>CM076574.1:297347907-297520676 GCA_034641835.2 Pinus albicaulis
AATTAATTGTAATTTTTCTCATTGGCCTTGATGCCATCCTGTACAGCTCCATTCTTATTTTAATACCCAAGAGGTGATTTTTGAAATACTTTCATATCTAGTTTTCATATCTGGATTTCACATTTCAAGTTGACAATATAACAGATAAGTTGACAATTTTTTCAAATGCAAATCTAGATAAAAGCATGGCTGTCTTTGTCAATGATTTTTGGAATACCTCTTATCGTCTAAATTATTAAAATATGAGTTCTGATTTGTTGCATTGTTTGTCAAACCACCTTTTTTGTTGCAGTATTTGTAAAAACCAAAGTTTGATAATATAAGTTTATTAATGTCCAGCAAATGATCAAAGGAGTATGTCAATGGGAAGACCAAGGGTTAGCTCAACTGGTTTTTTTTCATGTTGTTGGGCATCTGCCTAGTTCAACCCTCCTGGTTAGGCACACTAGTCTATGACTTTAGCGAACAGGGTTACTAGGGATGCCATCCACAAACATGAGGAAGCATCTCTTGGGTTTCCCCACAAGGTTTTCCTTGGGGAAAATGTTAGGTCAATGGGATTATAAGAGTACATCACTAGCCAAAATACAATGTGGAAGTGTGGAAGTGTGGACTATAAAGATGCTAAAAATCATATCAAAACAGATTTTTAATTGTGCTAGAAGCAGAACAACAAGAGAAGATAAGAAAGTACATGACTCGGAGTGGAGATAAAGTAATTACAAGAAAAAGATAATATGTATGATATCTGAGGACCAAAGGAACTTTAGTTTGAACTAGTCATGGTATGCTAGTGCTGACAGGTGAGGACGAGCAATTAGATCAAGGGGGGTCTCCCTGCTAGAGTCCTCAATGACCGCAAAATTTTTTTTGGACTAGTGGATGATGTCCTTTGGAGTGTGTCTGGGACTGATAGGGCTCTACAGTATGATCCTTGTGGGAAGCCCAAATTTGAGCAAGCTCTCCTAACATCCAGGCATGGAAAAATTCTCCTGATGGATGGTTGGCTGTGTGGATTTGGGGGCACCCAGCTCCAAGGCCTTGTCGAGTTGTCTACTAAATTGTCTTGTTGGTAAAATGGTGTGCACGTGTGGCCTGGAACAACAACTCCATAAGGACCTTGTGAGGTAAGTGACTAGTCCACTCCTTTCCCATATGGGAAGGGGATATTGAGAAATATATGCACAGATCGACAAAATAATTGTATTAGCGCTGAGAACTCTATTATCACAGTGGTTTGTGAAGCTTTCCAATGAATGAACAAAATGTATTTCATTCTGAAAGTACCCTATAATATATTCTACTATCCTATTATCAACTATATAATTTAGTTTAACTAATTATATAAATGGATGCAAATTAATGCTTATTTAGAGTCTTGTTGATCAAAATAATAGTTTATTGCACCTATATTTTATAGTATTATAGTATTTTGGTATTAAAAATAATATCTTCTAAAATTTGGGTTTCGAAAATTGTTGATAACTTCTTGACTGAAGTGCTTGAGTCTCTCCAAGGAGATGCAATGAGTCACAAATCAATCAAAGTAAGGCAGCAAGCTTCACATTAACAAATCAGCCATATCTTCATCTTCTACTAGCTTCTTAACAATACAGAATACTGGAAAACGCTGTTGAGCTCCTCTCACAATAGTCTGCTCCTCAGATCTGCGTCCCACCTGATGGATCTGAAGCCTCCAATCAAATCTGCGTCCTTCCCTTCCTGATCTGCGTCCTTCAATACCAGATCTGCTGCCAAACCCTCAGATCTATGCTAGATCTGGAACTATCTCCTCAGATCTACAGCCTCTAGGGCTAGATCTGGTGTTATCCCTTCAGATCTGGACTAGATCCATCAATATCTCCTCAGATCTGTCACTCCTCAAGCTGGATCTAGTGCTAAACCCCCAGATCTGCAACATACAAGACTAGATCTGCAACATACAAGACTAGATCGGCAAGATCTATCCTCCCCAAAGCTGGATCTAACAATAAGCCTTCAGATCTGCAACCCTTACCTTCAGAAATGGACAGCGTCCTCACTCTAGGGCTAGACAGCGTCCTTCTGCCTCCCTAAACAGCGTTTTCTCTGCCAAACCAGAACTGCGTCCTCCTTGGACAACGTCCTTCCTCTCCTGAAAGGATCAGCGTCCTCTTTCCAGATGAGACAACATCCTTCTCCTTCAAGAATCAGCGTCCTTCCTTCTCTTGCTCTGCGCAGCCACAAGAGGGCTTTCTCCTCCTCAGATATGCTTCAGAAACTGCTGCTGCTGCTACTGGAACTGACAAGTATACTCAGGACAAACCTTACTAGGGCGGGCACTCGAAGTCCCCCGAAGCTAAGGGTGAAACCAGAAAAACCTTACCAGGGCAGGCACTCGAAGTCCCCCGAGGCTAAGGGTGAGATCTCCGATCGGAGACACTCGTGCACTAAACAGTGCTGCAGACCGACTAAACAACCGGCGTGCTGAAGCAGACAAGAGTCCAGCTATCAATAAGAATATCAAATCATGAATGATCAAATGAGGTGAGAGCCTCTCCTTTTATAACATCAAACTCCCTCCAAAACTTAACTCTCCCTGGATCTGCGCAGTTTACCTTGGGTTAGCCTGATGCCTCCCCCATCATATCCACGTGGACCCCCAAGGCCCCCTCTCTGAGTTACAACGTCAATCTACTAGGAAAAAGAACACTTTATTATAAAGTGAGGTGACTAAAGTGAGGTGACCCCTCTTATTTCTCACTTTATTTATTATTTCTATCTAAAGCGGCAAAATAAAGCAAAAATGCAATATTCCAATTAGCAAAGCTAATTGGGAATATTACAGTCTCCCCCGGCAAAACGTTGCTTGTCCTCAAGCAACTGAAGGGAGGGATGCTGTAAGATCTTCTCATCTTCCCAAGTGGCATCCTCATCTGGCAGATTCTTCCATCTCACCAAGAACTCTCTGATCTTCCTGCTACGCAGCTGTCTCTCCCTAGTGTCAATAATGGCCTCTGGCTGTAGTACCAAGTGCCCCTCATCATCTGTCGGAGGTAGCTCCCCGGTGACTGTCACATGCTGGCCCAGTGCCTTCTTCAGGCATGATACATGGAAAATGTTATGAATCCGGCTGCCTTGGGGCAACTCCAGCTCATATGCAACCTGTCCGATTCTCCGAATCACCCTGTATGGTCCATAAAAACGAGGCTTAAGCTTCTCTGCCCCCTTCTGTTTGAGTGAAGACTGGCGGTATGGCTGTAACCGCAAGTAGACCAAATCCCCTACCTCAAAGTGTCTCACCACTCGGCCCCTGTCTGCATATAATTTCTGCTGATTTTGTGCGGTGGCTATGTTGTCCTTGAGAGTCCGAAGGATGTCTTGGCTCTCTTGGATCCATAGTTTGGCTCGCGGAGCCCTGCTAACCCCAAACATCACGTCCACAAAAGATAAGGAATGATATCCATACAATGCAAGGAAAGGTGTCATACCGATAGACATATGATGGGTTGTGTTGTAGCAGTACTCGCCCAGATGTAGCCATTTCAGCCACGCTCGCTGCTGCCCACTGACGTAGTTACGCAAGTAGCCCTCCAGCCACTTGTTAACTATCTCTGTCTGCCCGTCCGTCTGGGGATGGTAGCTGGTGCTCGGTGTCAACTCAGTCCCCACTAGTCGAAAGAGCTCCTGCCAAAATCCACCCATAAAGCGGCTGTCCCTGTCACTAACAATGGTCTTGGGTAGACCATGCAATCTGAAAACCTCCCGGAAAAACAACTCTGCCACCTGTGCTGCTGTGTAGTGTGCCGAAATGGCGAAGAAGTGAGCATACTTCGTTAGCCGGTCAACTACCACGAAGATGCAGTCCTTTCCTTGCACTGTGGGCAAACCCGTGATGAAGTCCATCGAAACACTCTCCCACTTCCCTTCTGGAATGGGAAGCGGCTGCAACAACCCTGCGGGATGGTTCATCTCCCCTTTGTTCCGCTGGCAAACCTCACACTCCCGAACATGCTGGAGTACGTCCTCCTTGAGGCCCTTCCATGCAAATCTCTCCCGGATGGCCCTGTACATCTTGGTGAACCCCTGATGGCCCGCCAATGGTGAATCATGAGAAGCATGGAGTATCTTCTCCTTGAGCTGAGATCCCTCAGTCAAGAAAATCCGATCCCTGTAATAGATGACCTCATCTGCCACCCTGTATCTGTTGTCTGCTACCTGTCCATCAAGCACCTCACATGCAAATCTATTCTTGGAATACTCAACCAGTAGTCGAGCCTTCCAATCAGCGTCCAAGCTCATGAGGGATAATGTGGCTGGTCTACGGGAAAGGGCATCTGCAACCACGTTGTTCTTCCCTTTGACATACTCTATGTCAAAGTCGTAAGCCTGGATCTTGCTGATCCACTTCTGCTGCCTCTCCTGTAGCTGTTTCTGCTCCAGAAAGTACTTCAGGCTGTTATGATCTGTCCTGACTCTGAATCTGCCGCCTACCAAGTACTGCCGGAATTTGGCCAATGCATGCATGATGGCCAGCATCTCCTTATCATAGATGGGATAAAGTCTCTCATGTGGAAGGAGCTTCCGGCTCTCAAATGCAATCGGATGACCTTCCTGCATCAAAACTGCTCCAATCCCTTCCCCTGATGCATCACACTCTAGGATAAAGGGTTGAATAAAATCGGGCAATGCCAGCACCGGACAACTACTCATCACCTCCTTGAGCCGATCAAAAGCTCTCTGGGCGGTATCCGTCCAGCTGAATGCCCCCTTCCTCGTCAGCTCTGTGAGGGGTGCAGCAAGCTGTGAGAAGCCCTTGACGAACTTCCTATAGTAAGTACAGATACCAATGAACCCTCTAAGCTCTGTTACATTCCGCGGCTCTGGCCAGTCCCTGATGGCCCGGATCTTCTCGTCATGGACTCGCACTCCGTCCACTCCTATGATGTGTCCCAAATACAACATCTCGGTCAATCCAAACTCACACTTGGAGAGTTTGGCAAAGAACTGCTGCTCCTCCAGAATGCGTAAAACTGTCTCAATGTGCTGGAGGTGCTCCTCCCAGGTCCTGCTGTATATGAGAATATCATCAAAGAAAACCAGCACGAACTTCCTCAGATGATCCCTGAAGATATGGTTCATGCAAGACTGAAAAGTGGCAGGTGCATTGGTCAGCCCAAATGGCATGACCAGAAACTCAAAGTGTCCATAATGACACCTGAAAGCAGTCTTGGGAATGTCCTGTTCCCTCATGCGTATCTGATGGTACCCGGACCTCAAATCAATCTTTGAGAAGAACCGTGCTCCTCTCAACTCGTCCATCAACTCATCGATCCTGGGAATGGGGTACCTGTTTTTCGGTGTCTTCTTGTTCAGAGCCCTGTAATCGATGCACATGCGTAATGTGCCGTCCTTCTTCTTCACCAGCACTACTGAAGAAGCGAAAGGACTGGTGCTGGGTCGAATGTGCCCAAGGGCCAGCAGCTCCTGAATGGCCCGCTCTATCTCATCCCGATAGGCCTTGGGATGCCTATATGGGGTGGTGATCACTGCCTGTATCCCCTGCTCCAGCTCGATTGTGTGCTCAAACCCCCGATCTGGTGGCTGTCCTGGTGGAATGTCTCCAAAAACTACTGCATACCTGTCGAGAAGAGTCTGTAGATCAGGGTGCACCGCCCTTCCCGTATCTACTATCTCTGAAGCCCGCAACTCGACTGCCCACTCTATATCTCCCCTGCGGAATGTCGCATCCATGCTGTGTGCCGATACTGTCTGGGGCGGATATGTGTTCTGTCCTCGGATCTTCTCATGCCTCCCCGTCTTGGGATCATCCCTCTCCATTTCCAAGGCCTTCCAATCTGTTGTGACCTTCCCCAGAGTGATAAGCCACTGCACTCCCAATATCACATTGGTGTCCGGAATGTCCACCACAAAGAAGTGATCAGTCAAGGTATAGGTGCCCATCGTCACTGATAACTCTGGTACATATCGAGCACAAGCCATGGTCTGATCTCCTGGAACCAAAACCGAAAACCCATCAAAGCTCTCCGTGGGTATGCCTCTCCGTGCGACCATCTAGGCATCGATGAAATTGTGGGTGGCCCCACTGTCAACTAGAACTGAGACACGCTGTCCCCGCACTGTCCCACGTACGCGTAATGTCAGATACTTGGGGACTCCTCGTAATGCTGCTAGAGCTCCCCCAGTAGGTGCAAATGATGCCTCTCCTGCATCGGGTGGTGGAGGTGGTAAAGCACTCTGCGCTGCATAACACTCTCCTGCCTCCTCATCATCTAACTCATCCTCTTCTCCACTGCCCTCGGAGAAGACCTCTATGAAATATGCCTTCCCTGCTGTGCACTTATGTCCCGGGGCCCATGGCTCCTGGCAGGTGAAGCACAATCGTTTCCGTCTCAGCTCCTTCCTAGCCTCATCATCATACTGTCCTCGTCCGGGATTCGCCTTGGGAGGCGGAATCCTCGTGTCCTTACCCTTAGGCTGGAAAGCCTGTCTCTGGGGATAAGGTGGCCGAGTCCTAGGCAAGACATCTTGTAGGTCACGGGCCCTACTGATAGCATCCTGAAGGGTAGCCGGTTTGTTCGACCGGACTAGACCACGAAGTGGTTCTGACAGCCCATCTACAAACATCGTGATCAACCGAGTTGCTGATATGTCAGGTACCATCACTGAAACCCTCAAAAAGTCTGAGATGTACGCCTCTGCACTACCTGTCTGTTTGAGCTTGGTCAGCTCGAGGAAAGGCTGATCTGGGTCCTTCTGATCAAAACGTTTCACCACCCTCCTGGTGAACTCGGCATATGTAGTCACTGTGGAATGCCCCAGTGTGGTCAACCCATGAAACCACCAGTTCTGGGCCTCACCCTCTAGATGTAATGCAGCCATCTTAATGGCCTCCTTCTCCGGCATCTGGTTAAGCTGAAAATAGAGGTCTAGTTTCTCCACCCAAGACCTGGCTGTGGTCTTTGGTGACCCATCAAACATCGGCAAATGAAATTTGCTGGCTGCACGGTTACTATCACGGTGGGAACCCCGTCCCTTATTTCGATCATGAGGCTTACCGCCGCTTCGGAACTGCAGATATTGATTGAAAGGGAGAGCATCCATGAATTCTTGTCCCATGCTTCGCCAATCTGCAAACCAAGCTGCATGAAGATCGAGACCCTCATCTCTTGATGCCGTTTGCTCTACTTCCTCTACCGGGAAAGTAGGCATGGTAGGTCGCGTGTCCATGGAATCGGCCTTCTGCGCTGTCACAATGGGAATAGCATCTGGTATGCAACTAGACGTTCCCGATCCTTCCCCTACCTGAAAGGCCCTAAGGGGCTCTTTCTGCGTCCCTTCTGCAGCCTTCTTAGTTACCTCCTGCATGAATGCATCCATCTTTGCATCCATCTTCTCAGTCAACTTCTCCGTCCACTTCGCAAGCATGGCCTCCATTGGATTCCTCCGTTCTGCCTCTGAATCAGAATCGCTTCCCCCGAGGAGACTGGGGCGACCCCTAGGTGCCATAGATTGCTAGCACCACAGGCTGAGCCAGATCTAAGCTCCGATACCACTGTAATATCCCCAAAGGGAAATAACCAGTAATAAACAGAAATATGCCAGACAGATATAGAAAATACAATACTGAACCAGATCACTGAATCATGACACATGTAATACGAGAAACTGAGCCATTTTATTAATCAGAAAGTACATAGAGAGGAGTAAATCAGAATCAGTGCACCTATCCTTGCCCTAGGCAAGTGATGAGCCTCTCATACAAGAAAAATGGCTGCAACAAGGACAGCGTCCTAGCTGCTGTGAAGACTGAAGATGAACTGCGCAGGTACTGGGGCTGATCTCAAGTTGCAAACCCTCACAAATGGAAAACGCTGTCTCTGCTAGTGGCAGCGCAGAAACAGGTGAAGCACAAGCCCCTCAACCCTCCAGACAGATGAACCAGCTACAGAATACTGGAAAACGCTGTTGAGCTCCTCTCACAATAGTCTGCTCCTCAGATCTGCGTCCCACCTGATGGATCTGAAGCCTCCAATCAAATCTGTGTCCTTCCCTTCCTGATCTGCGTCCTCCAATACCAGATCTGCTGCCAAACCCTCAGATCTATGCTAGATCTGGAAGTATCTCCTCAGATCTACAGCCTCTAGGGCTAGATCTGGTGTTATCCCTTCAGATCTGGACTAGATCTATCAATATCTCCTCAGATCTGTCACTCCTCAAGCTGGATCTAGTGCTAAACCCCCAGATCTGCAACATACAAGACTAGATCTGCAACATACAAGACTAGATCTGCAAGATACAAGACTAGATCTGCAAGATCTATCCTTCCCAAAGCTGGATCTAACAATAAGCCTTCAGATCTGCAACCCTTACCTTCAGAAATGGACAGCGTCCTCACTCTAGGGCTAGACAGCGTCCTTCTACCTCCCAAAACAGCGTTTTCTCTGCCAATCCTGAACTGCGTCCTCCTTGGACAGCGTCCTTCCTCTCCTGCAAGGATCAGCGTCCTCTCTCCAGATGAGACAACGTCCTTCTCCTTCAAGAATCAGCGTCCTTCCTTCTCTTGCTCTGCGCAGCCACAAGAGGGCTTTCTCCTCCTCAGATATGCTTCAGAAACTGCTGCTACTGCTACTGGAACTGAAAAGTATACTCAGGACAAACCTTACTAGGGCGGGCACTCGAAGTCCCCCGAAGCTAAGGGTGAAACCAGAAAAACCTTACCAGGGCAGGCACTCGAAGTCCCCCGAGGCTAAAGGTGAGATCTCCGACCGGAGACACTCGTGCACTAAACAGTGCTGCAGACCGACTAAACAACCGGCGTGCTGAAGCAGACAAAGTCCAGCTATCAATAAGACATCGTCCTTCTCCTTCAAGAATCAGCGTCCTTCCTTCTCTTGCTCTGCGCAGCCACAAGAGGGCTTTCTCCTCCTCAGATATGCTTCAGAAACTGCTGCTGCTGCTACTGGAACTGAAAAGTATACTCAGGACAAACCTTACTAGGGAGGGCACTCGAAGTCCCCCGAAGCTAAGGGTGAAACCAGAAAAACCTTACCAGGGCAGGCACTCGAAGTCCCCCGAGGCTAAGGGTGAGATCTCCGACCGGAGACACTCGTGCACTAAACAGTGCTGCAGACCGACTAAACAACCGGCGTGCTGAAGCAGACAAAGTCCAGCTATCAATAAGAATATCAAATCATGAATGATCAAATGAGGTGAGAGCCTCTCCTTTTATCACATCAAACTCCCTCCAAAACTTAACTCTCCCTGGATCTGCGCAGTTTACCTTGGGTTAGCCTGATGCCTCCCCCATCATATCCACGTGGACCCCCAAGGCCCCCTCTCTAAGTTACAACGTCAATCAACTAGGAAAAAGAACACTTTATTATAAAGTGAGGTGACTAAAGTGAGGTGACCCCTCTTATTTCTCACTTTATTTATTATTTCTATCTAAAGCGGCAAAATAAAGCAAAAATGCAATATTCCAATTAGCAAGGCTAATGGGGAATATTACACCCCTCAAGTGTCACAAAGACATCTGATGTCTTGCAACTAGTACATTCTGATTTGTCTGGTATGCTGCCCGTGACATTGTTGGGAGGATGTTCTTATTATATGACGTTCATAGATGACTTCTCTCGCAAAACCTGGATATACTTCTTGAAGAAGAAGGATGAGGCTTTCATGTGGTTTCGTACCTTCAAAGCCGTGGTGGAAAATCTGACAAGGAAGAAGATCAACATATTGAGGACCGATAATGGCACTGAATATGAGACGAACGAGTTCAAGAAATTTTGCAGAGAAGCTGGCATCAAGAGGGAGACCACAACTGTCTATACTCCCGAGCAGAATGGTGTTGCTGAAAGAAAGAACAGGACAATTGTGGAAGCTGCCCGTGCTCTATGTGTACGACCTCTTCTTGATAGGTGCTGACCCTCTCATTCATTAGTGCAAGAGGGAGCTCGCTGTTGAGTTCGAGATGGACTTAGGACTGATGCATTACTTCCTAGGCCTGGAGGTCTGGCAGAGACCTGGTGAGATTTTCCTTTCTCAAGGAAAATACATTGTGAAGCTTCTGGAAAGATTTAGTATGGTGGACTGCAAGCCCGTGTCGACACCGATGGAGCTCAACTTTAAGAAGTTGAGTGGCAACGCTGCTGGGCCCGTGTTAGCAAATCCTACTGAGTATCGTCAACTTATAGGGGCCCTGATGTTCTTAGTGAACACCCATCCAGATATATGTTTTGCAGTGAGCACTTTGAGTCAACAGATGGTTGAGCCTCATCACACTCACTGGGTTGGTGCCAAGAATCTTCTGAGATATCTTCGGGGCATGATAAACCATGGGCTAAGATACACTACCGAGAGTGCGACACTCCTTGGATATACTGATGCCGATTGGGCTGGCAGTGTGGTGGATCGTAAAAGCACATCAGGATGTTGCTTCACACTTGGATCTGCTTCGATATCATGGATGAGCAGGAAGTAGAAGTCAGTGGCTTTGAGCACTGCGGAGGCCGAATACATTGCAGCGAGTATGGCCTGTTGTGAAGTAGTTTGGTTGCGAAAGCTCTTCAATGAGCTGTTCGGGCATGTGCTAGATACCACCGTGATACTCTATGACAACTAGAGTGGGATTCGCTTGTCTGAGAATCTCGTGTTCCACGATCGATCCAAGCATATTGATATCAGGTACCACTTTATCTGGGATATGGTACACCGAGGCGTCGTAAGGCTCGATCATATAGAAACTAATGAGTAGGTCACGGATATTCTCACAAAGCCCTTGGAGAAGGTCAAGTTCCTAACCTTCCGTGAGAGTCTTGGTATCGTGGAACGACCTTATGATGAGGGTCCTGTTGGATGATGAGCTCTGGGAGCTCTGGGAGCTTTGGGGGGCTTTGGGGATAGCTTCTCGGAGCTATAAGCAACCACAGGGCTAGGTTTGCGAACATTGTTGGTGTGCTTCTACTCCACTGTTATGATGTTTGAGTTGGTTCACCTCTTATTATCTGTGCCCCGTATGCATCCTACCCATTGAGTTTAGGGCTCATGGGAAGTACCTCTCATTTGGCCAGTGAGGTGGGAAAAGCTAGAGACTAGTAGCAAAGACTAATGGACGCATCAGAGGTTGCCGCACTCTCTATCTAGGATGGCACGGTCCAACCACTTGATCTGGGATCAAGCTAGTGAGGTTTCGGACCTCCTACAGACTTCGGGTCAGATAAAACAACTTCGGGTTGGTATGAGACTCTTTGTGAGTTCTATAAGAGGTTTCGGATCTCTGGGCTGAATTTCAGCTGGGAATGATGTCTTTGTGATTGAGCCACTTCTGTTTTGAAATAAAGAGCCAACAAAGCAAGTTACAGCGGGATGATGCACGACGTTGGATTGCACAGGTAAATGGAGTTCTCCCTAGTTGAGAGGGAGTGTTAATTTTGGACAACTAGGTCCAAACTCCATGTTGTGATGCTCAGATGAAGATACCAATATTTTTATTGGGTTCCTCTTTTGGAGAGGTGCAAGATCGATCTAAAGATCATCTTGATCCGTTGAGCAGAACATTTATTTTGAATTTATTTTTAATCTATTCGAAATAGGTGCAGGTCGGCTTTAAGGTTTTGTACCCCAGCAAATGTGTCACACACCCTCATTGATGGATATAAATAAGGTCAGCGTTGGAGACTTTTCTGGGGTTGACTTTTGAGTTGACCGTTTGGCTGTCCTAGAGGGTTGTGTGACATTGCTGGTTAGCTGACCATATTGAGACTTTGTTGGTTGAAGCATCTTGTTGATCGCCGTAACGCACCATCACACTTATATGTTCTGGTTTGTCTTCTATCGATCTACTGGTATATTCTATTAGCATTTTACCTTATTGTTTATGTGATTGTTGTCTGATATTGAAGAAAAGTAAAGTTGCATCAAGCATAGAACATGTACAAAAATTTACACACACTGAGGATGTGCATCGATTACCGGGCTCTCAACAAGAAAACAATGAAGAATTGATACCCCATTCCGCGGATTGATGAGTTGATGGATGAGCTGAGGGGATCGAAATTCTTCTCCAAGATTGATCTGAGGTCGGGCTACCATCAGATCCGAGTGAGGGACCAACCATTTTGAGTTTTTGGTGATGCCCTTCGGGCTAACCAATGCACCGGCCACCTTCCAGTCCTGCATGAACCACATTTTTCGTGGTCAATTGAGGAAGTTCGTGTTTGTATTCTTTGATGATATCCTCATATACAATCGCACTTGGGAGGATCACTTGCAACACATTGAGGCTGTATTGCGTATCTTGGAAGAGCAACATTTATACGCTAATCTCTCTAGGTGCAAGTTTGGGTTGACATAGATGCTCTATTTGGGCCATATCATTGGTGTGGATGGAGTGAGGGTCGACGAGGAGAAGATCTGGGCCATCCGGGAATGACCGGAGCCGAAGAATGTGACAGAACTCTGGGGGTTTGTAGGCATTTGCACCTACTACTAGAAGTTTGTCAAGGGGTTTTCCCAACTTGCTGCACCCCTCACAGACCTCACCAAAAAGGGGGCATTCAGTTGGACAGACACAGCGTAGAGAGCCTTTGACAGGCTCAAGGAGGTGATGAGTAGCTGCCCGGTATTGGCTTTGCCAAATTTCACACAGCCCTTCATCTTGGAGTGTGATGCTTCAGGAGAGGGAGTGGGTGCCGTTTTGATGCACGGGGGCCACCCAGTAGCTTTCGAGAGCAGAAAGTTGTTGCCGCATGAGAGGTTGTATCTTATATATGACAGGGAGATGCTGGTCATTATGCATGCACTGGCCAAGTTCCGGCAGTACCTGGTGGGCAATAGGTTTCGGGTGAGGACTGACCACAACAGCCTCCGGTTTTTCCTAGAGCTGAAGCAGTTGCAGGAGATGTAGCAGAAGTGGGTCAGTAAGATCCAGGCATATGACTTTGACATTAAGTATGTCAAAGGGAAGAACAACGTGGTGGCCGATGCTCTATCCCGCTGACCGGCAACGTTGTCTCTGATGAGCATAGACACCGACTGCAGGGTTGAACTACTGGTGGAGTACTCCAAGGGCTGTTTTGCATGTGAGGCTCTGGATGGCTAGATCACAAATGATAGGTACAGGGCGATGGATGAGGTTATTTACTTTAGGGACAGGATCTTCTTGACTGAGGGTTCTCAGCTCAAGAGGAAGATACTTCGTGGCTCCCATGACTCACCATTGTCAAGTCATCAGGGATTCACGAAGACTTATAGGGCCATCAAGGAGAGGTTCTCTTGGAGAGGCCTCAAGGAGGACATACTCTGGCATGTCAGGGAGTGTGTGGTATGTCAGAGGAACAAGGGGGAGATGAGTCACCCAACCGGATTACTACGGCCGCTCCCCATTTGGGAAGAAAAGTGGGAAAGAATTTCGATGGACTTCATCACTGGGTTGCACACGGTACATGGCAAGGACTGCATCTTTGTAGTCGTTGATCGACTGACAAAGTATGCTCATTTTTCGCCATATCCGCACGGTACAGCAGCGCAGGTGGCAGAGTTGTACTTCCGGGATGTTTTCAGATTGCATGGTCTCCCGAAGACCATAGTCAGTGACAGGGACAACCGTTTCATGGGTGGGTTTTGGCAGGAGCTCCTTTGTTTGGTGGGTATAGAGTTGACTCCGAGTGCCAGCTATCATCCTCAGACAGACGTGCAGACAGATATAGTGAACAAGTGGCTGGATGTAATATCTCGTTTCGGGGATATCTCTAAAACAAGGCAAACTCCAACCAGAGATGGATTGCGAGGGCATTTACTGGATATTCCGCCTTTGAAGAGAGGACGAGATCCGGAGGCTACCTGGCCCTTTCCAGACTCTGTCTAAGAGTGAAAGATAAACACACTAGGTGGTATAGAACTAGCATGCTCAAGAATATAAAAATAACAGTGCAGCAGACATATAATAGCATAGAAAGGAAATACGGCAAATACGGCAACTCATCTAGAAATATAGAGAGGAAATGCTAAGCCATTTTATTAATCTGAGAAATACAATGAAGTACAATAGGTGATCAGAGTGATGGCACCTAATCTTGCTCACGGCAAGTGAAGAAATACTCTCAGAATATATAGGAAATGGTTGCTCTCTGAACTGCGTCCCAGCTGCTGGAAAACTGCCATGTAGCTACTACTGCTGGAATGAACTGAAGACTAGGGCTGATCCCCTTGCCGGAATGAGCTGAAAATATGCAAACCTCCTCTACTCACCAACTCGGACAAAACCCAGAAACCATATCAAAAATGGCCAACCCCCGAAAACCACCCAAAAATACCTCCTCAAGGAATTACGCTGGCCTCCAAGGCTCAGCGCAGAGGCTAAGTGAGACTAGCTGAGACACTGCCTCAAACTCCACAAAAATCCTCCTGCTGACAAAGGCTGGTCCTCTGCTCAAAATCTTGCCTAAATCTCCTGCAGAAATCCCGATCCGGAGTACCTCCAAAAAGGATTGCGTCCTCTCTCCCAGTGACTGCACAGTCTCTATGAAAGCCCAGCTGCGCAACAAACCCAAACAACAAAACCTCTCACAAAATACTGAAGAAATAACCTTGCCCGAGTAGGCACTCGAAGTCCCTCGGGGCTAAGGGCGAGATCTCCGACCGGAGACACTCAGTGCACTAAATAGTGCTGCAGACAGGCTAAACAGCCAACGTGCTCAAGAAGACAAAACGTCTAGCTCAATATCATCCACAACAGAATGCATCAAATGAGAAGGCTCCCCCTTCTTTTATAACATTGGCCTTCCTCCAATCCCAAGGCCATCTCCTCAACGTAGCCTCCATCTCTTGCCACGTGTCGAATCTCTCCTGCACAGAAGCTTCTAGAGCTAACGTAGGCCCCCCTCTCTACGTGGTGCTTGGCCCTGTTGGCTCCCCCTTAAGTTACAACGTGGTGCTACTAGGAGAGTGTTTTATTTCACTTAAGTGAGTTAGACCCTCTCCACTCACTTTTTATTTATTTACAAACTATGGACGGCAAAACTAAACAAAATCGAATATTCCAATTAGCTGTCGCTAATTAGGAATATTACACTGGAAGGCTACTTGCGAAACTATGTTACAAGGCAGCAGAAGGCTTGGCTGCATTGGCTGCATTTGGGAGAGTACTGCTACAACACCACTTTCAACGTGTAATATTCCAAATTAGCATTGCTAATTGGAATATTTCATTTTTGTTTAATTTTGCCGCTTTAGCTAGAAATAATAAATAAAGTGAGAAATAAGAGGGGTCACCTCACTTTAGTCACCTCACTTTATAAAATAAAGTGTTTTTCCTAGTTGATTGACGTTATAACTTAGAGAGGGGGCCTTGGGGGTCCACATGAGTATGAGGGGAGGCCTCACGCTGACCCAAGGTTAACTGCGCAGGCCAAAGAGAGTGAAGGACGCAGTCAAGGTTTTGGAGGGAGTTGAGCACTATAAAAGGTGGGGTTCTCACCTCATTTTGGCATTGATGATTTGATATTGATATTGAGAGCTAGACTTCTGTCTACTTCAGCACGCCGGTTGTTTAGTCGGTCTGCAGCACTGTTTAGTGCAAACTGAGTGTCTCCGGTCGGAGATCTCACCCTTGGCTCCGGGGGACTTCGAGTGCCTGCTCGAGCAAGGTTTCTTTCTTTCAGTTTCAGTGGTGATTTGCAGTAGTTTCTGGTGGAGATTTGGTAGAGGAGATACCCCCTTTCTTGAGACTGCGCAGGCTAGGGCAGAGGACGCAGATCCAGAGAGATAGGACGCAGATCTGGATAGGGAGAACGCAGATCCAGCAGATCCAGCTAGGGAGGACGCAGATCTAGAGAGAGAGGACGTAGATCTGGATAGGGAGGACGCAGATCCAGCTAGGGAGGACGCAGATCTGATGAGCAGGGTTATTGTGTGGGGTTTTGGCAGCGTTTTTCAGTGTTTCCAGCCCTGAGGAGTTTGGTTATCTCATCTGGAGGATTTGTGGTTGGATTCCCCCTTCTTGCCAGCGTTTCATTTGGCTTCTGCGCTGTCACTGGCAGAGACAGCGTTTTCACTGGTGAGGGTTTGATTGGTGGATCTTCGGAGGTGGAGCATCAGCTTCACATTTTCTGGGGTTGTCTGGAGGATTGAGATCAGCTACCTTTCCAGTTTTCAGCTCATAGTTCCAGTGCATTGCAGCAGCAGTTTTCCATAGCAGTTTCTTCAGCCAGCTAGGACGCTGTCCCTATTGCAACCATTATTTGTTCTGAGAGGGTCTCCACTTGCCTAGGGCAAGGATAGGTGCACTCATTCTGATTATCTTGTACCCCTATATATGTATTCTCAGATTAATAAAATGGCTTAGTGTTCTGGCATTCTATGTGTACTTGTTCCACATTCTGGTTCCGGCATTTTTGTTTTATATATCTGTCTGGCATATTTCTGTGTATTACTGGTTATTTCCCCTTTGGGGATATTACAGTGGTATCAGAGCATAGATCTGGCTCAGCCTGTGGTGCTAGCAGTCTATGACGCCCGGGGATAACCCCTACATCTATCAGAAGGAATGCAGAGAAGCTGAGAGTGGGTGGAAGTTTCCTTTCGGGGGAAGTGATTCTGATCAGGAGCCACTTGAGACAGATTCAGAGGCAGAGCAGCCTGAGAAGGGCCCAGAGCAGCGTAACCCAATGGCAGATGATGATGTGAGGTTTAGAGAGATCCTCCATCACATGCAGGAGATGTCACAGAGACTCGTGGCCATGGAGATCAGTCAGAGAGAACTCCCTAGAGTTCTTCAGATCGGTGAGGGATCTGGTATGTCTTGCCACGTACCAGTGCACGATGCCATCCCCATTGTGACGACTCAGGCACCCGCGCGATCCACTATGCCCACATTCTTGCCAGAGGACACAGGGACAGGAGTACGGGGAGGTGCACAGAGGGATAATCCAGCACCCACGCGACCTACCATGCCTACCTTCCTGGTAGAGGACGAGGGGTCGACAGCACCGAGAGAGTTGAGTCTAGCTCGATGGGCGGCCGCTTTTGCAGAGTATTAGGCTTTCGGACAGACATTCATGGATTCTCTCACCTTCGAGCGCTATCTCCATATTCAGTATGGCATTAAACCTCGTGATCAGCACAGGGGGCACGGACACCACCGTGATGACCACCGCGCGGCTAGTAGATTCCATTTGCCCACGTTTGATGGTTCATCAAACAATTCGGCAAAGTCCTGGGTGGAGAAGCTGGACATCTATTTCCAGCTTAACCAGATGTCGGAGGCAGAGGCCATTAAGGTGGCTACATTGCATTTAGAGGGTGAGGCTCAGGACTGGTGGTTTCATGGGATGGCGACACTCGGGCATTCCACAGTGACGACATATGCCGAGTTTACCAGGAGGGTGGTAGAGCGCTTTGACAGGAGGGATCCGGAGCAACATTTTGTTGAGCTGACCAAGCTCAAACAGACTGGGAGTGCAGAGACATACATTTCAGATTTCTTGAGGGTTTCAGTGATGGTACCTGACTTATCGGCAGCCCGGATGGTTTATATGTTTGTGGAGGGGTTGTCAGAGCCACTTCGTGGCCTAGTCCGGTCGAACAAACCAGCTACACTACAGGATGCCATCAGTAGGACTCGGGACTTACAGGATGTCTTGCCCAGGACTCGGCCACCTTATCCCCAGAGACAGGCTTTCCAGCCTAAGGGTAAGGACACGAGGGCTCCGCCTCCCAAGGCGAATCCGGGACGAGGGCAGATTGATGATGAGGCCAGGAGAGAGCTGAGGCGGAAGCGATTGTGCTTCACTTGCCAAGAGCCATGGGCACCGGGACACAAATGTGCGGCAGGGAAGGCACATTTCATAGAGGTCTTCTCCGAGAGCAGCGGAGAAGAGGATGAGGGGGATGATGAGGAGGCAGGAGGTTGTTATGCAACACAGAGTACCTTACCACCTCCACCACCCGCGACAGGTGGGGCATCATTTGCACCTACTGGGGGAGCTTTAGCCGCATTGCGAGGAGTCCCCAAGTATTTGACTCTGCGCGTACGGGGGACAGTGCGCGGACAGTGGGTTTCAGTCTTAGTCGATAGTGGGGCCACCCACAACTTCATTGATGCCCAGATGGTTGAGCGGAGAGGCATACAGACGGAGGGCTTTGATGGGTTTTCTGTTTTGGTACCAGGGGATCAGACCATGGCATGTGCTCGCTATGTACCGGAGTTATCAGTGACGATGGGCACTTACACATTGACAGATCACTTCTTTGTGGTGGACATCCCGGACACCAACGTGATATTGGGAGTTCAATGGCTTATTACTCTAGGGAAGGTCACGACGGATTGGAAGGCCCTAGAGATGGAGTGGGATGATCCCAAGACGGGGAAGCATGAGAAGATACGAGGGCAGCACACATACCCACCCCAGACAGTGTCGGCACACAGCATGGAGGCAACCTTCTGCAAGCAAGATATAGAGTGGGCAGTAGAGTTGCGGGCTTCAGAGGCAGTGGATACAGGGCAGACAGTGCACCCTGATCTACAGTCTATTCTCGACAGATATGCAGTAGTTTTTGGGGATATTCCACCAGGGCAGCCACCGGATCGGGGGTTTGAGCACACGATCGAGCTTGAGCAGGGGATACAGGCTGTGATTACCACCCCATATAGGCATCCCAAAGCCTATCGGGACGAGATAGAGCGAGCCATTCATGAGTTGCTGGCCCTTGGTCACATTCGGCCCAGCACTAGTCCTTTTGCTTCTTCAGTAGTGCTGGTGAAGAAGAAGGACGGCACATTACGCATGTGCATTGACTACAGGGCCCTGAACAAGAAGACCCTGAAGAACAGGTACCCCATTCCTAGGATCGACGAGCTGATGGATGAGTTGAGAGGAGCGCGGTTCTTCTCAAAGATTGATTTGAGATCCGGGTACCATCAGATACGCGTGAGGGAACAGGACATTCCCAAGACCGCTTTCAGGTGTCATTATGGGCACTTTGAGTTTCTGCTCATGCCATTTGGGTTGACCAATGCACCTGCTACTTTCCAGTCTTGTATGAATCACATTTTCAGGGATCATCTGAGAAAGTTTGTGCTGGTTTTCTTTGATGACATCCTTATATACAGCAGGACTTGGGAGGAGCACCTCCAGCATATTGAGACAGTATTGCACATTTTGGAGGAGCAGCAGTTCTATGCCAAGCTCTCCAAGTGTGAGTTTGGGTTGACGGAGATGCTGTATCTGGGACACATTATAGGAGTGGACGGGGTGAGAGTCCACGAGGAGAAAATCAGGGCTATCAGGGACTGGCCAGAGCCACGGAATGTGACGGAGCTTCGGGGGTTTATTGGTCTCTGCACCTACTACAGGAAGTTCGTCAAGGGCTTCTCTCAGCTTGCTGCACCCCTCACGGATCTGACGAGGAAGGGGGCATTCAGTTGGTCGGACACAGCACAGCGAGCTTTTGACAAGCTCAAGGAGGTGATGAGCAGTTGTCCCGTATTAGCGTTGCCAGATTTTACGCAGCCCTTTGTCCTAGAGTGCGATGCATCAGGAGAGGGGATTGGTGAAGTTTTGATGCAGGAGGGTCATCCGATTGCTTTCGAGAGCCGGAAGCTCATTCCACACGAGAGGCTATATCCCATATACGACAAGGAGATGCTGGCCATCATGCATGCATTGGCCAAATTCCGGCAGTACCTGGTAGGTGGCAGATTCAGGGTGAGGACAGATCATAACAGCCTGAGGTACTTTCTGGAGCAGAAGCAGTTGCAGGAGAGACAGCAGAAGTGGATCAGCAAGATCCAGGCCTACGACTTTGACATAGAGTATGTCAAAGGGAAGAATAACGTGGTAGCTGATGCCCTTTCTCGTAGACCGGCCACGTTATCACTCATGAGCCTGGACGCTGACTGGAAGGCTCGACTATTGGTTGAGTACTCCAAAGATAGATTTGCATGCGAGGTTCTGGATGGGCAGGTAGCAGATAACAGGTACAGGGTGGTCGATGAGGTCATCTATTACAGGGACAGGATCTTCTTGACTGAGGGATCTCAGCTCAAGAAGAAGATACTCCAGGCTTCACACGATTCACCATTGGCGGGCCATCAAGGGTTCACCAAGACATACAGGGCCATCCGGGAGAGATTTGTATGGAAGGGCCTCAAGGAGGACGTACTCCAGCATGTCAGGGAGTGCAAGGTTTGCCAGTGAAACAAGGGAGAGATGAGTCATCCTGCAGGGTTGTTGCAGCCTCTTCCCATTCCGGAGGGGAAGTGGGAGAGCATTTCGATGGACTTCATCACAGGGTTGCCCACAGTGCAGGGCAAGGATTGCATCTTCGTGGTAGTTGACCGGCTGACGAAGTATGCTCACTTTTTCGCCATTTCAGCACATCACACGGCGGCACAGGTGGCGGAGTTGTTCTTCAGGGAGGTTTTCAGATTGCATGGTCTACCCAAGACCATTGTCAGCGACAGGGACAGCCGCTTTATGGGCGGATTCTGGCAGGAGCTCTTCCGACTAGTGGGGACCGAATTGACACCAAGCACTAGTTATCATCCCCACACGGACGGGCAGACGGAGATAGTTAACAAGTGGCTGGAGGGCTACTTGCGTAACTACGTCAGTGGGCAGCAGCGAGCATGGCTGAAATGGCTACATTTGGGCGAGTACTGCTACAACACAACGCACCATATGTCCATCGGTATGACACCTTTCTATGCTTTGTATGGATATCATTCCTTATATTTTGTGGACATGATGTTTGGTATTAGGAGGGCTCCGCGAGCCAAGTTATGGATCCAAGAGAGCCAAGACATTCTCCGAGATCTCAAGGACAACATAGCCACAGCACAGAATCAACAGAAGTTGTATGCTGATAAGGGTCGGGTGGAGAGACACTTTGAGGTAGGGGACCTGGTCTACCTACGGCTACAGCCATACCGACAGTCTTCGCTCAAGCAGAAGGGGGCGGAGAAACTAAAGCCTCGTTTTTATGGACCATACAGGGTGATACGCAGGATCGGGCAGGTTGCGTATGAGTTGGAGCTGCCCCAAGGCAGCCGGATTCATAACATCTTTCATGTATCGTGCCTGAAAAAGGCACTGGGCCAGCATGTGACAGTCACCGAGGAGCTGTCGCCTACAGATGATGAGGGGCATCTGGTGTTACAGCCGGAGGCTATTATCGACACTAGGGAGAGACAACTGCGTAGCAGGAAGATCAGAGAGTTCTTGGTGAGATGGAAGAACTTGCCGGATGAGGATGCCACTTGGGAGGATGAGAGGATCTTACAGCATCCATCACTTCAGTTGCTTGAGGACAAGCAACGTCTTGCCGGGGGAGACTGTAATATTCCAAATTAGCATTGCTAATTGGAATATTTCATTTTTGTTTAATTTTGCCGCTTTAGCTAGAAATAATAAATAAAGTGAGAAATAAGAGGGGTCACCTCACTTTATAAAATAAAGTGTTTTTTCCTAGTTGATTGACGTTATAACTTAAAGAGGGGGCCTTGGGGGTCCACATGAGTACGAGGGGAGGCCTCACGCTGACCCAAGGTTAACTGCGCAGGCCAAGGAGAGTGAAGGACGCAGTCAAGGTTTTGGAGGGAGTTTAGCACTATAAAAGGTGGGGTTCTCACCTCATTTTGGCATTGTTGATTTGATATTGATATTGAGAGCTAGACTTCTGTCTACTTCAGCACGCCGGTTGTTTAGTCGGTCTGCAGCACTGTTTAGTGCAAACTGAGTGTCTCCGGTCAGAGATCTCACCCTTGGCTCCGGATTTAGTGCTCCGGCCGAGCAAGGTTTCTTCTTCGCTCAAAGTGGTGATTTGCGTAGCTTCGGTGGAGATTTGCAGAGGAGATAATTCTCTTGAGATCGCGTTGTGCTAGGGCAGAGGACGCAGATCCAGAGAGATAGGACGCAGATCTGGATAGGGAGGACGCAGATCCAGCAGATCCAGCTAGGGAGGACGCAGATCTAGAGAGAGAGGACGCAGATCTGGATAGGGAGGACGCAGATCTAGCTAGGGAGGACGCAGATCTGATGAGCAGGGTTATTGTGTGGGGTTTTGGCAGCGTTTTTCAGTGTTTCCAGCCCTAAGGAGTTTGGTTATCTCATCTGGAGGATTTGTGGTTGGATTCCCCCTTCTTGCCAGCGTTTCATTTGGCTTCTGCGCTGTCACTGGCAGAGACAGCGTTTTCACTGGTGAGGGTTTGATTGGTGGATCTTCGGAGGTGGAGCATCAGCTTCACATTTTCTGGGGTTTGTCTGAAGGATTGAGATCAGCTACCTTTCCAGTTTTCAGCTCATAGTTCCAGTGCATTGCAGCAGTTTCTTCAGCCAGCTAGGACGCTGTCCCTATTGCAGCCATTATTTGTTCTGAGAGGGTCTCCACCTGCCTAGGGCAAGGATAGGTGCACTCATTCTGATTATCTTGTACCCCTATATATGTATTCTGAGATTAATAAAATGGCTTAGTGTTCTGGCATTCTATGTGTACTTGTTCCATGTTCTGGTTCCGGCATTTTGTTTTATATATCTGTCTGGCATATTTCTGTGTATTACTGGTTATTTCCCTTTGGGGATATTACACAACGTCTATCGGTATATCTCCGTTTTATGCTTTGTATGGTTATCATGCTTTGACTTTTGTTGATGTCATGCTTGGAGCCAGCAAGGTCCCTAGGGCTAAGGATTGGATCTAAGAGAGTACGGATATACTCTGGGCTCTTAAGGATAACTGAGCCACAACATAGAACCAACAGAAGTTGTATGCCGACAGAGGATGGGTAGAGAGGCAGTTTGAGGTAGGGGACTTGGTATACCTACAACTTCAGCCGTACCGATAGTCCACGCTTCTATGGGCCTTACAGGGTGGTCCGTAGGATAGGGGAGGTTGCGTATGAGTTGGAGCTGCCCAAAGGTAGTCGGATCCACAACATCTTCCATGTATCATGCTTGGAAAAGGCATTGGGGCAACAGGTGACTGCAATAGAAGAGCTTCTCCCTACAGTTGATGAGGGGCATTTGGTGTTACAGCCATAAGCCATCATAGACACCAAGGAGAGATAGCTACGGAGCAGGACAGTTAGGGAGTACTTGGTGAGGTGCAGGAATTTGCTAGATGAGGATGCCATTTGGGAGAGTTAGAAGATTTTGCAGCATCCGTCTTTGCAGTAGCTTGAGGACAAGCAGCATTTTGGTGGGGAGGATTGTAATATTCCCAATTAGCAGCAGAGAATTGGTAATATTAATTTTGTTCAGATTTTGCCTTTCTAATGTTAGTCAGTCAATAAAGGGGGTGATGGGACGCATAACCCACACTTAGGAGATAATAATTCCCTAAAGTCACTTAAGCAAATGTTAGTTGGCAGCGTGGGGCCTAGGAGGGCCAAGTGACAGCGCAGGGAAGAGGCAGCGTGGGCCGAGTAGCGCAGTGGCAGCGTGGGCCAGGATAGCGTAGTGGCAGGGACAACGTGGCTAAGGAGGTACGACGCAGATGAGTGGGACCCAAGGGGGAGCTAGGTTCTCAAGCGTAAAAGGGAGAGGAGGCTCACCATTCATTCATTCTATTATGCAACTTATGATTTTCTGTCTTTAGACATTGAGCACGCTTTTGCTGTTGAGCGAAGTCTGCAAGTGTTGTTCAACATACGGGTGTCTCCGAGCGAAGATCCTAACCTCAGCCTCGGGGGACTTCAAGTGCTCGCTCAGGTGAGGAGATCCACCATTGTTTTTCAGGGCTTAGCATTCAACATCCTTCAGCCAGGAGTATGCAGTCACTTAGGAAGCGCAGTCCGTCTAGGAGATTATGCAGTCTTGAGAGGAGGTAGCACCGGGAGAGAAGGGAGATCAGAGATTTCAGTCCGGGAGTATTGGGAAGGGATCAGCCCTTCAAAAATCATCTTTTGCAGTAGGAGGAGGCCATCAGTTACAATCTATAAGTTCAAGCCAACGTACTCACCTGGAGTGCGTGATTTTCCAAGGGAGGTCAATTTTCGGGGTCAGCTATTCCGAGATTCCTTCCTAGGTTTTTCCGGGTTATTGGAGGAGAGCTTATATCCCGAGTTTCATATTATTCTAAGTAGGGAAACAATCCCAAGGAGCAACTCCATTCTAGCAGTAGTAGGAGTTCCGACAGTAGCAACAGCAACGGAGTCAGGAGTTACACAACCATCAAGAGAGCAACCATTCAGTGGGAGATTTTGAGAGTATTTCCAGCTTTCCTTGAGCAAGCCAAGGTGCCATCATTCTGATCACCTTTGTACCTATTGTTATCTTCAGTTATAATAAAATGGCTCAACGTTTCTCCATATTTGCAGTGTTTTTATGATGTCTGTCTATTTTCTGTAGTTATTTGTTTATGTTGCTTTATATTGCTGTCTATTTCCTTTTCGGAATATTACATAAGCCCAAAAATAACTCGGTTTTCTAAAAGTTGTCGGAATGCGTTGGAACGAAAGGCAAATTGTGCGGGTGATGGAATATATCAAGCGAATGCCATCGGTCCTCATAAAAACTCCTCAAAACTCCTCCAAAAATCCCCTGGGCCCACTGATGACACCAACCTGTATCTATGACCTGTCTGCTCCCAACTCTGGAAGTCCATCCTAACCCTGTCATAGGTGATACCAAAAAAAGGAATATTACAGACCTTCCGCCCCAAGATTGCTTGCCCTCAAGCAATCCAAATATGTGGGCCACCCTGTTGGCCCGATGCAATTGAGACCTAATGCCTGGATCCCATACAAACCCCTGGGTGTTGCTATGCACCCGTGTCAAGTCACCCGGAATAGACCCCTCGATGTCGGGATCCCAAACTGATCTCTCACTGTACCTGTCATCAAACAATCCTCCTAGATCCCAACGCCACCATGACCAATCATCTCCCATTTCCCACGGCTCGGACTGCGTATTGCCTCTGGCTATAGTTGTTGCCCCATGAAGCGAAGTTTTCCAACAAGCATTAGTGCTGCATGGCTCCTGCTTTGTTGTACCTCTAACTATATAAGCTGCCGCACCAACTGTGTACCAGCTCATCACCTCTCTCCAGTCCAACTCCCGGTCTAGGCCAAGGTCAATCCTGATCTGTGGATGCCGAGCTAGTGCTATTGAAATACTGATGGACTGTCGGTCCACAATCCATGGCCCAATGGAACATGTAAAATCTCTCCCGTTCAAGTGCTCCTGCCGAAATGTACTCGGGACTAAGAATGATACTCTATCAATAGAATACCAACTGATCACCTCTCTCCAATCCAACTTCGGACTAGATTTGATGCTAACCCTGCTCTCCTGAATTCGGGATGGAATGTTGAAGAACTGTCGGCCTGTGCCCCACTGCCAATAGGAATTTGTAGCATCTGTCATGTCTATGGGCCCCTGCTCTGCTATGCTCCCTACGAAGAAGTTCGTACCATCAAGAGGGTACCAACTCATGATCTCTCGCCAATCTAACCTAGAAGAAGGAACCAATGTACTAACATCTGCATATGGTACATGTCTAGAGTGCTGTCTCCAGCCCATACTCAACTCACGCTGCTCTGTCTCGTCTGCCGACGAGATCTGCATGTAGAGGAAGGCCCCTCTCTCTATAAAAGGCCAAAGTGGGTGAGATATGTTGCAAGCACCGTCGATGTACTCCTGGAGAGTGCTACTCCCCGAAAGCACTGCTGCTCTGCTGACTGCACTTGCATCTATCTGCACCTCATCTGTGTATCGGCCCAACGATGGTTGCTCCACCATCTCCGACAGCTCATCCCTCTCCTGATCAGGAATGTCATGCTCCTGCTGTATACTAGCTTCCCGCAGAACTATCCCATCAACCTTCAACATCTCATGAGGATAAGTATCTGCAACTACTGCCTCCCTACTAGATGCCTGTACATCCGTTTGCTCCTCACTCATGGCTGATTCTAAGGGTAGCCGTACATCCATCACAGACTCAATGTGAGCCTCCATCTGACTCTCCCCCAAAGGACTATCATGCATGATGTGCATAGCCTCCTCCTTTGCTGACTTATGCTCCATCATATGTTGCTCCGGCTAAATCGTCACAAGTGACTCATCACCCAGAGTATTTCCCGTAGAGTCCCCTGACTGCTCACCCTGCACACTAGAACACAACTTCGGCCTATTGTCATCAACTTCGCATGACTGCTCTCGCTCCCCAGAAGCATCCTCATATGATCCCATTGATTCATTTGACGAAGAGTCCTCAACCTGGCATACAGAAGGAATGTCCTTCTGTTCTGCCTCTGCCACATCATCTGCATCACTCAAGCATGAGTGACCAGGCCCCCAAGGTTCTTTGCAGATGATGCAAATTCCCTTCCTTCTCAGCTCATTTCTGTTGCCTGATCCACCAAACTAGTGCAGCTTCTCCCTGGTCAACTATCTCCTGAATAGCCCAATATTATGCTCAACCAGCCCTTGGGCTAGCTCATAAGCAACAGGTGAGACCAATTGCTCTCTCCTCCAAATGCTCAACATCCTAGTCTGCAACTCTCGGCAAATGGCCTCACAGTCTCTCATATATGACAACAGGATGGACTGCATGTGTGCTATGACTGTGTCAGCATGATGTCTCCTAATGCTTAAGAAGCATTGGAACATCTGCAGAATCAAGCCATCACATTCAAGATCAAACATGATGCAATATGTTTTGAATGTGGCCATACCTCCTAAAACCTCAAGCTTCTTCCCAAAGGTAGAGCCTGCACTGTTGTCCAAATCCTGAAAGGTCCCTACCATCAGTTTGAAAACTCTCCTCATAATGTCATCATTATAAGGGCTGTAGGGGTGGTTAGTCTCATGATGTTGCTGAGACAAGGTGCAACTGGAAGAGTGACCCCTCCACAAGTTTCCTCCAAGAACTTGGGTTGTATGAGAGCAAGCATATATGGTTTTAAGGCCCAAATTAATTCTCTCACATTTGACTGTTTTACTTTGGAAAGGAGTTCATCAAGTTCCTCAAGTTTGGAAAGAATTCTCCATGTGATCTTCATGTGTTTCAAATTTGTCCCAAGCGCAAGGATTTTGTGCCCTATTTCTGGTTCTTTCTGTTGGTCCCTGGATTGCCCCCTTTTGAAGAATGGCATAAACCCCCTTTGAGAAATGTCTATTGTTCTGCTTGGTTCTTGGTCCATAGAAACCTTGTGGTTCAAGGCTTCAACGGTTGTGCTGCCATGTAGGTTTAGGAGGTATTTTAAGAACTCCATGTTTATGGCATCACTACAAATTTATGATAACAATGAAAGGTACCACAAAAACACCCTACATACATTAATACATTTCCCAACCATCAATCGGAAATGAAACTAACGCCAACAACAATGATGCCTTATTGGCATGTTGTTACATTGTTCATTTCAATACCCTGCCCCAACAGATAAATCTAGATCCAGCAAATAATTTAGGCTCTAGAAAATAAATCGGGCTCTAGTAAAATCATTTTTGCACAACAAGATGAATTCATCCTAGCAAAGCAAGATAAAAAATGTAACCCCAGATGCAAGGAAATGATCTCTCCTCAACTCTGCGTTGACTGTGGAAATTCTGCAACTGTTGGAAATGTTGTTGCTGACTGACTTCAGAGTGCCGGTTGGGCTGCTTCTATTGCTCAAAAAATTCTAGGAATTTGAGAAGGTGATCCTTGCCCAAAACCTAGAAAAACCCAGAAATGGTTTCCTTGAATTCCAACCTTCAAAATATGACCCTTTCTACAGCTGCTGGCTGAGTAGGGACTACCTAAATGAGCTGATCTACTGCTCTAAAAATTCCGGAATTTTAACCACAGACTCTACTCACAAAACCCAGAAAAACCCATAAATGGTTTTCTCTAATTCCAACTTTCAAAATTTGCCCTTTTTGCCTAGCTCCTATAACTGCTAACTGAGTAGGGACTGTGTAAATGGGCTGATCTATTGCTCAGAAAATGCCGAGATTTTAACCACGTACTCTACTCAAAAAACCTAGAAAAGCCCAAAAAAATATTGGGCAAATTCTATCTGAATAATTTTGGCCCAGCAAAATGCTCTCCGACAACAATTCTGCACTAGCTGCTGCAATGGATTGGCCAAAACACCTACATCCGGTGCTCAGAAAATTATCAAAAATTACTTCGGACTCCTCAAGCCAATCCGACCAAAACCTAGAAATGGTTTGGCCAAATCCTGATCCTCCAAAATTGACCCCAATAAGCCCTACGCTCTCCCAGTAGCTGTTGAATATGCCATCTACAAAACGATCAACAAAATACTCAACAACCCTCCAAATGTGCAACAATTAATCCCTCTTGCACTTCGTCTATCTCCCTAAACAAACAAGGCTCAAATGGTTGAGACCTTCCTCCGCAACTAAGGCTCAACTCTCCTCCTCTGTGCCGGCTTAGAGACTGCCACTCTACTCCAGAAATAGAATATCAATCTAAGCCCCTGGAGGTTCGCCCATAGCTGAAAAGCTAATGAACCTTGCAACCAATAACAAACACAAGAACCCAACTGCATCCTCCAGAAATACGCACTCCAAATTGAGGAAACCAAATGCAGAAGTTTAAGATAAACAACTCGAGCAACTGAGATCAGAATCAATGGTGCAATAATGCATGCAAAAGTAATAAATCTTCGATCTTATTTTGAAGTTGATGTGCAGTAAAACCATTGAACTTGGCTTTTCCAGTAATTTGGAAAGTAAACCCTCAGGCTGGCAAGATCACCAGCTCTGATACCATTGTAATATCCCAAATGGGATATTTTATGAATTTTGCTGGAAATTAATTCAACCATAAAATTAGCAGAAGATTGCCATGTAAAAATGCCTTCAGAAATCAAGTCGTCAACATTATAAACAATCAACCACAATATTTATGACAAATGGAAAATAGAACATGCAACTGAATAATAGACATTATAATCATGCAGAAGATCTCGGCCTTATTTTATTAATATAAACTGCTAGTACAAAACCTAGATATGGTTGAAGCAATGCTCGCAAATAGATCTACAACAATGCCGCAACTAGCCTCCAAAACAAACTAGAAATAACTGCAACCAGTGAATCCTGAATGGATCCACCAAGGGAGAGATGGGTGCTCGCCCACTCTCACTAAATCACCCGAGGGTTTCCGTCCTGGGGCTACTATTGAAGTAGAGAATCCAAGTTCTCAAACCTCTCACACAAACAATGATCCAATCCAAGATATCTCCTAATGACCTTCGCTTCTCCTTTTATATATCTGATGGATAGATCTCCAATCCTCTAGAAGCATCTTATTTTATTAGTTTATTAATATTCTAGAAGATCCACCATAGACTCTATCAAAGTGACTTTAATTTAATTACATTTCACTTAAGTCACTTTTGGCCCCTTTTCCTCTAAATATTTTTTTTTTTTCCTTTAATTAAATGACTAATTAAAGTCATTTTTAATTAAGGAAAATAGTATATCGCCCATGGTACTATCTTTGGCCACTATAAGTCACTTCTCAGCAACCCATCCTGAAGATCTCTTCATTCCGGTTCCAACGAGCTATTACACTAAGGTGTTCTATCATGTATTCCTCCCGGAATGTCACCTTGAGCGTAATTAATTTAGTTATGCCCAAAAATAACTCAATTTTATGAAAGTTGTCAGAATGCGCCGGAATGAAAGACAAACTGTGCGGATGATGGAATATTTCAAGCGAATGCCATCATTCCTCATAAAAACTCCTCAAAGCTCCTCCAAAAAGCCCTTGGGCCCACTGATGACACCAACCTGTATCTGTGACCTGTCTGCTCCTAACTCTAGAAGTCCATCCTAACCCTGTCATAGGTGATACCAAAAAAAGGAATATTACACTCTAGCTCCAAAACTTTGTGGTGACGTGGTGAGAATGTTCTAAGTGACGTGGATCAAGCTTTCTTTAATCTCAGCCGTTGATTAGTGATTAGATCACGACCGTTGATTTCTCAACAAGAAAAGTAATAAAGGAAGGCTTGGGGTCAATTGGAGGACACACACAAAGTAGCAACACTTCTGGGGCGTGGTTCGCTGAGAATTTTCGAGTGAGCTTGCAATGTTGGTGAGGGGCAGATCAGCAAGGGATATTTTGATCCAAGGCCGAGAATACATAAATCAGAGAGGCAGATCCGTACCAGGCAACACAGAGGCCAGCAAGAGGGACACAACCCAGCCAGGCTAACGCAGAGGCAACCTAGGGGCTGACGCAGAGGCTTTAGGGTGACGTAGAGGGAGCGTAGAGCCCAGAAGGGTGATGCAGGGGAAGCCTGTGCTGCGTAGAGGCCATGCTAGGCAGGAAAGGCTGACACAAACGCTGGAGGGGCAGTGCAAGGGTTCTAGTGGGCCAGAAAGGACTCGTATTCAGTAATTCCTGAAGGGTTTGAATCAACCATATTTTCTGCCTCTGAGTGATAAAGTACAACTGCTGTGAAATTCTCTGTTGGGCAAACCACTACTGGTGCCCTTGATGTATTTAGAATCTGCTTAATAATAAAACCCTCAAAGAGCTACTGCACCGATTTTCCCGCATTGGGTTTTTCTGGGGAATTTTGTCCGAAAAATCATGTGTGTCCTTTGTCATATGTGCGCCATGTTTCAGTAAATGATCTGTATATGTGTAGGCTGCAAATTTTTTTTTATTTTATTTATTTTATTATTATTAATTTTTTTAATTAATTTTTTATTTTTTATTTTTATTTTTTTATTTGGTTATGAATATTTCAGTTAAATAACTTGTGTATAATAAAACAAGTAGGAGAAGTAAATCAATATTCTGCAATAGGGTTTCTATGTTCAGAAATTTTCACATTTACTTCTTTAGATTTAGGATCTTCTTTTACTTAGGTTATTAGTGTTTTTCTACATGAAACAACTACCAATGCATAAACCATAAAGAGACGAGAGACACATAATATAGGCTATTAGCCAGGCCAAAACCTCTCACTCTTTGAGAGGAAAACCAGAGCAAACTCCTCTTCTTATAGAGATTCCAATTGATGAATACCAAGACCAAGACCTTTGACCTATTTGCCACTCCAAGACCAAGTCACAAGATCTCTTTCACTGCTTCTCTTTCGTGCTCAAATCAATACTTGGTCAAACTGGCTTCAAGCAAGGTTAACTTTAGCTACTTGAAATTTTTGGCCTTCTACCACTGTCCTGCAATTCTTGGTCCAATAGTACTTCTGTAATTCCCTCATGTGACCTGATTTGAGACAACTTGGAGACCCTTCCTTCTTCGCTTGTCTTGGAGATTCCTCGAGGATTTGGCTAGCAAGAATGATGCTTGACAACTTCCTTAAAGACTTCCCTAGAAACTGTTATATCCTTACTTTAGAAACCCTGTTTTTTTGTCACAAGTGTGAGGAGAAATTACCCAAAACAGAGCTGAACCTCCTTGCTCTTCTTGCCCTTCATTTCGCTGGTTATGAGACTGTTGTTTTTAACCCTTCACACTAACCTTTATTTCAGACCTTGGCCGAAATATATCTCTGAAATTCTGTCTTTGAAATAGGGCCAAGCTGCCCTATTTATAGTTACCCATGCTTAATTAGCCGACATAACATGTGGTGAATCGACATGTCTTTTTATGAAAATATTATTATCCTTTGAAGCCGACTTGTAGGAGGAGACTTTGTTTGGTCTTGGAGGGCTATTTATACTTATTTAATGATTCATACAAAATGTAACATGCCCAGGAATGGTCCTTCATACATGACATTGACTCATTTTGACTTTATGACCAATCGTAAGGACTCACAATGGGAGTCATACTAAAAATAATCAATCCTTGCTCATGAAACCCATGAGACAAGCATTACAATAATACTTTTATTTTTCTTCTTTGCATCAATTACATAAAATCACAATTACACATGTCCTTATGAAGATCGAACCTAGTTACAATTTTCAACATGACTGCGCTGCCCTTGGGAATTTCGATCTGTTGCCCACACTGAACAACAAAATTCCTTCCTTTCGCTTCTGAGCTCTCCGGCTGATCAACCTTGCTCTGATACGATGTGAAATTTTTATCTATTGCAGCGACTGGAAATTATTATTCTAACTGGAAATTTAATTATGCAGTTTATTTGCTACGAAAAACAACGAATAAAATCACAACTACAATTTTCACCATAAAAATACTGTGGAAAATAAAATACTGAAGACTGAGAAACTCTAGCACACACACAAGAATTTTAACACAGTTATTTTTGGACAATTGTCCTCGGAAAAACCCAATGTGAGAAAACTGGTGCAACAGGGGAGGGTTTTATTATTATTCTTCAGCAGCAATTCTGAGTACAATAATTTAGATTCCCATTTGGCAATCTAATGAGGAAAATACTGGCAAAATTATTGTGAGAATTTTCTTTCACTGCACAACTAATTTCTGCCACCGAAATCACCTCCCTAACCTACGCGTTGAGCCCCCTACGTCACCCTTCTGCGTAGAGCTTACACTGACCCTATGAGAATTTCGACCTTCCTACCTTTGCCTTTTCCGGGGACTGGAAACCTTCCTCCCGGAATGCTTCTGCCCTCCTCTTCCACCTTCTACTCACCCTCTGGCTCTACTTTCTTTGTTGAGGTTCTACTATTGAGAAAATCGAACACCCTGGGCAACTAAGTATCTGCACTGGTGTATTCTCCATCTACCCATCGATTTCTTCTTATAATCAGCTGATGGAGCATCAACAACCAAGATTAAAACATAATCGATGGCCTAAATTAATTCCCTGTCGATACGTGTGAGTTTCTAGATGATTCTCACCTTATCTCAATTAATATTGATTAATTAACCATATTCCCTAAGTTTAGACTTGGGAAATATTTAAAAATTGGTTAATAATCTAATTGAAACACTTCTAGGCTGAATTTCCAGAAATGATTTTTGGGTTTTAGAGATCTCATGTATTCTAGCCTCTCCTCAAAGTTTCGTGGCTAGAACACATCTGATGCTACAAAAACTAACATCCCGAGATTCCACCTTAAGCGTAATTAATTGGGTCAGGCCCATTAATAACTCTATTTTTTGAAAGTTGTCGGAATGCAACAGAACGAAAGGCAAACTCCGCGAATGATGGAAAATACCAAGTGAAAGCCATTAGACCTTATAAAAACTCCTGAAAAGCTCTCCAAAAGCCCTTGGGCCTGTTGAGGACACCAAGCTGCCCCTGTGACCTATCTGTCCCAACTCTGAAAGTCCATCCTATCCACACCATAAGGAATACCAGAAAAAAGAACATTACAAATCCTCCTGCCCCAGGATTGCTTGCCCTCAAGCAATCCAAACCTGTGGATCAGCGTGGTGGCCCAATGTAATTGAGACCCAATGCCTAGATCCCATACAAGCCACTAGGTGATGGTATTCTTCTGTGTCAACCCATCATGAATGGACCCCTCCATGCTCGGATCCCAAACCAATCTCTGACTGAACCTGTCATCAACCAATCCTCCTGGATCCCAACGCCACCAAGAAGATGTATCAATGCTCCATGGCCCCTGCTGTGCTATAACTCCAAGCATGAGTGCCACTCCATCCACCGCGTACCAACTCATCACCTCTCTCCAATTCAACCTTTGGCATAGATCGAGGTCAATCTCACTATTGGCGTTGGAATCAACACTAGAAAAGCAGCAAGTGCCTGACCAGACACATCTTAAACTCTAAGGCAATTTTAATGTTTTGTTTTATAGGATTGGAAGACGGTATAAACTCTGATTGACTGAAGAGAGATTTCGGTCAAATCCACAGTTGTACTAAAGAGGGTATTGTAACTTGACGTGGTAGCAAGGTGCAAGTTTGTAGTCTATGATGAGAGGAAATTGAAAGATGAGAGGAAAATCAATAGGTCTGTAAAACAAAAATCTACTGATTTAGTAGAAATTGACAAAAGTAGCAGTTTGAAAATATTCCATTGAGAGAAAGCCATTTCTAGTCTGACAAGGTTCTCACTGAAATATCATGAAGAATAACTATCATGAGTGATGCTCTTCCATTGTTATAACATATATTTTATCAGGAATTCTCACTGTGCGAGACTAACAAAAACTGATAAAACACACAACATGCTTAGGAGACTAATAGAAACACATAACAGTATGATTATTTGCAAACTGGAACTGGAAGAAAGGAGATACAGAAACACAAATAAAGTAGAAAATACACACAACAAATTGGTAATAAGTCCTCACTAGTATCATTCCATTTCATTCACAAAAAAGATTACAGTTCATATAAGTCAAAATTCAATAACCACCAACCAACCGTGACTTCATATCAGTTTGGCATATATATACAAAATATAATACTGTCATCTTCCACATAAAAAGGTAAATCTGTTCCACAAGTCATTACAACCTCGTGCAAGAGGTGAGGCTTATCTAAAACTTTAATATCGAGTGTTATGACATAATGAAAATAACAACATTAAGGTTAACAATTTGAAGTGGTTTGTATGATGTGGCAGTTTTATGGGAAGACTCCTCTTCCGTTCTGGTGCAACCAACTCCATAAAAAGTGCAAACAACAGTGAAAATGGTGTGTGGTTGTTCCGTGAATGCTGCCTGGTGTTTGGTAAAAACGTGCTGGTACTCAGAGTGGTGGTAGAAAACTGTTTGAGAGAAACTCTGTCATTGTTCCACTGTTATTTTCCCTTTTTTTGGTTGAAGAACCTTTGTAATGGTAGAAAACTCAAAACTTTTGGATAGAATGACAGAGTTTCATTTTATGAGAAATTACAAAGAAAACCCTTTGAAACAGGTTTAATTGATAAAGGAGACATGGAGAGGAATAAATGATAAGTGACGGGGGGTGGTGGCGTGGCGAAGAAGTGGTACCGATCGCAAATCGCGCATCGGAAGTTTTATTTTGAAATGCGAGAAGTTAAATGTTGAAAATGGCGAAGTGCGATGTGCGATGAGGGTGAAGGTGACGTGGCAGAGAAATGGGACTGATCGCAGATCCTACATCGGACGTTTTATAAACATACATACTCGTGCAATCAACAACGTTTATTGAAACTTTAAACAAAACCGCAATTGCTCCCAAACAATATGCATTCACGCGGAATTGTGGTTCTTGGGTCCCACAACCAGTTGACCAATAGGAAGCGATCGCAAATCAGTTGCCAGCAAATTTAAATTTACACTGATAACGACTAAACCATAAACTCTACGATTTGCGAAATCGCGCTGGTGTGCTACGCCGACACGTGTCCCTTGCCTCATCGCATCGCAAATCGCTTAACATCCCATGCGAAGCCTTAACGATAAACTTTAAAAACTGCGATTTGCGAAATCGTTCCATCTGCGCTTTAATCTCCACCGTTGATCTACGCCTAGATCTGACGGTCTTCCTTTCTTGCTGCTTAGCTTCATCGTATTGCAAATCAGATAACATACCATGCGATTTGACTTAGCGATAAAACTTAAAAACTGCACTTTGCGAAGTTGCCCCATGTGCGCTTTTATCTCAGCCGTCGGTCTGCTCCCCTTTGGATCTGCGATTAGATCATGGTCGTCTGTTATTTTTGCACGCAGTTCTTCCCCGTTGCTTCATTCCTTAGTCTATTTCTCGACCAGTTTCCTTTAAATATCGTCTGCTGCTCCTCTCCGGATCTCCCACTCTGTTGGTTAAGCTATTTCTTCCGACTGCGCTTTGATTTTAAAGAACTCTGGTTGCCACGAAACCTTAATTTGCCTGCTTCGAACACTGATTACCCATTTACCCGTAGCCTATTTTCTGAGATAACCAAAATCTTAGTGGAATAGCTGCGCTTTTCACTGTGTGGAATATATGACTTCCATTTTTGAGAAATAGCTGCCTTTTACAACAGTAATACAATGGCGATTACACCATTAACATTTTCAGTGCTAATAATGGTTCCTATTGGGGATGAAGTCCTCCCTGTGAGGCTTCAAGGACTGTAGATTCAGTGCCTAAAAAACTCTTCAAACTCAGAAGAATTTTTGAAAATAATGACTAGGATTGACCATTGACATACTGAACTCAAGACTGACCATATATACAGACATAAGTACCATTGGGCATGGAGTTTATTGACACATCACACCGGATATTTACAATGGAGTGACTCAACTTGTAATATAAAAAGTAGAAATAAACATCAATATAAAGCACATAAACAAAGACAAACAACAACTACAGAGATATCACATGAACAATAACCAATATGGAGAACGTTGAGCCATTTTATTAATACTGAAAGATAGAAATGAGTACAAAGGTGTTCAGAATGATAGCACCTTGGCTTGCACTAGGAAAGCGTAGAAATACTCTTAGATTGTGACCCGGAATGGCTGCTAACTCAAGACTGCGTAATCTCCAGTGCTACTGCTGGAATGAAAAGCTGATTTGGGGCTATTCCCCTCGGAAAATTATGAAATTCTGGAAATGGCCTCTCCACACAAAACCCAGAAAAGCCTAGAGAGCTTTCTGAAAATCGCTGACCCTCGAAAATACCTCCCTTGAGGCACTACGCTATTCCCAAAGTAGAAACGCTGCCCCTAAGTGCTCTGATGAAAATGATGGCCTCCAACTCTGTGAAAATGCTAGAATATGGAAGGGCTAAGCCCTCTCCAACTCCTTCGTGCAAAATCCCGTGATAAACCCTCAATCCGGAACTCCCTCTATCCAAGACTGCGTCCTCCCTCTCACTGACTGCGCTATCTCTTCCAAAGAATGCTCCCAACTGTGGATGCTGCTATCCTCTCCGGAAAAACAAGGTGGAACTCCTCACCCGAGCAAGCACTCGAAGTCTCCTGGGGCTGAGGTTGGGATCTCCGAACGAAGACACCCGATGTACTGAACAGTACATGCAGAGTTTGCTAAACAACAAGCGTGCTCAATGTTAAAAGACAAATCTCAAAGATTCATAATCAGAATGAATGAGAATGAGGAGTCCTTCCCTCCTTTTATGCTTGGTGAGCCTTTTCCTCACCTAGGTCCCACCAATCTTTGCGCTGTACCCTTGAGCCACATTGTCCATCTCTCTCTGTGCTGGCTTGGCCCCATGCTGTCTACGCTGCCCCTTTTCCCACGCTGCCAGTTGACCACTAGGCCCCACTTTGCCAAATAGACATGTCTCTTAAGTGACTTTAGGAAATACTTTTTATCCTAAGTGTGAGCTAAGTGTCCTCTTCACCCACTTTATTTATAATTTAACTTTATAAAGGCAAAATAGTCAAAATTAATACAGTCCTCCCCGGAAAAACGTTGCTTGTCCTCAAGCAACTGTAATGATGGATGCTGTAGAATCTTCTCTCTCCCAGGTGGCATCCTCATCCGGCAAATTCCTCCATCTCACTAGGTACTCTCTGACTGTCCTGCTCCGTAGCTACCTCTCCCTAGTATCAATAATGGCCTCCGGCTGTAGCACCAAGTGCCCCTCATCATTTGTGGGTAGAAGCTCTTCTGTTGTAGTCACCTGTTGCCCCAGTGCCTTCTTCAGGCATGACACGTGAAAAACGTTATGAATTTTGCTACCAATGGGCAGCTCCAACTCATATGCAACCTCTCCAACTCTGCGTGTCACACTGTATGGTCCATAGAAGCGAGGCTTGAGCTTTTCAACCCCCTTCTGCTTCAGCGTGGACTATCGATATGGCTGCAAGCATAGGTAGACCAAGTCCCCTACCTCAAACCGCCTCTCAACACGTCCCCTGTCGGCGTACAGCTTTTGTTGATTCTGCTTTGTAGCCATGTTATCCTTGAGAGCTCGGAGTATATCCTGACTCTCTTGGATCCAATCCTTGGCTCTAGGAGCCTTGCTAGCACCAAACATCATGTCAACAAAAGATAAAACACGATATCCATATAATGCATAAAATGGAGACATACTGATGGACATATGATGAGTGTTGTTGTAGTAGTACTCCCCCAAGTGCAACCATCTCAACCATGCCTTCTGCTGCCCGCTGACATAGTTACGCAAGTAGCCCTCTAGCCACTTGTTCACTATCTCTGTCTGGGGGTGATAACTAGTACTCGGTGTCAACTTGGTGCCCATCAAATGGAAAAGCTCCTGCGAAAACCCACCCATGAAGCGGCTGTCCCTGTCACTGACAATGGTCTTTGGGAGACCATGCAATCTGAAAACGTCCCTGAAGAACAACTCTGCTACTTGTGCTGTAGTGTAATGTGCCGATATGGCGAAAAAATGAGTATATTTAGTTAGCCGATCAACGACTACAAATATGCAATCCTTGCCCTGCATAGTGGGCAACCCTGTAATGAAGTCCATCGAAATACTCTCCCATTTCCCCTCAGGTATGGGAAGAGGCTGCAATAACCCTGCCGGATGGTTCATTTCCCCCTTGTTACGCTGGCAAACTTCACACTCCCTGACATGTTGGAGCACGTCCTCCTTGAGGCCCTTCCAAGAGAACCTCTCCCTGATGGCCCTATAGGTTTTGGTAAACCCCTGGTGGCCTCATAATGGTGAATCATGTGAGGCGTGCAATATCTTCTTCTTGAGCTGGGAGCCCTTAGTCAAGAAGATCCTGTCCCTGTAATAGATCACCTCGTCCATCACTCTGTACTTGTCATCTGTCACCTGTCCATCCAAAATCTCACAGGCAAACGGTCCTTGGAGTACTCTACCAATAGTTGAGCCCTCCAGTCTGTGTCCAAACTCATCAAGGACAACGCTGTCGGTTTGCGTGAAAGTGCATCTACCACAACGTTGTTCTTCCCCTTGACATACTCTATGTCAAAGTCATAAGCCTGGATCTTGTTGACCCACTTCTGCTGCCTCTCCTGCAACTGTTCCTGCTCTAGAAAGAATCAGAGGCTGTTGTGATCCGTCCTCACCTTGAATCTGTTCCCTACCAGGTACTGCCGAAACTTGGCCAATGCATGCATGATGGCCAACATATCCTTGTCGTATATAGCATACAACCTCTCATGCGGCAATAGCTTTCGGCTCTCGAAAGCTATGGGGTGGCCTTCCTGCATCAAAACTGTGCCGATCCCCTCCCCTAATGCATCACACTCCAAGACAAGGCTGTGTAAATTCTAGCAATGCTACCATTGGACAACTGCTCATCACCTCCTTCAGCCTGTCAAAAGCCCTCTGTGTTGTATTCGTCCAACTGAATGCCCCCTTCTTGGTGAGGTCTGTAAGGGGTGCAGCAAGTTGGGAAAATCCCTTGACGAACTTGCGGTTGTAAGTGCAAACCCCCACAAATCCCCAAAGTTCCGTCACATTCTTCGGCTCCGGCCAATCCCTGATGGCCCTGATCTTCTCCTCGTGGACCTTCACTCCATCCACCCTAATGATGTGCCCCAAGTAGAGCATCTCGGTTAGCCCAAACTCGCATTTGGAGAGCTTAGCATAAAACTGATGCTCTTCCAAACTGTGCAATACAACCTCTATATATTGGAGGTGCTCCTCCCATGTCCTGCTGTAGATCAATATGTTGTCAAAAAACACTAACACACACTTCCTCAAGTGACTGCGGAAGATGTGATTCATGCATGACTGAAAAGTGGCCGGGGCATTGGTTAGCCCAAAGGGCATCACCAAAAACTCAAAATGGCCGTAATGACACCAGAAAGCGGTGTTGGGAATGTCCTGCTCCCTCACGCGAATCTGATGGGACCCAGATCTCAATTCAATCTTTGAGAAGAACTTGGCCCCTCTCAGCTCATCCATCAACTCATCGATCTGTGGGATGGGGTATCGGTCCTTCATGGTCTTCTTGTTCAGGGCCTTGTAATCAATGCACATCCTCAACGTGTCGTCCTTCTTCTTCACCATCACTACTGAAGAAGCAAAGGGGTTGGTGCTAGGATGGATGTGTCCAAGAGCTAAGAGCTCATGGATAGCGCTCTCAATCTTATCCCGATAGGCTTTGAGGTGCCTATAGGGTGTAGTGATGACAGCCTGGATACCCTGCTCCAACACAATAGTGTGCTCAAACCCCTGATCTGGTGGCTGTCCTGGTGGTATCTCCCCAAATACCGTAGCATACCTGTCGAGAATGGACTGTACATCTGGGTGTACGGCCTGCCCTATAGATCCTGCCTCCGACACACGCAACTCCACTGCCCACTCTATGTCTCCCTTTCGGAAATCTGTCTCCATCCGATGTGCTGAAACTGTCTGTGGTGGGTAGGTGTGCATAACCCAAATATTCTCATGCCTCAGTCTTCTTATCCGTCCACTCCATCTCCAAGGTCTCCCAGTCAGTGGTGACCTTTCCTAGCGCGATCAACCACTGTACCCCCAATATCACGTTGGTGTCTGGAATGTCCACCACGAAAAAATGATCTGTCAGGGTGTACGTCCCCATGGTCACTACTAAGGCTGGCACATACCTGGCACACTGCATAGTCCGATCCCCTGGAACCAGTATTGAAAACCCATCAAAGGTCTTTGTCGGTATGCCCCTCTGCTCTACCAGTTGGGCATCAATGAAGTTGTGGGTGGCCCCACTGTCTACTAGCACTGAGACACGCTGCCCCTGTACTGTCCCTCGGACACGTAGTGTCAAATAACTAGGAACTCCCCGCAAAGCTGCAAGGGCTCCCTTGGTGGGTGCAAAAGCTGCACCTCTCGCTCCCGGCGGTGGAGGTGGCAGATGATCCCTTTCTGCGCTGTACTGTTGCCTCTAGCTTCTATCTCCTCATACTCCTGTTCTTCCCCACTGCTATCGGAGAAGACCTCGATGTAGTGTGCCTTCCCTACAGCACAACGGTGTCCTGGTGCCCATGGCTCCTGGGACATGAAGCATAACCTCTTCCGCTTCAGATCTCTCCTGGTCTCATCATCTCCAGGTCCTCTACCCTGGTTCCCCCTGGGAGGTGGAACCCTCTCGTCCTTTCCTTTCGGCTGGAATGCTGGTGTCTGGGGAAAAGGAGTTCTAGTCTTGGGTAGTGCATCCTGCAAATCCCGAGTCCACTCAACTGCATCATTAAGTGTCGCTGGTCTCGTTGATCAGACTAATCCCCGAAGAGGCTCTGCCAATCCATATATGAACATATAGATCATCCGGGCTGTGGATAAATTAGGTACCATCACGGAGAGTCTCAAAAACTCTGATATGTACGTGTCCAGCCTCCCGGTCTTCTTGAGCTTTGTTAGCTCAACAAAATGCTCCTCTGGATCCCTCCGATCAAAACGCTCTACCAACCTCTGCGTAAAATTGGTATATGCTGTCACTCTCGAGTGCCCTAGCGTAACCATCACTTGAAACCACCAATCCTGGGCCTCGCCCTCTAGGTGCAACGTAGCCGCCTTGATGGCCTCTAGCTTTGCCATCTAATTAAGCTGGAAATATATATCCAACTTCTCCACCCAAGCTTTTGCCGAACACTTGGACGATTCATCAAATGTCGGTAGATGGAATCTGCCCACCGTGCACTGTAAGTCCCCGTCATGTGAATGCCTTTTCCCCCTGTGATTGTTGCAGGGTTTGCTGTCTCGCTTGAGCTGAACAAAATCATGGAAAGTGAGGGCATCTCTGAACTCCTGACCATATGACTAGTACTCAACAAAGTAATCTCCCATGTGTGCCAGTTCCTGCTCCTGCTGTGCTTCTGCCCCAATGTCTGCGGCAAGAAATGTAGGAATCGTGGAACGGGGGGTGTGTGTGATGCCATCTGCTACGCTGTGAGGTGCTCCTGTAAATGATGAGATGTGCCTGAGCCCTCTCCAACATGGAAACCCCTTGGGGTCTCGCGCTGTCTAGACTCTGTCGTGAACCTCTGCCCCTTCTCCTCTATCCGTCTCGACAAATCCTGTATTGATTTGAGGAGAAGTTCCCCAAACTCCTTATCGGCATTTCTTTCCTCTTCCATTGGTCCCTCTTCCTCTGCGTTCACCACTGGAACACTGTCACCTTTCTCAAAGGTGAGCTCTAACCTCCGCTCTTGGTCTTTATATTTTCTTCCTCAGTAAGTGATGTATGGTTTTCTTGCTGGTGTCATAGACAATCTCCTCCACAGGCTGAGCCAAGTCTGTGAACTCTGATACCACTGTAATATTCCAAGTAGAAATAAACAACAATATAAAGCACATAAACAAAGACAAACAACAACTAGAGAGATATCACATGAATAATAACCAATATGGAGAACGCTGAGCCATTTTATTAATATTGAAAGATAAAAATGAGTACAAAGGTGATCAAAATGATGGCACTTTGGCTTGCACTAGGCAAGCGTAGAAATACTCTCAGATTGTGACCCGGAATGGTTGCTAACTCAAGACTACGTAATCTCCAGTGCTGCTGGTGCTACTGCTAGAATGAAAAGTTGATTTGGGGCTGTTCCCCTCCTCGGAAAACTATGAAACTCTGGAAATGGCCTCTCCACACAAAACCCAGAAAAGCCCAGAGAGTTTTCTGAAAATGGCTGACCCTCGAAAATACCTCCATTGAGGCACTACGCGCAAAGGAGAAACGCTGCCCCTGAGTGCTCTGATGCAAATGATGGCCTCCAACTTTGTGAAAATGCTAGAATATTGAAGGGTTAATCCATCTCCAACTCCTCCGGTAAAAATCCCGTGATAAACCCTCAATCCGGAACTCCCTCTATCCGAGACTGTGTCCTCCCTCTCACTCACTGTGCTGTCTCTTCCAAAGAATGCTCCCAACTGTGGATGCTGCTATCCTCTCTGGCAAAACAAGGTGGAACTCCTCACTCGAGCAAGCACTCAAAGTCTCTCGGGGCTGAGGTTGGGATCTTCGAACGGAGACACCCAATGTATTGAACAGTACGTGTAGACTTTGCTAAACAGCAAGTGTGCTCAATGTCAAAAGACAAATCTGAAAGATGCATAACCAGAATGAATGAGAATGAGGAGACCCTCCCTCCTTTTATGCTTGGTGAGCCTTTTCCTCACCTAGGCCCCACTAATCTCTGTGCTGTCCCCTTGAGCCATGCTGTCCATCTCTCTCTGCGCTGGCTTGGCCCCACGTTGTCTACGCTGCCCCTTTTCCCACGCTGCCACTTGACCACGAGGCCCCACTTTGCTAAATAAACATGTCTCTTAAGTGACTTTAGTAAATACTTTTTATCTTAAGTGTGAGCTAAGTGTCCTCTTCACCCACTTTATTTATAATTTAACTTTATAAAGGCAAAATAGTCAAAATTAATATTTCCAATTAGCTATTCCTAATTGGCAATATTACACAACTGACTTTACTAAATAAAGAACCTTTTAAGAAAATGACCATTGACTGGGCCTCCAGTCAGCTGATCATCATTCTCCAAAACTTCAACAATTTTAAATGGTCCAAACCACAGATTGTTGAACTTACCATGCTTTCCATGGTCTTCTCTCCTAGCATCCCAACGCAGCACCAAATTATTATCCTGAAACAACTGCTGATTTGCTCTTTTATCAAAAACAGATTTGACTTTAGCCTGATACTTTTGAACTTTTTCCAGCAATGATTCTCTGATTTGGTGTGCCTCTATCAACTGTATGATTCTCCTTTGGACTGGGTTTTCATGATTAACTTCATTTTGTAGGAACTTCATCACAGGAAGAGCTAATTGCAAAGGCATTACAACTTCTGTACCATATACAAGCTGAAATGGAGACATTCCGATTGTTTTTTTACCAGTTACTCTATCTGCCCACAGAGCATGTATCAGTGGAGTGTCCCAATTCCTCTTATTTTCAGGCAACATTTTCTTAATAATCCTTACCAAACTTTTGTTGGATGACTTAGCCAATCCATTACCTTGAGGGTAATAAGGCGTGGAATGAGTCAATTCAATCCCATATTACTAACAAAAGTTGTACATCTTAGTAGACTTAAAGGCCATTGCATTATCAGTTACTAATTTCTGTGGACAACGAAATCCTGACATAATATTTTCCAACAGAAATTTAATAATTACCGTATCAATAGCATTTTCGGTTTATACAACTTCCAATCCATTTAGTGAAATAGTCTATAGCTGTAAGAATCCATCTATGTTGTCTTGATGAAGGTGGATGAATTTCACCGATGAAATCTAGCCCCCACTGCTGGAATGGAACATCTGTTGAAATAGGAATGAGAGGTAATGGTAGCAGTTTCTGTTTACCAGCAAATTTCTGACATTCGACACAGCTCCTGACTTTGGCAAAGACATCAGAGAAAAGAGTTGGCCAATAATAGCCAACTCTTAAGATTTTGTTTGTAGTTGCTCCCCAATACAAATGCCCTCCACACACTCCTGCATGTATCTCTGTCATAATCTCCTAGGATTCAACTTCATCTACACATCTTAACAAGACTCCAACAGGATCTTTCCAGTAAAGATGATCTTCCAAAATGCAATACTTCACAACTCTCAGTTTAAAAACTCTTCTTTTAGATTTCTCCATTTCAGGTGGACAGTTGAAATTTAACAAGTAAACTATATCCTTGTACCAATCTGAATTAAATATTTCAGGATAATTAGCAATACCTTCTCCATCATCTCCTTCAGCTACCTCTACATTCAGATTTAAAGCTTTGCAGTTAGATTCAGCCATCAAGCGAGCCAAGCCCTGACCCTTTATCAATTTAGTTGGTTTGATTTCAACATCAAATTCTAGAATCTTGGTCAACCATCGTTCTCTCCTTCCATCTGTATCTAGCTACAACAACACGTCTTTAACAGTGATATCAGGAAAAAAGCAATTATTTTTGAATGCATCACATAAACTCGAAAAAACTTCAAAGCCTTAATTAGTGCATATTCTTGTTTTTCAGTCACACTGTACTTTAATTCAACATCCCTTAAAGCACGACTGGAAAATGAAATTGGCTGCTCCAAACCCTCCTTATTCTTCTGTAGTAAGACAACTGCAACTGTTTCTTTTGAAGCATATGAAAAAATCAAAAACTCCTTTTCAAAATCAGGGCTAATAAAAACTGGTGCTTCAGTCAAGGCGGACTTAATTGCTGAAAAAGAATCTTTAGCTTCATCTCGCCACTTAAACTCTGCATCTTTTTTCAGCAAAACATTTATATGTTTGATAAGCTCTGCAAAGTTAGGAACAAAACGCCTCAGAAAATTGATTTTCCCTAAAAATGATTGCAATTCCTTCTTATTTCTTGGCAAACCAATATTTTGAATAGCTTCTACTCTTCTCGGATCAATACATATGCCACTTTCTGTTACAATATGTCCCAATAACTTACCTTCTTGGACAACAAAAGACGACTTTTTGGGGTTTCAGGACTAACCAAACTTTCGGCATTTGTCAAAAACTTGCTTCAGATGTTTCAAGTGGTCTTCATCAGAGTTTAAATATACGGTATGTCATCCAAATAGATGACCAGGAATCTGTCATTTTCTCCCACAAAGGCAATATCTATTGCCCTTTGAAAGGTTGCACCTACGTTCATCAAACCAAATGGAATTTTGTTGTACATGAATCTGCCCCAGGGTGTGGTAAATGCTGTCTTTTCTCTGTCTTGTCTGTCAACTGAAATCTGATTATAGCCTGAAAAGCCATCAATCATTGATAGTCTTTTGGATCCTACAACCATCTGCAAGATATAATCCATCTTGGGCAGTGGATAGTTATCTTTCAAGGAGCACTGGTTCAGGTTGTGAAAATCAACACAAATCCTTATTTCTCCATTCTTTTTGTGGACTGGGACTATGTTAGCTACCCAATTAGAAAATCTCAAGGGCAGAATAATCTTTGCTTCCCATAATTTTTTGATTTATTTCTTAATGATTGGAAGCAACATGGGATTGATGTGTCTGATTTTTTGTGCTACAGGCTTTGCCTCTGTTTTCAAAGGGATCTTGTGCTCCATTATGCTCTTATCATAAGTTTTCAACTCACTATAAGACCATGCAAAAATATTAGCAAATTCCTTGAGCAGTTTGATATATTTTGTTCTGGTTTCCAGAGGAAGGAATTTGGACACTTAGACTAATCTTCGCTGATCTTCTGTACCAATGTTACACTTTACTGTACTCTCTCCATCAACCTTGCTTTCAGGCTTGAGAAAAACATGATTATTATCAAACAATCTTTCTAAAGGAACCAAACCCTTAGGAATAATTTAGTTTTCAGATCTATAATGTTTTTCCTAGCAATAGTTTTCTTAAAGGGGCTGCTATTTTGGTTTTCAACAATTTCCTGCTCATCATGAGTTTGTATGTCTACAAAGTCTTCTACAGACTCCAAAAATTTATGAATCTCCCTGTCATTTTCAAATACTTGCCAGTGCTTGATGTTATCAGGAATTGAAGGTCTGTTTTTTATTTGAACATCATAGACTGCCTTGACATCTAGAGGAACTTTGAAATTACTAGCAGCAATAGCTAGTGAATCAACAATTTGATTTTCTTCTCTAGTGACAAAATTTATATTAAATGATGAAATGTAATGTTCAATCAAATCCCAAACTTCATTCCTATAATTCTTCAATTTGGAATTTTTCACTTGGTAATTATTTCTCACCTACTTAATCACCAACTCCGAATCACCAGACAATTAGTTGTTCTGCTCCCAAATCTTTCGCTGCCTTCATACCCAGCGCAAGTGCTTCATACTCAGCAGTGTTGTTAGTGGTAGCAAATTGCAGTTTGTATGATATGGTTACCTTCTGCTGAGTGGGAGAAATGAGGACTACACCGGCTCCTGATCCTTCTCTTGAAGAAGCTCCATCAAAGTACAATTTCCAGATATTTTCTCCTTCTGAATGCTGTGCATTTGCACCTTGAAAATGCTGTTTTTCACTTAATTCGAGCTAGAAATCATTATTATCATCAACAAGGTGCAAAATTGATGACCCCAATTCTTTTTCTTCAGCATATATGGGATGGTTTGATGGATTGTGTTGATCACTATTGATGTAGGCCATTTGAGTTTCTTTATACAGCCTTCTGAATTCCCCTCCAAACACTGGGATGGTAGCATATGACATGTTCATCTGGAGGGTACCTCCCAATTTCTTAGACCAAGATCTGGAAAGTAACATCCCAAATCTAGAAAGAATGTTAGCAAACACAATGTCCATCACTAAGCTCTTCATAGGCAACTGGGTAAGGGAAACAACCAAATCCTTAATCACTCCTAGACACTTGATTTTTTTGAAGTCAAAGGTGTAAAGGTCATGGTATTGCTTGGTGATCTCTAATCCCAATTCATCCATCACTTTCTTTGGCATGAGATTGTGGTAAACTCCAGAACCTAATAGAGAATTATGCAATAATTTGTCATGTATATTGAGTGACAGGTAGAAAGGAGGTGAGTTATCATCATTTTGGTCTTGGACATGACAACCTAGATAAATGGTGGGATACTCATCCTCACGGTTGACTGAATCAGGGGCGAGAGGAGGCTATAGCAGACTCTTAAAAGACTCTTTATATGCTGGATTTTTCAATAATTCTAGGAGTGGAACTGTAATTTTGATATTATTCAATTCAGATTTGAAACTGAAATAAATTGGAACTAATTCCTTATTTTCTTCAGTAATTTTAACAATTGGGGCAGAATTTTGAGGTGGAGGAACCTCGTTTACCTTGGCCTTCTGTTTAGCAGCTTGTTTATCTGAATCTGATTCTTTTTGAGGCTGCTGAACAAGACCTTTTGACCTCAAAGGGTAATTTCTGTTTTGAACTTCTTTCTGTTTTTGATCATTCTGTGCATAAATTTGAGCATTCATATCATCAGAAAACAAACAAATTCTTGATCTATCTTCATATTCCTGCAATGTTAAACATGTTGACTGTGAAGTTTCTCCCACATGGTTTATTTCTTCATTTTCTTCCTCATTTCCTTGTTGTTGTTCTTCAACAAAATTATTCAAAGGAGGTTGAACATTTTTGATCATCAGTATTCCTTCTTGGGCGTTGTAAGATTTGTTGAGGATGAAAAGGCCTACTGAAGGGAGCCTGATTTCTATTGGTTTCATTTTGATTGGCTCTAGCATTTGGTTTATTTTCTACCTCTAATTTTGACATCTTAGAGGCAAGTTCCTTGATCAAATTGGACATTTGATCAATCTTTTCTTCTATTGAAAGAGAAGAAGGCGACTTTTCTTCTTTCATCTTCTTTTTGTCTTTTGCCTTTTCTTCCTCCATTTTTAATTTATTTGAAGCCATGAGATTAGACTGTACTCCAATTGTAGCCTCTTGCATACTTGTCAATGTCTGTGCTTTTTCAGTCCTCAACCATAAAGCAAATTCAGAATCTAAAGCATTTGCAAAATTTATCATAGTCGTGGTTTCAATGGGTTTAATTTCTTCAGGAATTTTCTGATAAATATTATTAAACCTCTTAGTAAAATCAGCTAATGACTCATCTGCTTTCTTCTTCAGAGTTCCAAATTTTGTAAGATAATAGACATAGTCTTTCCTATCACCCCAATGCTTCACAAATATCTCTTCTAATTCATCAATTCCTGTTATTGAATTTGGAGCCAAACTTCTAAACTATGTTCGAGCTTCACCATCCAAACTCTGAACAAAGAGTCTTGACCAAACATCTTCATGTTCAATATTCTGATTGTCAGCATAACTATAGAAAGCCACTAAATGTTCCTCAGCAGAAACTCCTTCTCCCTCCCCAGTGTATTTTGGAAGATATTTCAAGTAATCTCCTTGAGGAAGTGGATGTAAGTGTTGAGGGAGAACAAGTGGTGCATATCTTGCAGCCACTATTTGTTGCATCTTTGTAAGGGCAGTTTGAGCTATATTTTGGTGATGTACAACTGATGTAGCTGTTTGGGAAATAGGAATTACAAGTGGCGAATTCTGATTCTGATTTAGGACAACAGAAAATTGAGGGCCTTGAGATGATTTTTCAGGCTTTGGAACTGAGAAAAGTGGGTTTTCAAAAAGATGAACAGAGGATGTCTTGACTTCTCCTTCAGCAGAAGAGTCAGAATCTAAAGTTGTCTTCAAGATGAGTCTGGAGAGAAAGGAAAATATTCTTGCTAAGGGGTGATAAGAGACTGGTATTCAAGATGAGTCTGAAGGAAATTTAAAATAGTCTTGAAGTCTTCTTCATTCAAAATATCCCTATCAAGAAGAGGTGCAATAGCCAATACTTGTTTTAATTCCCCTTCAGTCAGCACAAACTCTTTTGATTTCTTATCAACACTTAGAAATTCAGTTTCTCCTTCTTTGACTAGAACAATACTTATTTCAGATTTACTAGGTGATGAGTAAGAAAAACTTTCAGCTGAGCCTAGGTTAACAACATCCACTTTATTTTCTAGGGGAATAGCTTCAACTTGAAATTTTTCAGCAGAATCTTTTGAAACTAAAACCTCTTTAGATTCTAAAGTAGATAGAGGTACATTTTGCTTTGGAACGTATTTTTTGTGTACCTTTTTCACTGACTGAGAGGTGGCTTCAACTGATCTCTATTTTCCTTTAGCATCTTTGATAATTTTCTCTGGGTTAGCAATTGGAGTCACAATTGGAGGTCTCTGGTTCCTCCTTGTAGAAGGAGGCCTTGAAATTGCTCTTCCTCTTCGTGGAGTCGCCAGGTGAACAAATTTGCAGTCTTCTTCAAGTCACCAATTCTTGTTCACCATCAAGAACTGATTATCAACAATTCATAACAATAGACTTGGGAGAATACTTCGTTACAAGGCCTTCGTCTCCCGGCAGATGCACCAAAAGATGTTGGCGCTAGAATTAGCACTTGGACTGCAGCAAGCGCTTGACCATACACATCTTAATCTCTAAGGCAATTTTAATTTTTTGTTTTATAGGATTGGAAGATGGTATAAACTCTGATTTACTAAAAAGAGATTTCGGTCAAATCCACAGTTGTACCAAAGAAGGTATTGTAACTTGATGTGTTAGCAAGGTGCAAGTTTGTAGTCTATGATGAGAGGAAATTGAAAGATGAGAGGAAAATCAATAGGTCTCTAAAATAGAAATCTACTGATTTAGTAGAAATTGACAGAAGTAGCAGTTTGACAATATTCCATTGAGAGAAAGCTATTTCTAGTCTAACAAGATTCTCACTGAAATATCATGAAGAATAACTATCATGAGTGATGCTCTTCCACTGTTATAACATATATTTTATCAGGAATTCTCACAGAGTGAGACTAACAAAAATTGATAAAACACATAACATGCTTAGGAGACTAATAGAAACACATAACAGTATGATGATTTGCAAACTGGAACTGGAAGAAAGGAGATATGGAAACAAAAATAAAGTAGACAATACACACAACAAATTGGTAATAAGTCCTCAGTAGTATCATTCCATTTCATTCACAAAAAAAATTACAGTTCATATAAGTCAAAATTCAATAACCACCAACCAACCCTGACTTCATATCAGTTTGGCATATATATACAAAATATGATACTGTCATCTTCCACAGAAAATGGTAAATCTGTTTCAAAAGTCATTACAACTTCATGCAAGAGGTGAGGCTTATCTAAAACTTTAATACGGAGTGTTATGACAATGAAAATAACAACATTAAGGCTAACAGTTTGAAGTTGTTTGTATGATGTGGAAATTTTATGGGAAGACTCCCCTTTTGTTTTGGTGCAACCAACTTCATAAAAAGTGCAAACAACAGTGAAAATGGTGTGTGGCTGTTCCTTGAATGCTGCCTAGTGTCTAGTTAAAACGTGCTGGTACTGAGAGTAGTGGTAGAAATTTCTTTGAGAGAAACTTTGCCGCTGTTCTGGTGTCCCTTTCCCTTTTTTTGGTTCAAGACCCTTTGTAAAGGCGGAAAACTCGAAACCTTTGGATAGAATGACGAAGTTTCATTTTATGAGAAATTATAAAGAAAATCCTTTGAAACAGGTTTAATTGATAGAGGAGACATGGAGCGGAATAAATGATACATGAAGGGGGGGGGACGGTGTCGACGTGCCAAAGAAGTGGGACCGATCGCGGATCGCGCATCGGCAGTTTTATTTTGAAATGCGGGAAGTTAAATATTGAAAATGGCGAAGTGCGCTGTGCGATGAGGTTGGAGGTGGCGTGGCAGAGAAAGGGGACCGATCACAGATCCTGCATCGGAAGTTTTATAAACATACATACTCGTGCAATCAACAACGTTTATCGGAACTTTAAACAAAATCGAAATTGCTCCCAAACAATATGCATTCACGTGGAATTGTGGTTCTTGGGCCCCACAACCAATTGACCAATAGGAAGAAATCGCAAATCGGCCGCTCGCAAATTTAACTTTACACTGATAACAGCTAAACCCTAAACTACGCCAACATGTGTCCCTTGCCTCATCGCATCGCAAATCGCTTAACATACCATGCGAAGCCTTAACAATAAACTTTAAAAACTGTGATTTGCGAAATCGCTCCATCTGCGCTTTAATCTCCACCGTTGATTTTCGCCTAGATCTGACGGTCTTCATTGCTTGTCCCTTAGCCTCATCGCATCACAAATCACTTAACATACCATGCGATTTGACTTAACAATAAAACTTAAAAACTGCGCTTTGCGAAATTTCCCCATGTGCGTTTTAATCTCAGCCGTCGATTTGCTCCCCTTTGGATCTGTGATTAGATCATGGTCGTCCGTTCTTTTTACACGCGGTTCTTCCCCGTTGCTTCATTCCTTAGTCTATTTCCTGGCCAGCTTCCTTTAAATATTGTCTACTGCTCTTCTCTGGATCTCCCATTCTGTTGGTTAAGCTGTTTTCTTCCGGCTGTGCTTTGATTTTAAAGAACTCTGGTTGCCACGAAGCCTTAATTTGCCTGCTTCGAAAACCGATTACCTGTTTACTCGTAGCCTCTTTTTTGAGATAACCAAAATCTCAGTGAAATAGCTGCGCTTTGTTGGAAACACTGAGAGGGGGGTGAATCAATATTTCTTTCAAATTGTTATTTTTACCAGTTAGATCACTTATATTTAGAACACAATATGAAGAATAAGAATAAATGCTTTTATTAAATTCTTCTTTACAATAAAATAGATACAATAAGTGTAGGGCTCCAACCCTAGATGAAGACACCAATCTTCAATCCTTCCAGGCACCAACTTGTACTTTGCCAAGCACCTACTTGGACTTCACAAGGCTTCGACCTCTAGGGCACCAACCCTATCTTTCAAGGCTCCAACCTTGTCACTTTGAAGCTCCAACCTCTAGAGCTCCAACCCTATCTCTGCAACAGGCTCCAACCTGGTTTCTTGAGGACTCCTATCCTCTAGGGCTCCAACCCTATCTACCAAGGCACCAACCTTGTCTCTATGAGACTCCAACCTCCTGCGTCAATTCATCAAGATATATTTGTTTATACTTCACGGCTCCTAATGTCTTCTTCAACGAGCCCTATCAATCTTCAGCAATGCCTTCACTTAGTCTCCACGTCACTTCATCAATGACAACCTTGTTTTGTCATGAATGTGTCTCCACTGCTCTTCATGTCACCCAAACACTTTCTCCAAGGTCACCTCATGATGGCTAATGCATCATGTCCTTCTGTTATCTCCAAGATCACTCAAGGCTTCTCAATAAAATGTCTTCAATCTGGAACCTTCTTCAAGGTCACTCCACAAGGGCTTCAATCAAAGTCTCCAAGAAGGTCTTCAAGCTAACCTTTAAAAAAGGTGTCTTTGATACTCCTTGCCCAAACAAGATATCTCTCCACAAGCTCCTTAATAGGTGCTCCAAAACCCTTCACTATCAATAGGTCTCCACCACTGATATTGATGTTACACAACTGATCTCAGTCCTTGGTTCTGTAAATATTTCTTCAGTGCAGGTTTCACAATCTAAATCTGGGAGGTAAGACTGGGTTTAAGTCCTCCTTGTTGACTGCTCAAGTTTGCATCTAAAAAGGTCTTGTAATAATGTTTCCAAAATGCTGATATAGAGTCACTTAAGGACTGCTATACTTCAGGATCTTTACTCAAGATATGCTTCAAGATTTCCCCAAAAAAGGACTTGTGTCTTCACAAGATTTAGCAGATCCAAACTGTTGTACACACACTGATTTAAGCTTCACAGGGAACAATTCTGTCCACAGATTGCTGCCACAAGGGTCCGAGCTTCAATCTGAGTTTTTCCACATAATTTATATCCTCCACAGGTTAGCTATTAATCCGAGCTGACTGTCCAAAGAGCCGAAATTGCAGGTTGTTATAAACCTTTCTCAAGGTTTAAACCTTCCACAAGAGAGCTGCTCAAGCACGAAGTGAAACTGCCCACAGTTCTTTAACAAATTCGAGAGCAGGATTATCACAGGTGACAAGTATATACAACAAATCGAGGTCTGTATTTTTTGTCCAAGGTAATGGTGACCCAACAACTCCGAGGTATGGAGGGTAAAGGAATAATTCTCCCAGACTTTTCCACAGTTTGACAATCCGAATGTGTATGAATGTGTACTACTTCAGGGTATGTTAAGACTGTTTTCTATCCCTTTAATTCTGATCTGAGGTCCACACTTCACAATAAGTGTCCGAGTTTCTTGTTCAGTTTTGAGTGACAACCCACAACAAAATTTACCCAAACTGTCCTCCTCAGCCTTAGTTCACCGTCTGTAATTCTTCTCTCAAATCTTGACCGAAAATCATGGTTAAAATTAGGAGTACAGATTTCTATTTATACTTGTTTGACATTTGACGAAGAGACACGTCTCTTAGACGACATGTCTAGCCTACACAAGTCGGCTTAGGTTGGCTCAATATCAGAGTTAATTTCCTTAACTTAAAAAATCAGTATCTCCCAAAATATTTAGAGTTTCGGGGCAAGTAAGGGCTCGGTAGAAAGAGGGAAAAATCTTCTTTCAGATGGTCTAGGTCCCATCTTGAAAGGTTGCCTCTAAGGTGGTGAAAAACATTTTTCTTTGACTGCCCTTGAATTTTTTAGTGTAGAAAATGATTAGGACAGTATGGCTTCTTTGTTTGGTTTATTGTTTGTCTTCTTCATCATCATAGGAACATGTAGGACATCCGCATCATCATGATAGTGTCTAGCAATGAGTGTATCATCCATGTCATCACATAATGGATGTTATAGTGCAACATTATTAGGAGAACTCCAAAATAGTCTTCCAACCCTCAAATGATCTCCAACCATGATCATCATATGTCATCATCAAGTATCAAAGTGTATGGCATCATCATGACATCAAGGGTTATGGTCTAGATCATCAAGTGCATGCAACATTAGATCAAGGACTTCTTAGGGCTTCTGTCATTACTGGTTTGACTTCTTCATAATTTGACATCTTTATTGATGGCATGACATCATCATCTTGAGCCAGGCATCTCAAGAATATTGACATCTCCGTTAATGCCATATTGACATCAATGACAACCTTGATTAACAATCTCCCCCTTTGTCATTGATGGCAATATTCTTGCCCTTCCAACATTTTCTCCCCCTTTGACATCAATGGCAAACAGGGTGCCAAAGTGCTCCCCCTATTATGCTACTTCATGTTGCTCCCCCTGTCATGGTACACTTCGTTTTGGAAATGTGGTTCATGATGATGTGTTTGTATTTCTTCATGTGATGAACCAACTCCCCTTGTCTGCACATATTCCTCTAGCTCATGAAGGATTGCTCGCCTTGTGTGATTAAGTAGAAGATATCATCATAATATCATGATTTTCTTCAATGGAGTTACTTTCGAGAGATGTATAGCTTCTGTAACAATGCTCAAGAATAACAAACTCCCCCTAACTGTATGCACGGTCTCCTTTTGGCGGCACCTCACCATCAAATTCTTGGAATATCAAGGATGACTTCATTAAGTCAACATCATGTGTTGTTGGCTGGAGTGTTCAAGAGACTTATGGATTCAACTTGCTTCCTTCTCCATACCTGTGTAACTTTCTTCTTTGGCATGGTTCTAGCTTGTGTAGAGGCCCAGGTCAAGTTACAATCACGTGCCATATGTCCAATGTTATGGCAATTGAAGCACTCTATCTTGTTCATGAATAGGAAATCATGACGACTTCTTGCAAAATTGCTTCTAGGAGATTGACGAGGAGCCATATATTTGTCTTTGTGATATGCCCTACAGTCTTTTGCCATGTGCCCAAAGTTTGTACAATAATAACAATAACCAAGAAATATACGTTGGTACCTGGGAGATGAAGAGTTCCTTGAAGTACTTTTGAAGTCTTTTTGCCTTGGAATTCTTTGATGATATTCATTTCCTTTTGTATTCTTGACATCATCTGTAAATCTCCCTGGAGTAGGGTTTCTTCTAATGTCATCTTGACTCTTGCCTTTGCTGGAACTGGGAGTGTCATTTCTTTCTGGCTTCATCACATCCTTGTTGTTTGGAGCATTATCATTCTTGCTTGAGGGTTCACCTGCATAGCCAAGACCTGATTTATCAAAGGGGGATCTTTGATGACTTAGGATGTCATCTAGGGTTTGAGAACTCTTCAAGTTCTTATTCAGCAAGTCAACTTCCTTTTTAAGAGAGACAATTTCTCCTTTCAATTTTTCACAATCTTCATCTTTCATGACTAGTTGTTTCTTCATTTCTTCCATCATCCTTGTTGCTTCATTTGCTTCAATTTTAAGGGAGATGATATTTGATTTCATTCTGAAGATTTCTTCATTCTCCTTTGCTAGACTGCTCCATGACTGCTCTCCATTTCTTCTTTTATTCTTGTAGCTCCACATGTTTCGGCCTTGAGAAGATTCATGTTTGATTTTAGTTTGAAGATTTCTTCATCCTTTTCTTCTAGTTGGCATATCATGGTGTTTCTCTCCTTTTCTGCTTCATCAACTTGTCCTTCTATGAATGCCAAAGTTTCCATCACCTTCTTGGCTCCTTGTGCTTGTTTCCTTGCTTCTTCTAGTTGAGATCTAAGAGAAGAGACTTCTTCCTTGTATTGACCAATCTTTGCTTTAAGATTGTTCAAGCTCTTAAGTCTTTGTTCAAGGTGGCTTGACAAAGTTTCTTCCCTTTTCTTTGCCTTATCTAATTGATTTTCATAGATATGACTTCTTCATGATGCTTTCTTTTGTTTTGATGAAATTCCTCTTTAATTTTGGCAAGCTCCTCATCCTTTCTTGTACTTGAAGCTTGACAAAGTCAACTTCCTTCCTTGTCTTGTCTTGGTTACCATCTTGCGCTTTCTTCTCAAGTTCCTCATTTTCCTTTTTCAAACTATTAATCTCTTCCATGGAAGCCATAAGTTTATTTAGGAGATCTTCTTCAAAGTCTTCTTTGTTCTCTTCATCTTCTAGGTCTTCTTTAGCCTTGTTGTCATCTCTCTTATATTCAGCGTCCTTGATGGATTTTGGACTTATTTCTTGTTTTCCATCATCTTCTTGACTAGAGATCATTGTCAATGCTCCTTTTGAGTGAAGATCATGAAGTTTGTCCCACATGACTTTTGTTGACGAACATTTTTGAAAAGGAACTTGAAATCCCCATAATGACCAGGAAGTTGAAATCCCCATAATGACATCTGAAGGCTGTCTTCGGGATGTCTTGATCCCTCTCCCAAATCTAATGATACCCTGACTGCAAATCTATCTTAGAGAAGAACTTGGCTCCTTTAAACTCATCCATCAATTTATCAATGCGCTGTATGGGATATCGATTTTGCAATGTCTTCCTGTTGAGCGCCCTATAATTAATACACATGCGCAGAGTCCCGTCCTTCTTCTTCACCAACACAATGAAGAAGTGAAGGGGCTGGAACTCGGTCTAATGTGACCCGACGCTAACAACTCCCTAATGGCCCACTCAATCTCATCCTTATAGGCTTTGGGATGTTTATAGGGGGTAGTGATGACTGCCTGCACACTAGGCTCCATCTCTACGGTATGCTCAAATCCCCTATTTTGTGGTTGTCCAGGTGGTATATCTCCAAAGACTATTGCATATTTGTCCAACAAAGCCTGTATTTCTAGTGGTGGAGGCTTGGTCTGTCCCCAAGCCTCGAAAATCCTCATCTCCACTGCCCACGCTATGTGCCTATGCCTCAAATTAGCCTCCATCCAATAAGTTGAAACTGTTTGTGGGGGATATGAGTGCATACCCCGAAGAACTACTAGCTTACCATCCGTCTCGGTAAACTCCATCACAAGCTGCCTCTAGTCGGTGGTAACTCGGCCAAGGGAATACAACCATTGGACACCCAACACCACATTGGTGTCTGGCACATCCACCACAAAGAAATGATCTGTCATCGAATAGTTCCCCATGACCACTGTCAAAGCAAGAACATATCGATTTTACTACATAGTCCTGTCCCCCAGAACTAGCACTGAAAAGCCCTCAAACTCTACAGTTGTAATGCCTTTCCTTTGAACCAACTAAGCATCAATGAAATTGTGGGTGGCCCCACTGTCAACTAAGACTGAGACACGCTACCCTTGCACTATGCCTCTAATCCTTATGGCCAAAAATTTAGGTACCCCGCACAAAGATGCAAGGACTACCCCAGATGGTGTAAAATGCTCCTCCTGGTGGAGGTTGTGGTGGTGGTGGTGCTCTCTCTGATGGCCCCTCGCAGTTTCCTCCATCGAACTCCAACTCCAACTCATCCTCCTGATCACTATCTAAGAAGACCTCGTTATAGTGGGCTTTGCCTGCTGTGCATTGATGACCTGGTGCCCACTGATCCTGACATGTAAAACACAACTTCCTCCTCTTGAGGTATCTCCCAGTCTCATCATCCAATTGTCCTCTCCCTAGAGCTGCTCTCTGCGCTGGTGGTGGTCTAGTGTCACATCGTTTTTGGGGGTAGTTAGTGCATGATGGAAAAGGTACCCGGGTCTTGAGGATGGCCCCCTGCAAGTCCCTTGTACAAGTCACAACCTCCAATAAAGTGGAGGGTTTGCATGACTTCACTAGTCCACGCAATGGCTCCGTCAATCCCTCTACAAATATGTACATCCTCCGAGCATCCAACAAATCAGGCACATTCACTAAAACTTGCAGGAAATCTGAAATCTTGTCTGACTAAGCTGGGTCAACTCCCTGAAGTGAGCCTCCGGATCCCCTCGATCAAAACGCTCCACTACTCTTTGCGTGAAGTCCTCATAGGTAGTCACGTTGGCATGCCCCAAAGTAGACAGGCCATGAACCCACCAGTCGTGTGCGTCCCCCTCTAAATGCAAAGTGGCCATTTTAATGGTCTCCATCTCCGTCATCCTGTTGAGCTGGAAATATGTAACCAACTTCTCTACCCAAGCACGAGCTGTGTACTTGGCAGCGCCATCAAAAGTGGGGAAGAACATCCTCCCAATGGTGTGCTGCAACTCATAGCTCTATGTGCCTTGGCCTCCATATCTCCTTCCCATCTCATTCTGCTTGAGCTGATAATAATCTCTGAAATATAGTGCTGCTTTAAATTCTTCTCCCATGAACTGCCATACTCTGAAATAATCTCCTTCATTAGCTCCCACTTGTTCCTCCACTGCTAAGGATAGGAAAGAAGGTACCGTAGCTCTAGCTGGCCCACTAGAAGATGGTGGCTACGCAGTAGGTAGAGATTGATCATATTGCTGAGAGGCTCCAAAAGTCTCTCCAAATAGAAAATCCCGGTGAGTGCTCCGCTCTCGGTTTTGCATCTTGATCTCATTTAGCATTTATTTTTGCCCCTTTGCCAAATGATATATGGCTTTCAAAGGACCGTCAAAGACCATCTCTTCCTTTCCCTTAGGCTTTCCCATGTCTTCTACTATCACCTCCTTCCCACGATCCTCAGTGTCTGGGGTGATCTTCAACTTCCTCTCTGTAATATTCCCAATTAGCAGCAGCGAATTGGCAATATTAATTTTTGCTCAGATTTTGCTTTTCTAATGTTCAACCATAAAATAAAGGGGTGATGGGACCCATAACCCAACTTAGGATAAATAAGCTCCTTGAAGTCACTTAAACATTATTTTGATTTCAGCGTGGGGCCCAGGGGAGCCAAGTGACAGCGCAGGGAGAGGGACATTGCAGAGGCAGCATGGGCCAGGCAGCGCAGTGGCATCGTGGGCTAGGACAACGCAGTGTAGGCAGGGCAGCGTGGCATGAGGGGACAACACAGCATAGTGGGGCCCAAGGGAGAGTTAGGGTCTCAAGAATAAAAGGAAGGAGAGGCTAGCTACTCATTCATTCTATTATGCATCTTCAGAATTTTTGTCTAACAGATATTGAGCACAGTTATGCTGTTTAGCTAAGTCTGCAAGCGCTGTTCAGCACACGGGTGTCTCCGAGTAGAGATCCTAACCTCAACCTCTAGGGACTTCGAGTGCATTCTCAGGTGAGGAGCTTCACCATTGATTTTTAGAGCAAAGAACGCAGAGCCTTTCAGCCAGGAGTCACAAAGTCACTAAGGCAGCACAGTCACACTCAAAGATTGCGCAGTCTTGGAGGAGGGCAACATCGGGAGTGAAGGGAGATCAGAGATTTCAGTCCGGGAGAAGTGTGAAGGGATCAACCCTTCACAAGTCATCTTTTGGAGCAGTAGGAGGCCAACATTTCCAAATTCCAGTCATACAATTCAGGGGCCAACATACTCACCAGGAGTGCATGATTTTCCCAAGGGGGTCAAATTTCGGGGTCAGCCTTTCCGGAATTCCTTCTTGGGTTTTTCTAGGTTTTTGGAGGAGAGTTCATACCCAAAGTTTCAAAATTTTACTGAGTAGGGGAACAACTCCAAAGAGAAGCTCTATTCCAGTTAGAGGCAACATTTTCCAACAGCAACAACACCTCAGGAAGTTACGTAGTCCAGAGAGAAAGCAACCATTCCCAGCAAGGTTTTGAGAGTGATTTCAGCTTGCCTTGAGCAAGCCAGGGTGCCATCATTCTAATCACCTCTTGTACTCTTCCCTCTTTCAAATTTGTAATAAAATGGCTCAGCTTTTCTCCATGTTTGCAATGTTTTTCATGATGTCTCTCTATTTGTTGTAGTTTTTGTTTATGTTGCCTTATATTGCTGTTTATTTCCTATTCGAAATATTACAATGGCATTAGAGCTCATAGACTTGGCTCAAATCGTGGCGCAGATCAGTCTATGACACCCGGAGATAAATAATACATCACTTATTGGAAGCAGCGGTACAGGAGCCGAGAGTAGAGGCTCGAGGCCACATTTGGAGAGGGGGACTGCGTTCTAGTTGAGGACGCAGAGGAGGAAGTACCTATGGCATAAAAGATAGATGACAGAAAGGAGTTCGAGAATCTCCTCCAGAAGTTTGTACAGGATCTCTCGAGGAAAATAGAGGAGATGGCTCAGAAGATTGTTGGGGAGAATAGATAGCATGAAACCCCAAGGGGTTTTCACATCGGAGAGGGATCTGACACTTCCCATCACACACAGGAGCAGAACACAACACAACAGGTGGTGCTACGTACTCTCCCATGTTCCACTATGCCCACATTCTTGACCGCATGTACCAGAACGAGAGGACCCCAGGAGCCAGAGATGGCTCATTATGGGGACTATTTTATGAAGTATCAATCAAATGGGTGAGAGTTTGGTGAAGCTCTCTCTTTCCACGATTTTTTCCAGCTCAAGAACAACAATAGACCCTGCAACCAGAACAGAGGTGGTGGGTACACGCAGGGAGGTGAGCTGCAACGTGCTATGGGCAGATTCTTCTTGCCAACCTATGACGGGTCATCTAAATGTTCAACAAAAGCTTGGGTGGAGAAGCTGGACATTTACTTTCAGCTAAATCAAATGGAAGAGGTGGAGGCCATCAAGGTGGTAGCGCTGCACCTTGAGGGAGAAGCCCATGACTGGTGGTTCCATGGGATGGCCACGCTGGGTTACTTGGCAGTGACAACGTATGCAGATTTCACCCGGAGATTGGTGGAGAGGTTTGATCGGAAGGATCCGGAGGAGCATTTTGTCGAGCTGACCAAATTCAAACAGATCGGGAACCCAAAAACTTACATTTTTGAGTTCTTGAGACTTTCAGTGATGGTGCCAGACTTGTCCACAGCCAGGAGGATTTACATGTTGATTGATGGGTTGGCAAAACCTCTGCGTGGGTTAGTCAGGTCCACTAGGCCTACTACAGTTCAGGATGTCGTCGGGAGGACGAGAGACTTGTAGGATGCTTTGCCCAAGACCAGAGTTCCTTTCCCCCAGAGATCGACATTTCAGCCAAAGGGGAAGGACACGAGAGTTCCACCGCAGAAGGGGAACCAAGGCCGAGGGCCGTTGGAGGCTGATACCCGGAGAGACTTGAGACGGAGGAAGCTATGCTTCACATGCCAGGAGCCATGGGCACCAAGTCATCGATGTGCCGCAGGGAAGGCACATTACATAGAGGTCTTCTCCGACAGTGAGGGAGAAGAAGATGCTTATGAGGAGATAGAGGGAGAGGTCAGTGCTGTAGTATAGAGAGGAGATCATCCACCACCTCCTTCCCCAAGAGTAGGAGGGGCAGCATTTGCACGCATGGGAGGAGTCCTTGCATCTCTGTTAGGAGTTATGAAGTATCTGACACTACATATCCGAGGCACCGTACAGGGACAACGTGTTTCAGTTCTGGTAGATAGTGGGGCCACCCATAACTTTATTGATTCCCAACTGGTAAAGAGGAGGGGCATACCGACGGAGAGTTTTGATGGTTTCTTAGTACTGGTACCGAGTGCGAGAACTATGCAGTGTGCGAGATATGTTCTGGCATTAGCAGTGATCATGGGGACCTACACTATGACAGACCATTTCTTTGTGGTTGACATCCCAGATACCAATGTGGTATTCAGAGTGTAGTGGTTGATTACGTTGGGTAAGGTCATCACAGACTGGGAGACACAGGAGATGGAGTGGACGGATAAGAAGAGCGGGAAGCATGTGATGATCAGAGGCATGCACACATATCCTCCACAGATAGTTTCAGTAAACCAGATGGAGGCAAACTTTTGGAAGGGAGACAGAGTGGGCAGTAGAAGTGCGTATTTTGGAGGTAGGGGCCACAGGGCAAGCGATTCACCCAGATGTGCAGTGGATATTGGATAGGTACTCCACGGTTTTTGGGGACATACCACCGGGGCAGCCACCGGACTAGGGGTTTGAGCATACCATTGAGCTGGAGCAGGGGATCCAGGCAGTGATCACCACACCCTATAGACACCCCAAGGCCTATAGAGATGAGATTGAGAGAGCTATCCATGAGCTCTTAGCACTGGGACACATCCGGCCCAGTACTAGCCCATTTGCTTCTTTTGTTGTATTGGTGAAGAAGAAGGATGGCACACTGTGGATGTGCATCGACTATAGGGCATTCAACAAAAAGACGATGAAGAACTGATATACCCCATTCCTAGGATTGATGGAGTTGATGGATGAGCTGAGGGGATCGAAATTCTTCTCCAAGATCGATTTGAGGTCGGAATACCATCAGATCAGGGTGAGGGACTAGGATGTCCCCAAGACTGCTTTCAGGTGCCATTATGGCCACTTCAAGTTTTTGGTGATGCCCTTCGGGCTAACCAACGCATCGGCCTCCTTTCATTCTTGCATGAACCACATCTTCCGTGGTCAATTGAGGAAGTTCATGCTGGTGTTCTTTGATGACATTCTTATATACAACCGCACTTGGGAGGAGTACTTGCAGCACATTGAGGTTGTACTGCGTATTTTGGAGGAGCAACATTTCTATGCTAAGCTCTCCAAGTGCGAGTTCGGGTTGACAAAGATGCTCTATTTGGGGCACATCATTAGTGTGAAGGGAGTGAGAGTCCACGAGGAGAAGATCCAGGCCATCCGGGAATGGCCGGAATTGAAGAACGTGACAAAACTTTGGGGATTTGTAGGCATCTGCACCTACTACCAGAAGTTTGTTAAGGGATTTTCCTAGCTTGCTGCACCCCACATAGATCTCACCAAGAAGGGGGCATTTAGCTGGTCTAACACTGCGCAGAGGGCTTTTGACTGGCTTAAGGACGTGATGAGTAGCTGCTCGGTGTTGGCTTTGCCAGATTTCACGCAACCCTTCATTTTGGAGTGTGATGCTTCAGGAGAAGGGGTAGGTGCAGTATTGATGCAGGGAGGCCACCCTATAGCTTTCGAGAGCAGGAAGCTACTTCCACATGAGAGGTTGTATCCGATATACAATAAGGAGATGTTGGCCATTATGCATGCATTGGCCAAGTTTCGGCATCTAGTGGGCAACAAGTTTCGGGTGAGGACTGATCACAACAACCTTCGGTTCTTCCTAGAGCAGAAGCAGTTGTAGGAGAGGCAGTAGAAGTGAGTTAGTAAGATCCAAGCTTACAACTTTGACATTGATTTTGTCGAAGGGAAGCACAATGTAGTGGCGGATGCTCTATCACGCAGACGAGCAACGCTGTCCTTGATGAGCATAGACACAGACTGGAGGGATCAACTACTGGTGGAGTACTCCAAGGACCGCTTTGCTTGTGAGGTGCTGGATGGTCAGGCTACAGATGACAGTACAGGGTGATGGATGAGCTCATATACTACAGAGATAGAATCTTCTTGACTGGGGATTCTCAGCTCAAGGAGAAGATATTGCATGCATCCCACGACTCACCATTATCAGGCCATCAGGGATTCACGAAGACTTACAGGGCTATTAGGGAGAGGTTCTCTTGGAGGGGCCTCAAGGAGGACGTACTTCGGCATGTCAGGGAGTGCGAGGTGTGTTAGAGGAACAAGGGGGACATGAGCCACCTAGCTGGATTACTACAGCGGCTTCCCATTCCGGAAGGAAAGTGGGAAAGCATTTCTATGGATTTCATCGCTAGGTTGCCTGCAGTGCAGGGCAAGGATTGCATCTTTGTGGTCATTGATCGACTAACAAAATATGCTCACTTCTTTGCCATATCAACACAGTACACAGCTACACATTTGACAGAGTTGTTCTTTCGTGATGTTTTCAGATTGCATGGTCTTCCAAAGACCATAGTCAGTGATAGGGACAATCGTTTCATGGGTGGCTTCTGGCTGGAGCTTTTTCGTTTGGTGGGTACAGAGTTAACTCCTAGTACTAGCTATCACCCTCAGACAGATGGGCAGACGAAGATAGTGAACAAGTGGCTGGAGGGCTACTTGCGGAACTATGTCACGAGGCAGCAGAGGGGCATGGTTGCATTGGCTGCATTTGGGAGAATACTGCTACAACACCACTTTCCACATGTCTATCAGTATGTCTCCATTTTATGCTTTGTATGGATATCATGCTATGATTTTTGCTGATGTTATGTTTGGAGCTAGCAAGGCCCCCAGGGCCAAGGATTAGATCCAAGAGAGCCAAGATATACTCCGGGCTCTTAAGGACAACTTAGCCACATTGTAGAATTAACAGAAGTTATATGCCGATAAAGGTTGGGTAGAGAGACAGTTTGAGGTAGGTGACTTGGTCTACCTCCGACTGCAGCCTTATCGGCTGTCTACACGGAAGCAGAAGGGGGCCGAGAAGCTCAAGCCCTGCTTCTATGGACCTTACAAGGTGATTTGCCAGGTAGGGGAGGTTGCTTATGAGTTGGAGCTGCTAGCATGTAGCATGATACATAACATTTTCCATGTATCATGCCTGACGAAGGCATTGGGTCAGCAGGTGACTGCAATGGAGGAGCTCCCACCTACAGATGATAAGGGGCATTTGGTGTTACAACTAGAAGCCATCTTAGATACCCGGGAGATAATGGAGCAGGACAGTTAAGGAGTATTTGATGAGATGGAGAAATCTGCCCGATGAGGATGCTACTTGGGAGAGTGAGAAGATTTTGCAGCACCCATATTTGCAGTTGCTTGAGGACAAGCAACATTTTGGGAGGGAGGACTGTAATATTCCCAATTAGCAGCAGCTAATTGGCAATATTAATTTTTGCTCAGATTTTTCTTTTCTAATGTTCAGCCATAAAATAAAGGGGTGATGGGACCCATAACTCAACTTAGGATAAATAAGCTCTCTAAAGTCACTTAAACATTATTCTGATTTCAGCGTGAGGGCCAGGGAGCCAAGTGACAACGCAGGGAGAGGGAGAACGCAGAGGCAGCATGGGCTAGGCAACACAATGGCAACGTGGGCCAGGACAATGCAATGTAGGCAGGGTAGCGTGGCATGAGGGGACTATGTAACATAGTGGGGCCCAAGGGAGAGCTAGGGTCTCAAGCATAAAAGGAAGGAGAGGTTAGCTACTCATTCATTCTATTATGCATCTTCAGAATTTCTGTCTAACATATATTGAGCACACTTACGCTGTTTAGCTAAGTCTGCAAGTGCTGTTCAACACACTGGTGTCTCCAAGCAGAGATCCCAACCTCAGCCTCGGGGGACTTCAAGTGCTCGCTTAGGTGAGGAGCTTCAGCATTGATTTTTCAAAGCAGAGAATGTAGAGCCTTTCGGCCAGGAGTCACGTAGTCACTAAGGCAGCGCAGTCACACTCAGAGATTACACAATCTTGGAAGAGGGCAACACTCAGAGTGAAGGGAGATCAAAGATTTCAGTTCGGGAAAAGTATGAAGGGATCAACCCTTCACAAGTCATCTTTTCGAGTAGTAGGAGGCCAACATTTCCAGTCATACAGTTCGGGGGCCAGCGTACTCACCAGGAGTGCGTGATTTTCCCAAGGGGGTCAAATTCTAGGGTCAGCCTTTTCAGAATTCCTTCCTGGGTTTTTCTGGGTTTTTGGAGAGTTCATTCCCGAAGTTTCACAATTTTCTGAGCAGGGGAACAACCACAAAGAGCAGCTCTATTCTAGTCAGAGGCAGCATTTTCTAGCAGCAACAGCAGCTCAGGGAGTTACGCAGTCTCGAGAGAAAGCAACAATTCCCAGCAGGGTTTTGAGGGTGATTTCAGCTTGCCTTGAGCAAGCCAAGGTGCCATCATTCTGTTCACTGTTGTACTCATTCCCTCTTTCAAATTTATAATAAAATGGCTCAAATTTTCTCCATGTTTGCAGTGTTTTTCATGATGTCTCTCTATCAGCTGTAGTTTTTGTTTATGTTGCCTTGTATTATTGTTTATTTCCTATTTGGAATATTACACTCTCTTTGCTTCGGTACATATGCTTTCTATAAGTAATATACAGTCTCTCTTCCTCTCTCATATGGGAGTCCTCCCACGGCTGAGCCAAGATCTAAGGTTTGATACCACTGTAATGTTCCAAAATAGGAAAAATAGTGCAATGCAAAGGAATAGTAAATTTGTACCATAGAAATTTTAAACGATGTAGTAATACCCAGAACTATCAAATTCATGGAAGCAACTGAGCCATTTTATTATAGAAATGGGCAAGAGTACAATTGTATAGAAGAAATGCACCTGCGCTTGCCTTTTTGGCAAGCGGAGCAAAACCCAGGTAAGACAATGATAAACCAGAAACTCCCAGCTAAGGCTCTGTGCTATCCCAACAATTCTGCACTAGCTGCTGCAAAGGAATAACTGAAAACCCCACCTTGGGTGCTTAGAAATTTTGCAAAATTACTCTTGGGCTCCTCAAGCCAGCCTGATCAAAACCAAGAAATGGTTTGGCCTGATCATGACCCTCCAAAAATGACCTCCAACAGGACCTACGCTCCCTAGTGGCTGCTGAAGCACGCAATCTGCAAAATCACCAGCAATATACTCCACAATACTGCAAAAATGCAGCAAACAACTCCTCCAACACTTCCCTTATTTCGCTCGGTAAACATCAACACAAAATGCTGAGACACTGCCTCCCACGTGTGCCCAACTTCTCTGCTCTGCGTTGGCCCCAGTGACTACAAAACGACTCCGGAATATAGTTATCACTACAAGCCTCCAAACTCACCCAATAGCTTAGGAAACTACTGAGCCACCTCTTCCAAAATCTTCTCGGCAATAAACCTCCGAAATAGAGCTGCAATAGCCACACAAGAAACACTATTGTGTCCTCCAGAAATACGCACTGCTGGGGCTGAATGCAAATCTTGAAGATAGCTCGTTGAAACTCCTTCGACTGACAAAGGATGAACCAATCTAGGGTGGCACACGAAGTCCCTCGAAGAATGGGTGAGTTCCCCGCTTGGAAAAGTCGTGCTAAATAGCAAGTGACCCGGCGAAGCAGCGCGAGAAACAGAGATAAAATCGATAAGTTAAGAATGCCAAATGAAGTGAGCTTCCTTCCTTTTATAACCTTTGTGGAGCCTTTTTCCTGCCTGTTCCCTCGATCGTGGGTCCCTCACTAAGCCTATGCTATTCCCTCTCATACTTTTCGAACCAGTTAATTAGGAAGTGTGTACTTCATGTGTGCGTGGTCGCCATATAACACCAACAAAATAACATAACATAAAGTTAACTGTAATATCCCCAATTAGCAGTCAACGAATTGGGAATATTAATTTTTGACAAATTTTGGCTTTTCCTAATGTTAGACAGAAATAATGTGGGTTGGGACCCACAAATCATAATAAAGCAAAACAAAATTTTGTTTCCTATAGTTAGAGGGAAAAATTGTGGCCTAGGTGGGGGGTCGGAGAGCCAATGAGAAGGCTCTGCATTAGGCTAAGTGGCAGCGCTGAGATTGGCCAAGGACAGGCAGTGCAGGAGTGGCCAGTGAGGGGGCAACACTGTCCTAGGTGGGGCCCAAGGGGAACATTGGGCTATGGTAGACAAAAGGAAGGAAGCAACTCATTCTTGATCATTCATTCACCTAGTATTTTTCTATCTTCATTGACTGAACATGCTTGAGCTCATTAGGGGAATTTTGAGGTCTAAAATGGGCCTCCTAAGGAAATTATAAAATAATAGTGGAAATAATAAAATAATATTAGATTACATCATTAAATTTTAGAGGGAAAAAAGAAAAAAACTACTTTTCAACTCGTATTTTCAACTTATCTCTTATCTATTTACTCAAATTTCGAGTGAGAACACTCGTTGGATGCAAAATTTAATTCCTCATCCAAGGAGTATCCATGTTGCATACTTTCGATGGACCCTGCTACACGAAAAATGAGAATTACATGAAAAAATGTGATTGCAATCACATTTTTTCATGTAATTCTCATTTTTCGTGTAGCAGGGTCCATCGAAAGTATGCAACATGGGTACTCCTTGGAATCACATTTTTTTGATGTATTTCTCATTTTTCGTGTAGCAGGGTCCATCGAAAGTATGCAACATGGTACTCCTTGGTTGAGGAATTAAATTTTGCATCCAACGAGTACTCCCACTTGAAATTTGAGTACAACCTTATGGAGATAAGTTGAAATTACAAGTTGAAAATTAGTTTTATTAATTTATTATTTTTTAATCTTTTTACTTTTTTACACCAAAAATGGTGAATCATGGTTGACATCATCATCTTGAATCCTATTGGTTATTATAAAGTTTATTTTGGTTGTACATTTTTCTTAGAAGGCCCATTTTAGACCTCAAAAGTTCTCTATTGTGTTGAGTTAGGTCTGCAGTGATGTTCAACACGAGATTTTCAAGCGGAGATCTCAACCTCTGCCTCGGGGGACTTCGAGTGTCCGCTTAAGAGAGGAGATTCCACCATTTTGTGAGGAGGATTCAGAGCTACATTAGCAAGAGTAAGCAGTCCCTTCAGGAAAACATAGAGGTAGCCCAGGCAGCGTAGTGATTGTGCAGTCTAGCCAAGGAAGAGTGTCGGAAGAAGGGAGTTAAGGGGAGAAGAGCTACTAGAGGATTTGGAGGGGAGGTTAGCCACCTCCTACCAGGGATTTTGGTGACATTTCAGAGGCATTTTCTAGCAGATTTAGCGAGAAGGTCGAGTTACCTAGCAGAACAACGTGCTAAACCCGAAGGGGCAATTTTTCGTGGTCAAGCTTTTTGGAAACCCTTCATGGGTTATTGTGGGTTTGGTGAGTAGAGCCCGGGGTTAAAATCTCAAAATTTTCTGAGCACGGGTTATAGGCCAAACATAAGACCGAAGTCAGCCAATAGCAATGGTTCCAGGACTGGCAGCAGAAAGGGAGAGCCATGAAAAACACATTCCAGCAGAGATTTTTGTTCGGTTTAGCGCTGTTCTTTAGCTTGCCTAGAGCAGGCCCAGGTGCTATCCTTCTAAGCACCAATCTTGTACTCTTTCCGACAAAATTAATAAAATGGCTCAGCGCTGAATTTGGCTTCATTCTCTGTGTTTTTAATGGTGTTTCTATTTTGCTGTAGTTAATAGTCTATTTGCACTTTTATTACTGTTAATCCCCACACGGGGATATTACAGTGGTATCAGAGCTCATAGAACTGGCTCAGCCTGTGGAGCACGCGGTCTATGACACCAGAGGATAGGCAGAACATCACCTACCGGAGACAGAGATACAGGAGCAAATAAAGGAGGCTCGAAATTACCCCTTACCAGATTGACAATGTTCCGGTGGTCGAAGGAAGGGCAACGATACACATGGAGGATGAAAGAAATGAGGAGTTTGCTCACCTGCTTCTGAAATCAGTGCAAGACCTCGCTAAGAGGATTGAGGAGATGGGTTAGAAGCTTGGCGGAGACAGTAAGAGAAAGGGAATTCAAGGGGAATTCCAGATTGGGGAAGGATCCGACACTTCACACCATCTGACTGGTCCTCGCACTACACAGCGGGTGGTGTCACACACTCCACCATGCTCTACCATCCCCACATTTCTAGCTCAAGAACAGGAGATCTGCAAGTTCCGAAGGTGTCTCACTATGGAGACTATTTTGCGGAGTATCAGTCCTATGGGTCGGACTTTGGAGGAGCTATCACCTTCAACGAGTTTTTTCAGCTGAAGAGCAATAATAGACCCAAGGGTCAAGCTAGAGGAGGAGGGTACACATAGTGCAGTAACTTGCAGCGTACCGTGGGCATGCTTTTCCCTCTAACATTCGATGGGTCATTGAAGAGTTCAGCCAAAGCATGGGTGGAGAAGTTGGACATCTATTTCCAGCTTAACCAGATGACAAAGGTGGAGGCCGTCAAGGTGGTTGCGCTGCACTTAGAGGGAGAAGCTCATGACTGGTTGTTTCACGGGATGACCACGCTGGGTCACTCAAGGTTCACAACGTACGATGATTTTACCAAGGGGGTGTTGGAGAGATTTGATTGGAGGGATCCAGAGGAGCACTTTGTGGATCTGACTAAGCTCAAGCGGATGGGGAACCTAGAGTCCTATATCCCAGAGTTCTTGAGATTGTCGGTAATGGTTCTAGCTCTGTCGGAGCCACGCACAGCCAGTTGCAGAGTGTCATTTCAGCTTGGGTTGAGAAGTATTCCAGCCTGCCTTGAGTAGGCCCAGGTGCACCTATTCCAACACCTCTTTTGTACTCAATTCCCGACATTAATAAAATGGCTCAACTCATCTTTTGGCTTCAATTTCTCATGTATTGATGGTGTAATTTATTTTGCTGTAGTTTTAGTCTATTGTTGCTTGTATTGCTGTCATTTTCCCATTTGGGGTTATTACAACACCATACACTTGGCATATGGTTCAGGATCTATATGATGATGTGGCATCATCATCCTAGCCCTTGCAGACGATCTACATGCATTTTCGATCGATTTGGAAACCTATGAGGACGCTTGTGAAAATTTTGTTACCTGGAATCCTACTGCATCAACTAATAATGTTTCTTCTTTTTGTTAAATTAATTAAACAAATTATTTGCAGTTTCCTACGAAAAATATCGAAACATATACACTGCAGCCTTCACAAAACAAATACTGCGGAATAAAAATAAACGCGGAAAGAATAGATGCACACACAAAATACACCGTTATTTTTGGACTATGTCCCCGAAAAAACACAACTCGGGAAAACTAGTGCAACAACTGAGGGTTTGATTATTATGCAGTAGTAAATCTGAGTACAAAACTATGGTTGCTTAATCTACCAAACCAAACAGAGAAATGATTGGCAGTAAAACTAGTGAAAAATTTTCTCACTTCCACAAGCGATCTGACACTGACCTCAGCTCGATTTGAGCTGCTCCTTGCTCCCTCTGCATAGTCACTGCGTCAACGTACGCAGAACTACGTCCTACAAGCTCGGAACTGCTTCTCTTCTTGTTGTCTGGAAGATTGATCTCCTTCACCTATGGATCCTTTGCCCAACTTCCGACTCAGAAAATCTCCTGCTCCCCAACAAAAACAAAATCACCCACTGAAGCTTTGCGCTGCCTCTGCGTGGTTCTGCGTTTCCTCTCTGTGGCACTCACTTCCTCTCTATAATGCGCTCACTGGAACTGGAAAGCTTCCTCTGGCCTTAATATCTACGCCCCTCTCTCACTGCTTCGAGCTCACTAGCTCTCTCCAACAACAAAACACTGCTACTATGGAAATCGATCTGCTAGTGAAATCGAACTATTGAAGTGTGTTCTCCAAGCCCCATCGATTTTCTTCTTATAATCTTCTGTTGAGACTTCAACAACCACGATTAAAAATTAATTGATGGCTAAGAGTAACTAGAATTCAATCCGAGTCTTTTTCTAGAAGATTCTCACCATGACTTAATTAATGCCTTTTAATTAATCATATTTCTTAAGTTTGGACTTAGGAAATATTAAAAACTGACTAATTAATTTAATTAAGTCGTCTCTAAGTGGAATTTCCATAAACAATTCCCGGGTATTAGAAAATACATGTATTCTAACCTCTGCCAAATCTCGAGGCTAGAACACATTCGATGCTACAAAAACTAACATTCCCTCTTAGCCAGGAAAGTGTTCTAGTATTGCAATTGCAGCTGCTGCCACAATACACTGCCTCTCCACCATCTCTCATCACGTTATTGATGTTTGGCTACTGCTGCCCACCGACTACTGTGCAACTCTGATATGCACAACATCTGTGCTGTTGTTGTCTGCTGCACTGCTGCCAACCATTGTGTCTGCACTGCAACTCTGTTGTTGCTGCTAGTGCAACATCTGCAACTCTCTGTCATTTGCTGTTGCTGCAACTGAGAACTAGCCAACATACTAAACCAACTGTGGTCAGTAAGATGCATTTGTAGCCCGAGTCTTGACTGTTGCTAGTCTCTGCATTGTCACTGAATTCTCTGCACTACTGCTCTACTCTGCAAATGTGCCAACTGCATTGCGTTGCCTAATATCTGACCGCTACTAGCCACTGCATCTGTCAGTCTGGCATCTAACTGCACCAACTGCCACTGGTCGATCTTGCTACTGCATACTGTGGGCTTCCGTAACAAGGTTCTGATTCAAGAGGTGGACATCTTCAAGAATCCTTCCCATCCTATAGCACTTTGGGCCTACAAAACCAAGTCACCCCACCTCACTCCTAGAGGGATGTCTGCTATCAATGCAAAATCTTCCTCCTATCTAGAGGACAACCTATCAATTGCCGCGCATGCAACCTTCTGGTCTTGCTTCTCCTCTTTGTCCTTCTTTCTAAGAGGACACTGAGTGCTGTAGTGGCCTAAATCTCCACACCTGAAGCATTTGACCTTAGAAAGGTCCTTCTTCTTCCTGCGCTACCCTTGCTGCCACTTTGATGTGAGAGCCACATTCTCTTCTTCCTTCACTGCTTTTTTCCCATTGCTGTTGCTATTGCCACTGATGGTGCTTTTCACCAAATCTCACCTCATCTCCTCTTGCTGTAGATCAACCCACATCCTGTCCCACTTTGGCAACTTGTCTCTCCCCAAGACACTCTGGACAAAGATCTGCTAGTCTTCAGAAACACTGTTGAGAGCTAACCGCACCAATTCTACAGGTTGGGGCTCTTACCCTACAACTGACAGCTAGTCTCGGACCTCCTAAAGTTTGGTGAGGGAGAGGCCTATGCGCTCCCCCTTCTGCATACAAATACATCTTAGCTTCTCCTCTAAATACATCTTCCTCTACTCGGAAGATCCCTGGTGTAGCATGGCGAGAGCATCCCACATTTGCTTGGCAGTGTCCTTGCTAGCTATATGTGATACCAGATGATCTCAAACCCCATCGAGAATCAGTCTCTTCGCCTTTGCCATCTCCTTTTTGTAGGCCTTCAGTTGATGTGAATATGTGGGTACAACTCCCACGTTATCAATGTAGGCCTCGACATCGTACTCGTCTAGAAGGAAGGAAGCCCTTGCCTTCCAGATCATGTATTTGGATGCTTTGTCCAACCGATCCAAATCTCTCAGCCCTGTTGATGCCATCTTTGCAAATAAGTAGAAATCCTCCTCTTCTCCTCTACGCAGCTGCTGCTAGGATCTTTTCACTCCCTGTTGGAGTGGGCAAATCTACTCACAACGAATCTTACTCTGCAGTGAGAAATTGAACTTCTGAACTAGAAGCAATGTTATCGGAACCGAACCGGTTATCGAACCGGAAAACCTTGTGGACCGGGAACCGGTCGGAACCGGAAAAAAACCGGAAAAAAAACCGGTTTACCAAAAACACATAAAATATTCTTATTTTAAAGAAAAACCAGATATATTCATGTACATCCATATTAATCCAAACCATTTAAACACAAATATGCAAAAGTTTTCATTATATAGGTGCAGATAGCCAAAATAGCACTTAGTTCAAAACATCGCTGAACAAAAAATGTAACAAACATCAAGAAACAGGCTCTAAAAGGCCTTTATAGTCCAAAATAACATGTTAGATCATAGTATTATACTATAGCCTACAATACTATAAGCTACATATGATCAAATCATCAATCATCATCAAAATCCCTAAGTCACCTGATACGGGGATACGGGGATTCGAAGAATCGGATACGGGTACGGTGACCCCGGAACAGGATACTTCTGGGATACGATACGTTATATATTATTTTATTAAAAAATATATATATTTTAAAATATATATATATATATATTAAAAATCAGATATTTTTTACACAAATTCATACTTAATTCATTGATTTAAACATAGATTTATCTATCATCTTTGATAGTCAAGGTTTTGTTTGAGTGATGGGTACATTTTTAGTAGGGTCATGATAGAGGAGTTTGACAACCAATGTCACTAACATCAAGGTACATAGAGGGATTGGTGCTCTTAATTAATTACGAGTTCCATACCCTAATACATGACAAAATTCGATGGAAACATTGCAATAACCCAATCCTGAAAAACTGATAAGTCTGCTGGATTTTGAATGAGATCTAAAATTCTACTTTCTCCATATGAAATCCAATGAGGTCGGAACCACTCTCAAACATCCTGAGTCATTTCATGGTAATGTTAAAAATTTAAGTAAAAGGAAAGGATGAAAATGAAGATTAAGGAGAATGTCACTTTTACTTTAAGAATTTAACATTACCATGAATAGTGTTAGGGAAATAGAGGGGGTGGGGGTGTTTAAGTAGCTTTAGGGGGGGCTAGGGTAGCGTTATTAACTAAGAAAAATAATAATTTAGAAAAAAAATTTAAAAAATTAAAAAAAAATTAAGAAAAAAAAATTTTTTTTTTTAGTGCCCAGGCTTGTGAACCGGTGGAACCGGTCTCTGAACCGGTCCGAACCGGACCGGTACGGAACCGGCCGGTTCAGTACCGAACCGGTCATTTCCGGTTCAGAGGGCCAAAGACCGGTTTTGCCTCCAAACCGGTCGGATCGGCCGGTTTTTCAGAACCGGTTCGGTTCTGATAACATTGACTAGAAGTCCCCTGAGGAAAGATTTCCCTCAGTCTGTGATCTTTCGTACTCCTGACACTATTTTCTACTAGCAACCGCTGTAAAATACTGCGTCTAACTGAAGATCTGCTCTGCAAGGAAAAATACTGTTGCTCCCTCTGCCTCTGGTAATCTTCGATGTGGAAAATCTAATTTCTCTGTTGACTCTCTCAAATAAATAGATTTTTTCCTCAAAAATTGACCCCCCTGGCCAAAGGGACTGTGTTGCCTTTGGGGTTTCGAGCAACTGCTTATAGAGTGCTACGAAGCTCATCTTCCTTTCTGCAACTGAGCTCTTCGGCTTTCTATCTGCGCTCTGATACCATGTGAAAATTCCATTTCGTGGAATCCTATTGCAACAACTGATAATATTTCTTCTATTTGTTAAATTAATTAAACAAATTATTTGCAGTTCGACAAATATCGAAACATATACACTGCAACCTTCACAAAACAAATACTGCACACACATAAAATACACCATTATTTTTTGATTAAGTCCTTGGAAAAACCCAACTCGGGAAAACCGGTGCAACAATTGAGGGTTTGATTATTATGCAGTAGTAAATCTGAGTACAAAACTGTGGTTGCTTAATCTAGAAAACCAAATAGAGAAATCACTGGTAGTGAAACTAGTGAGAAATTTTCTCACTTCCACAGGATTCGACACTGACCTTAGCTTGATTTGAGCTGCTCCTTGCTCCCTCTCCGCAGTCATTGCGTCAGCCTATGCAATATTGCGTCCCACAAGCTCAGAACTGGTTCTCCTCTTGTTGTCTCTGCAGTTGTTGTCTGGAAGGCTGATCTCCTTCACCTTTGGACCCTCTGCCAACTTCCAACTCAGCAAATCTCCTGCTCCCCAGTAAAAACAGAATCACCCAGTGCAGCTCTGCACTGCTTCTCTGTGGCACTCATTGCCTCTCTGCAATGCACTCATCGGAATTGGAAAAGCATCCTCCGACCTTACTATCTCTGCCCCTCTCTCACTGGTTTGAGCTCACTAGCTCTCTCTCTGGCAACAAAATCTGCTACTCCAGAAATCGATTTGCTAGTGAAATAGAATTGTTGAAGTGTGTTCTCCAAGCCCCATCAAGTTTCTTCTTATAATCTTCCATTGAGACTTCAACGACCACGATTAAAACTTAATTGATGGCTAAGATTAACTAGAACTCGATCCAAGTATTTTTCTAGAAGATTCTCACCATGACTTAATTAATTCCTTTTAATTAATCATATTTCCTAAGTTTAGACTTAGGAAATATTAAAAACTGACTAAGTCGTCTCTAGGTGGAATTTCCACAAATGATTTTTGGGTATTGGAGAATACATGTATTCTAACCTTGCTGCCAGATCTCGAGGCTAGAACACATCCGATGCTACAAAAACTAACACTTGTGTGCCCCCACATCCATTTGGGAGCACCACAATTTTATTTCTTGGAGAAAAAAGGGCCAACTCCTTGTCCACTACTTTTGGGAGTCCTATTTGACATTATGGCACCTATGGACTTCATTCGACCTCCTCTATGGCCCAACGACACATGTTATTGATCATTCAACCCTTTGGAGAGGCTTACTCCTTTGTTATTAAGCTAGTTTGTTGGGTTTGTCACCAAAAGATTGTTATTATGCACATTATTTTATTTTAGGGGCTAAATTAGGCCTATTTAGCTAAATCGAATTCATTAGGAAGTGTATAAATATATGAGAGGTAATTCATTCTCTCATCATCACTTGGATGGATCATTCTCTCTTGTGAGATTTTCACTATCCTTTTTGGAGGACGAAATTGGATAGATGGATGAATTTTGATGTTTGGTCTCTTCATTTTTCTCTGAGAGCTTCTATATTGGCATGTGATGATGATTGGATATACTTGTTCTCACATGTAGGTTCTCTTTTAATGCTATTTTATCATTTTCTTATGTCACATGCATGTTGCTGGGGAATTTCGCTAGACTAGGCTGAAATTTGTTGCTTTTCTTATGTGAAATGGTGGAAATTTGTCTTTTTATAGCATTGCATCATGTCATGTGCCATGTTTGAATAAGTGAATGTTCCTAGAGATATTTTTGTCTTGATAAGTCATCACATATTGCACATTGAAGTATAAAGACCTTGAAGAAATTGTCCCATGCCCTACTTTCCATGCGAAATTGTTCTAAAGGCCTCCTTGATGAAGTGAAACCTTCCCAAACATTGGAATCTTCTTGACTCCATTTCTCCCAAAGGATTAAGCACTGGTCCTCCATAAGGTGATCACCTTAGAGCATATTTTTCTCACCTTCTTTCTTTCTTTCTTTCTAGGCCTAACTTACATAGGTCACCTAGGGCATCACTTATTTCACAATATAGCCATCCAATCACTCCGATTTTTGGCCCACATCTACGTTGGAGTTTGCTCTAGAGGCTCTCGAAATTTGAAGCAAATCCGACGGTGGGATCTTGAGATATTGCGAGCCCTAGCTCGAGGACCGTTTCTTGCCCTAGGTTTCCCTTGGCTAGTGACCTTGTTGGGATTATTGCATCAAATTCAAGGAAAATTTCTCCTTTAATCCCTTTCTCCCCCTCAATTAGGTCAAGCACACCCTTGGTTCATAAATTCCATCTCCTTGACCTAATTCTGGGTCCACTTAGTCCTGTGTGGTCCCACAACTTATTGAAGCGAATTTCACAAAGACCACTAGCTATACAAGCTTCCACAAGGATTTTAGGAGCTAAGAATCTTCTTGACAAGTCATATACTCAAGCCCTAGCTCTTAGAATTCCCTTCAGCCCTTCCTAAAGAGCCTTTCATCGTTGTTTCCAAGCAAGCAAGTCATATATCTGAGCCTCTCTTGTGAATAGGCTTCTAGGATCACCTCTCATCATATCATTGATCCATTCATTTTTGTGATCCTTATTATATCGGGTCTCCTCCCATCGGTAAAAGTCCGTAAAGAGTAGGGAGCCATAGTTGAGGTGACAGCAAGCTATCGCTCCATTGTTTCCCTTGACTTAGTAGTAGCCCTTCAAGGATCCCCTTCTAGGACCCCTGCTAGTTTGAGCGGTAACATTTTGGCGCCATTGCCTAGGACAAGAGACGTGTGTTTTGTTCCCCATATGACAAATTGACATATCATTATTAGCGACTCCATTGGAAGAATAAAGCCCTAGTTCTTCATTGAACTTTAAGGTCGATGCTTGTAGGGTGAAGCAAGCATATTTCTAGGCATCTTTAAATTCACCTTGGCGACTCCTACATATTTTTCATCAAATAAGTTGTCTTTCTTTGATGATTTTCCCTCTTTGGACATTGCTAACATCTCTGGACACCCTAATCATGTTGCAGGAAGGATAGTATGTGGAGTGCTCGTGTTTGATGGTGATCCACTCTCTGCAATTGACCATGTAGAAAGATTTAATGCACATGCTTCAAGAGAAAGAGTGGTTAACCAAGATGTCCTTATGTTGTTGTTCATGGGATATCTCGGTAGTCATAACTCATGGTTGCATGATCATGAACCTAAGAGCAACTCATCTATTGAGGAGTGTTTGTTGATGGCTTTCTTAGACATTTTCAAGTATACCCTGCATTAAGCATCCAAGAGGAAGCCTTCATTGAGCATCATCAAGACATCGAGAATCTAAGTAATGAGCAGGAAGATAAGTCCTCCTTGGGTCCACATGATGAAAAGGGTGATTTTGAGAAGACATGTGTTGGGAAGGATGAGTCTATGGAATGTGAAGTTGAGACTAACTTTACCTTTCTCAAGGATATTACTCCTGATGACTCTCCTTCTGAGAACCTTGAGGAAGGTGATCCCATTAGCCCCTTGGAAAATGACATTGGAGATTACTTCTACATTGAAAAGGAGAAACAGGAAATTGTTGGTCCTTAATTTATGACACCGACAAGGAGGATGAGGCTGAGATTGGTTTTCCCTTTTTATCAGGCATTATTTATGATGACATATCCGTTGATACCCTAGGGAAGGAGAATTATAATTTTCCCTAGCATAAAGAGGGGCACTTGGAAGTGATCAATTTTCCTTTTAGGAGAGACCTGATCTTTGATATTAAGGAAATCGATAAGGCTCCCACCTCTCCTCAGTATGATTCTATATTCAAATTAATGTTGCAAACATCGCGATCAGGGTTAAATCGGCAAGGGGAAAAAATTGGAAAAAATCGTAAAAATCGGGAAAAAATTGGTAAAAATCGGGAAAAAATCAGCACATACAAAAATATTCATTTTTTTTCAATTTTTTTAATATCTAAAGCATCCACAACATAAAATAATTGCATTGACACATAAATATGAACAAAAACTAATATATAAGCTGTGTAATATCATGTCTAGTGCTACATCACACATAAAACTGAATCATGTACTGAATACTAAGTCTTGAGTCTCAACTCAACCTCAAAATATCAATAAAAAATATAATAATGTATCTCATATCGTGAGTCATAATTTCATATACAAAGGAATGCACCATATAACCTATACTACTGATTTCCTCTACCTCTTTTGCGAGAAAATGTAACAACTTTCCCTCTAGATGAAGAAGCTGGCGAGGTTGGCAATGGACTTTGTTGTGCTCTAGAACTTGAAGCACCAGAAAGGGTACCTAAAGTACAAGGAGCTAAAGGAGGCAGACCACGTCCTCTACCGGTAGCAGGGATAGGTGGTGTCACCTCCTGCTGCTGCTGCTTCTCCTCCCCCTCCACTACCTCCTGCTCTATCCAATCAGGGGCTGACTCCATGATAGGCCTCTCAGCCTCAACCCTCCATTCAGCAGTGGTGTCAATCGCATCTAAAGAGATGGCCTCCATATTAGGTGTCCTTTCAAGTTGTCTCACCCACAATTTAAGAGTGTAGTAAACGTAAACCATGTCATTGAGGCGCTGGGACTCCAACCTGTACAAGGGTCATAAATTAATAAATTAAAAATATATATTATAAATAATAAATCAATAATTATAAAAAAAATTATTTAATGAATTCAAAAAATCAGTTGGAGTATTTTAAATTTTTAACCTGTTGCGCTTTTTAGTGTGTATTTTTTCAAATACACTCCAGTTGCGCTCGCATCTCGAAGAGCTACATGTTTGGCTGAGTATTCTAATGGCAAGATTTTGGAGTTTTGGTAATCTGCCACCGTAGCTCCTCCACCATGCATCTACGAGTTACAAGTTACAACAAATAAGATAAAATTGAGGAGACAATGATTCATGAACTTGAGGAGACAATGAATTTTGAAACAAACAAAATCTTACGTGGCATTTTAGTAGTCATATCTTGGACAGCCATGTCAAAGCACAATGTGCCACCTGCCATTCTGTATATCTCCATTTCTTTGGATATATCTGTACATTCTGATGGAGATGGCACCATCTTTTGAACACAACTGAAAAAGTCATCCATGACCTCAGCATCAAATAAGAAACTACATGAGTAAGCAAATTCGGGGTTCAGGAATATTCCTGTAGCATGAATGGGACGATGGAGTGTGTTTTTCCATTGGTCATCAATCACTGCCCATATAAGAAGTTGTTTCTGAAACCCCTCATCACCCTTATCATCATAGTAGCTGCGAATGGCTTCTTTGGCCCTATCCACGGCCTCATACAAGTAGCTCATTACGGGCTTTTCTCCATAAATCAATCTAAGAACCTTTACCAAATGTTCAGTAATGCTGCACACCTCTTGCACTCCCGCTCAGAAGCTTTCCCGATATGAAACCAACTTGCTGATGGCCTCTCCCTCTGGTTTGCGGCTATATGTCAAAGCACGCCACTGATCTGAAAGAAACATTCTCTTCAAATCCCATATAGAATTCAATAGGGATTGAAGAGATATGAAACTAATGGTAAATCGTGTAATAGAAGGGCGCACCAACTCCTTGTTTGTGAATGTTCTCATGAAATGAAGCACAAATGGATGATTATATATAAATTTTGTAATGCTCTTTGATGATTCTACAATATCTTTAACAAAATGAATCTTTCTTATGTCCTTCAGCATCAAATCAATGCAATGTGCAGCACAAGGTGTTCAAAATATGCTCGGATGCCTCTCCATAAGCATCTTGCTAGCAACAACATAGTTTGCAAATTGCAGCATTGTCTGTTATGATTTGGACAACATTTTGGGGACCCTCTTCCAAAATGAACATATCTAATAAATTACATAATAATCATGCATCTTTGACATGTGCAGATGCATCAACAGATTTTGTAAACATTGTCCCCTTGGGACAACTGACCAAGAAGTTAATAAGGGTCCTATTCTTTTGATCAATCCAACCATCTAACATCACAGTGCATCCTGTGATTTCCCATGATGCCCTTAGCTCCTTCAATCTCTTGGTGCAATCAACTTTCTCATTTTGAAGAATGCGCCCTCTAAAGTCATCATATGAAGGGGCTTTGTATCCTGAGCCAACAACAGTGATAGCATCAATCGTAGCCTGATAAAATGGATTGTTCCTGGCAATACTAAAAGGAATAGCACTCCAAAGAAACAGTTTGCCCAACAACTTGTCATCTTCTTCCTTCTCCTTTTTTTTAATAATTGAGGAGATAGATGGCTATGCACCGAGAGTGGTTCTAGGAACAAAATATGAGGAGGCAGCTACGGGGTTGGGTGTAGAAGATGCCGATGTTGAAGAACCACTACCACTCTCATGGTCACCTCTAAACCCTGATATTTGATTCTTCAGAGCTGCCTTGCTGAGTTTAGTTGTTTCTATTTCTTCCAATGATTTGATGGCTCTTCGAATTATTTTTGGATTGGTATTTGTGCAAGGCCCTACTTCATGTCCTTGAATTTGTGCCAGGTGGTATTTCAATCTGTATACCCCTCTGTCATGTGTTGACCACATAACTTGCAACTCAAGTTTGATCGGTCAAACCCCTGATCAGGTTCACCAAATTCCCATAAAGGATCCAATTTCCTTGGTATGTTTGTAAATTTGTTGAACGCTTAACTCTTGAGTTTTACTGTAAGATGAACTTTGAACTTTGAAATTTGAACCTAGGGCAAAAGAAAAATTGCAAGTTAAAAAATAAAATAAAAGAATTACAATTTTACATACAACATTTTGATTTTTTCACAAAACAAAAACCCTCAACTCAATGAAAAAATAATGGGAAAAAATACATGTTGAAACTCAAGCAAAAATAATGGAAAGAAACTAGGAGCATAAGAAGAAATATAAAAAATAAATTTAACAACAAATTTTTTGCATTTGTGACTGAAATAAACCCTCTCCTCTCAATAAAAAAAAAAAAAAAAAAACAAAAAACACAACCAAATGCAATAAAAAAATGATGAAAAGTACATGGGTGATAGAAATCCATGGAAGAACAAGAGAAAAAAGAAAAAAAGGGTCAAATTTGATGCCCATACCTGGAAAAAACGTTTTGCTAAAGAAACTTGGTCCAAATTCGAATTTTGTTGGCTTGGGTTGCTAAATTCCTTCACTTTTGTCCTCTATTGCCCTTGTAGATCACTTATTCTCCTCCTTAGCTCTCCTTAGCTCTATTAGCAAACCTCTGATCGCAAAAATGAGGCAAAAAAAATCAAAATCACATGTTAAAAGGCTGCTGTTTTTTCCCCTCACGATTTTTTGAGGTTGGATCGCGATTTTTTGGCGATTTTTTTATTACATCGGCGCTGCGAAAAAATCGCTTTGAAAAATCCGCGATTTAATAGCGATGTTCGCTTCACTGATTCAAATCACTTGAGTGTTTAGATTATGATTTTGGGGAAGAGAAACCCGTTGAATACAATACTTAAGCGTCCCTTTTTCCTTTTCCTATTGTTCATCATCTTGAGTCCTCATCAAGTGATTCCCTCATCCCTTGTCATATGATCTCAGGTGACAGTGAGCCCTTTCCCCCTTCTGAGTACAGTGTCAAGGAAGAGCCCCACATTGATTATACTTTACCTCCTTGGACACACCCTTAGGGTTTTGACCATTCCATGACCTCCCCACACCAATGTGACCATCACCTTTGGTAACCTGTTTGTTGCACTCCTTTCTCTCACCCATCATTCCCCTCTCATCACAACCTTGTGGCATCTACAAAACACAATACTATGAGCAATGATTGTGATAAGGAGTTCTTAAGGATAATCATTCATTCCACCATTGTGTGCTTAGAGGGAAGGCCCGACACTTCTAGATTGACTCATGTTCCTTCTCTTAGGGATTCCTCTTACCTCACATAAACCATATTTTCCCACCTACCGCCTACATCATCTTCCATGTGTTTGGGTTTGCATTTGCTTTGGGATTTGCAACATGAGTAATCATATAGGAAGTCATATTTATATTGATTTAATGATATGTTGGTTGCACTGGCTTTATGATTACACTTATTTTTAACTTCGTCATATGTATGGATGTGCCCCAAGTCTCAAATTTTGCAGGGAGGCTTAGGCATATGTATTCCAAAGAACCCAAAAAGCATTTAGGGAAATTCCACCCGTATTGTGTTTTATGAAAATAATTAATTATTTTTAATGGGACATGTTGCCTTGCCGCCTGCACCTACCTACTAGTTAGTGAGAAAAGCCTTTAACCCCACAAGGTGTGGTTGGTGGCAAGGAATTCAAAGAAGGGGCTATCACCTATTCCTGACTCTCTCCATTTAAGCTATCTCCTAGGTTAGCTATGGGAGGTGGTCCCTAAAAAAAACTAAGTTAAAGATGTGAGTTTTCTAGGAGAGTTGTTAGAGTGAAATTGAATTACTTTTATAGATTCATGAGCATTTATGAGCAACTTTGAAATAATAATGACAAACCATTCAACCAGTGCCTTTACAAATAATGTGCTCAAAAGTAAAAATAATGCTCAAAGAGATGAGAACACAATAATCCTGAAATGCAAACAAAAGATGTTAGCACAAGATATTTGCAAAATAAAAATGATTATAGGATAACCAAATCACAACATTGAAACATATCTTGTCATAGTTAGAAACAAATAAAAAAAATTAGATGCTAAATGTGAAATTAGACTTTGTGAATATAGAAAGTAAGCATCACAATACTTGCATGAGATCAACAACCATCAAAAGACAAGTAAAAAAGAAATGTGATGAAGAGTGCTCTTGGTTAATTTTAGTCAACTATCTCTACAACAAATATTTCAAATCAACTTTTCAATCCCCAGACCTCACCCTCGCCCAAATCACGTGGATTTCATAGTGAGGAGTCAATAGGGGAGTAGAGGGTTCTTAGAGGTCTATACAACCAACTTATGTTGGAGGTAAGGTTTTAATGAGTGTTTGTATGAAATCGATGTTGATTAATCCCAATTAAATGATACATGCGATGTTCCACAAGAGATGAGATAGCGCTTACTTGCAATAATGAACCAAACTTTGAGAGACAAATAGACTTGTGTGTTGTAGCATTAAATAGCAAGTGGAATGAAATAAGTTCTCATTAGAAAATGCTTCAATGGTTCCTCAAAATGTATAACATGCACGGACTAAATAGTGAAGCATAAACATTAACTTCATTGAAACTTGCCAATTATGTGAATTGCTCACACACATGAAAAGATATTTGCTTAAGTTTGTAGCCTTTGGAGCTCATGCATGTAAGTTTAATTAAACCCAAAATTTAGTGAGATGGATGTAGAGTGCATTAGTTGTTAATTCTTTAGCATGCATGGAATGAAAATCAGAAAATGAGTCAATCCACCCAAAAAGTTCCTTCTTTTTTATCCAAGGAAGGCAGATACCATGGGAAAAATATCCCATGCTCTCTCAAGCAAAAAGGTTATTTTATTAACGACTACAAATGAGAAAAAAAAAGCCTCTAAGAAGGCTGCCCAAAAGGAGATCCTTTTACGAAGATAAAGCTTGGAAAAATCTAGATCTCCTCCTCAAAGATGACAACAAAAACTCATGGGGAAAAGCTTCAAAACATAAATTTTACAAGGCTCCAAGGCCCACAGCCAAGATCATGTTGCTGCATGGAAGGCTTTGCATGCAAGGACGATCAATAGTTTTTCGCCATCTTTTTCTCAAGCTTCTCGTTGTTCATGCTGAAACTTATGGGCTGTGAAAGAAAGTCAAACGTTAGATCGAAATAAACAAGATCTAAAGTAGAAATTAATATATAAAGACACTAGCCCAAGAATGGGAACGAACCCCCATTCTTGCATAGTCTAGAAAACGCTCCTGAAGTAGCAAGGTAAGATAAGATAAGATAATTTTATTAATGTCCAACGAGTGACCACAAAAGGTCAATGGGACTATTGGTTACCATGATTACAACATGACTAGCCAGTGGACCAAACGGTCCCCTTCCTTTTATAAAAGCAGGAAATACAAAGCTATAAAGAGTGCAGATGTAAAGTAAAAGCTAGATGACTAAATCATCATGAAAATGAGCTGTGAAGAAGAAGTCTTGGAGGAGAAAGAGAAAGAGGAGTCTCCTGAAGGAGGGAGACTCCTTCTCCTAGCATCCGAGGCCAATAGAAGAGCACTGAAGGAAACTAGTCAATGTCTGTTTCCCTGAAGGGGGACTGGACGACTGCCGTTGCCGTCTGGAGGGTTTGGGTCGTCCCCTGGAGGGGGGTCTAGTCCTGGATCACTGTTGAGGTCTAGTGGGGCGATATCCTCGGGTCTGCACTGATCTAGGACCGTGATCTATGGATCGATTGGTAGTTCTCTTGGTGCCCCTCGATGCTGGGAGTACTCTGAAGAAATTTGTGATCCTCTTTGTGGTGGCTGAAACAGACAGAGGCTGGAGTAGACTTGAACGGTGTCTGAAGGTCTCCTGAAGGTAAAGCGCTAGGCATCTCTGGTCAGTGTATCTAAGGAAGCTGGCCAGGCTCTGGGGGCCCCTGAATAAGCAGTGAAAACGCCTTCGGATCTCGTAGTAGATCGGGCATCTGAAGATGAAGTGTGACTCCGTCTCCACTTCCTGTAAGTGGCAAAGCTGACAGATCCTCTACGTCCTGTCAATATGATGGTCTGTCTCAACCCGAAGCCTGTGCGATCCAACCCTGAGCTGTCCGAGAGGGATCCTAGTAGCATGCATCCAAGGCTGGAGGGTATAGGGGGGTCGAACAATGAGTCCATCCCTAATCTCCAGAAGGTGCTCAACGTAAAAGGCCATCTTTGGGCGCAGTCCGCCCAGGGGATTGACCCATGTAGTCTGAATGCACTGCCTGTAGATGTCCTCCCCAAGGTTACTTGGGAGCGGGAGCGCCATTTTTAGAAGCTTCTGGTCCGGAGCGTTTCCGAGAGCGTTTATATATATACATATATATATATATATATATATTTATTTATTTATTTATATATTTTTTATATTTTGATGCATATATGTCAACAAAAACATGTAGAATGATGAATTAGACATAAAAAACATAAAAACATAGATTGAATCATATAACATCAATCATCTAGAAGTTATAATCTTCATCAACCACGCCCACGAGTTGGAAGCATACAACATATTGACTCTTGGAATCCTGCGAATCATCAATGCGAAGGTTTCAAGCTTTCAAAATTCAATATATAACATTTATCATCATTGATATATAACATTTATCATCATTGATTTCAAATTTCAATATCTAACATTTATCATCATTGATTCATTGATTTCAATTCAATATACATTTATCATCATTGATATTATATAACATTTATCATCATTGATTCATTGATCACCATATAATTTTCATGAAGTATCATATTCATAATTCATAATGACTTGTAAACAGTAAACTTATAAATGCCAACTTCAAAGTTTCACCTTTCAAATTCAAACTTCAAACTTAAATTGTCATTAAATATATGAAAGAGTCAAGTTTCAACTGTTTAACTGTCAACAACAAATAGAAAAGACTAGTAAACAACAAATCTATTTTATCTACTGGCTGGTCCCTTGCCACGCCCACGAGAAATGTCTAATTTTTGTGAGCCACGAGGAAATGTTGGTCTTCTAGTACTCTCAGGAGTACCACGACCATAACTAGAAGGTGGAGGCTGGATCTGCAAAGGAACAATAGTGTGATATCGAGAACTGGCACTGGCACTGGCACTGGCACTCGCACCCGCATTGCTATCAGTAGATGGTGGGACTGGTCCTGTGTGTGGCGGTGCTGCTGATGCTTCGTCATCATCCCTAAAATGTTCTGCTTCCAATTCTTCCAGATGTAACGTGCCGTCCTCCAAATTATCATCCTTTGGGTTGTTGTCCCAGACTCTGTATGATTGATCCTCATTTGCTCGATCACAGTAATGGCTCAACAACCTCAAGTTGTAATACACATAAACCAAGCTTTCAGCTCGGTTTTCATTCAGCCTGTTTCTTCTCACATTGTGTATGAAGCTGTAGGTGCTCCAACACCTCTCTGTAGAAGAAGTGTTCACAACCTATGAGAGAACTTTTTTAGCCAACTTGGCAAAAGTCCCATGCTGCTATATGCTTCCCACCATGTGAGAGCATCAAATCTGTCCCTGTCTTCCATTGCATGGAAAGAACCAAAGTTAGCAGTGCAACTGAATTATTTGCCTAATTCAAGGCACAATCTAGCACACTCTTCCCTGTCGGGTACCAACTTGTCCAATGCCTTCATGTACCCCTCTTGTACCTCTAGATCTGTGTGAGGTTTCATCCTAACCCCACCTCCAGGTGCAGGTTGGCCCAACCAAAATGGAGAGTAATATTTTGGCGTAAGGATATATGCCAAAGCATGTAGTGGAACATTGAGTTTATTCCACCGTGCACACACACAATCATGAATCATAGCATACAAGTTGGGATCATTATCCTTAACAATATATTTTATTTGCCCCAACATGCTGTCCATCTGCTCATAAACCTCTCCAATCACTGGTTTATCAATATTTGCAAACCGAATCATGTTATAAATGGGCTTGGTAAAATTCAAAATTTCCCTCACACGTGCCCAAAACAGATGGTCAAGGGCGGTCTCCTCCACATGTTCGAAACCTTGCCTGTCAACTATTGTTGCTGCCCTATCCTTTAATAGCTGCCGGTGTGGGCTTGATACCATTGCAGCCAATGACTCTCTTATCTTCAAAAGGCGCCTGAAGGTGAGGTAATAGCTAGCAAATCTAGTTTTTGCAATCTTCAACAACTCCAAATTGGAGTGAGTACGGAAAAACCCATGGGTATTGCTATGATTTGTAATAAATTTTATCATTTTTTTACCTCTCTTGTACAAATCACCAAGCCATTTGAATTGAGGTTGTTTGTTTTTTATGATATCATGCATCAAAAGGTTCATTGTGTGAACCAAACACCCAGACCAAAAAATGTTGGGGTATTTATCCTCAATAATTGCTCCTGCTACCTTACAGTTAGCAGCATTATCAGTGATGACCTGTATGACATTGTATGGCCCAGTCTTTTCAATTATATCAAGTAATTGTTCTACAATGTTAATGCCGGTTTTGAATTTGTCTGAATAATCATATGCTGCCAGGAAGATTGCACCACTAACCGACACAGCCAAAACACTTATCAATGGTTTTCCTTTTACATTGGTCCATCCATCAGAGACAATGGACAGCCCATGCTCATTCCACGAACTTGTCATTCTAGCCAAATAATTGTTTATTTTAGCTTTTTCATGATCAAGACCCACGGTTCTGGCCTTGTCATACCCAGGGCTTTTGTATCCTTTGGGGGCATCATTAATGGCAGAAACCATTTCATGCCAATAAGGTGAGCGAAGAACATTGAATGGCACCCCACATGCATATAGAAATCGGTAAACTTTTGAATCCACATCATTCCTACACCCTTCGTCCAGGAAATCGGATATGTTTCTATGCCTTAATCCAGGTGTGCCACTGCCTCCAAAACCACTGGCATGGGTGGAAGTTGAACCTGTTTGTCCATGACGTGTTGGGCCTGAATAAGAATCAATGAAACCCCTAGATCTTTTAGATGATCTTTGTAGGGCAGCCTCCTCTTCCTTCCTATATTTCTCTCTCTGTGTTGCTGGCACATTAGTACAAATTTTGATTCCAATATTTTCATCCCTTGGCATTTTCCCACAAAGGTGCCTTCTCGCACAAGTGTATGAACCATGGTATTGTTTATTGCAATGGGGGCAAATAAATTTAGTGGTTCCACCACCTTTCCCTCCTTCCTGTTTCTGAACATATTTCCACAAAGGTGTCTGAGTTTAGTCTTGTCTAGTTGGGGAATCTGTGTCCTCATGTTCTCCACTCCCCACTTCCTCCTCAACATAATCCTCCTCCTCTTCAGGGTTTTCTTCAAATCCACCATAACCCCCCTCTTCATCCTCCTCTTCTCTGATTTGCCTCTTTCTTCTACTAATCTTCAACACCATTATCACAAAGAAAGGAACCAACATGAGGAAAATCCCTAACCATATAGCCATGATGGAAACAAGTTTCAATTTTCTAGCCTGCAAAACAAATGGAAAAATGCCAAATAGGAATAGGAAATGCAACATATGAAAAAAACAATTCATTTTTTAAGTTTTAAATCCAATAAAATGCAACATTCAAGAAAAAATCAAGTTTTCATTTTTAAACAACCTACAAATTCATCCTAGAAAATACAAAATTGGATTAGAAGGCCTACCTCTTTCTTGCAATCTTCCTGTTGCCTTGCAGCTTGCTCCTTGCTCTCCTTGTCACTTCTGCAGCTCAGCTCTCCAGTTCTCTCCTCGAGCTCTTCTTGCGCTCTCTCACTCACTCAACAAACAATGAAAACAAAATGCCCCCCCCCCAATTTATAAACAAAAAAAAAATTCATTTAAAAAAATTTCCGCCCGGCGGGAAACGTTTTTGTTGTTGTTGTTGTTGTTGTTGTCTGGGGAGCGTTCGGGAGCGAACGTTCCTCGATCGCTTCCGGCGTTTAAAAAATGCCCCCGAAGCGTTTTTTAAACGCCGGAAGCGCTCAGGGAGTGTTTGCTCTCGTGCGCTTCCTGAAACGCTCTCGAAAAGGCAGGGAGCGTTTTAACAGGTTCAGAAACGCGCTCCCGAAAACGCTCCCCTTAGGAAGCGTTTTCAGGAGCGCGTTTCCGAATGTTTCCAAAACACTCCCGCACGGAGCGCCTTTCGGAAACGGGAACGAGGGGGGGTTGAAGCTTCCCCGCAATCCTGGTCCTCCCTGATGATTCTGTTGATTTCTTGCTGGTTAGGTAGAAGGTGCCCTAGGGCATTCAGTGAATAGCAAATATGACTTTAAAACGCTCTACAAGGGGAAATTTTTGGATTTTAAAATTTGAAGTAGATGATCAAGTAGCTAGAAATGAGAAAAGTCCCTCTTGGTCTTCCTTTGATGAAAGACTTGGGGTTGAAAATAGCCGAGTCATGGATCACTTTGAATCTAGGAGTGAGTTGGTCTATGTGAGACTTCTCCCATGCTCGGATGGATTTCCTGCACACAATACAAATAGATCTTCACTACACACTTGAACAAATATCAGTCTGTAAAAGGATTAGAGCATCATAATGAATAAAATAAACCAAACATTCCTTCGAAAATGACTTGGCAAGCTTATTTCTAGAATACTATCAATGATGCATGCAAGATAGCTTGCATGTATCAATCCAAGCTAGATGGCAAATATAAACTAATACTGATCAAACATGTAAACCTAAGTTGCAGGAAACGTCCAACCCTCACTCGTTTCAGGGAAAAAATGAAACGAAAATAGGGAAACCCGTACCATACGATCGAAAAACGCATTTCCGGCCGTACTGGTACGTTTCCCATATGGAAAACGTTGCGAGTACGGCCAGAAACGCGTTTCCCGGCCGTAAAACTGCGTTTCCTCCCAAAACAACATTATTTTTTGATTTTTTTTAAAGGGATTCGTGCAATGCATTATTATTTTATTCATTTTCTTTGTGTCTTGAATGCTTCTAGATGGCTTTCTAAAGTTATAAAAAGGGGATTTGCCTCATTCTCTCATCACACAAATTGAGCAAGTCGTTTCACTTGGAGAAGAGCGATTTTGGAGAGGAGAAAGGAGGAAGACAGTAGTGCTTCAGCTTGGGTGCTTTCACCATTGAGCAAAGGAGATTTCAGCAGCAAGAGAAAGAGATTTGAAAAGCAGATTTGGAGTGCGAAGTTTCCAGCTACGAAATTCTTGGTTTTTGGCTTAGCTACAACTATATTTCTCTTGTTTTTTCTGTCATTTTGAGGTAGCTTCAGTTACAGAAAACTAATTTGGGTAAGAAGCATTCAATTTCTTGGTTTTTTCCCATTGTTTTGTCTATTTTTCGAGGGTTTATGCTACCAAAATTATAATTTTTTTTTTTTTTTTTATATATAGATTTGTTTTTTTTTTTTTGCAGCAATGGCTTCTTCCATCCAAGGTTCAAGTGCAAACCCTAAGGCCAACCCAAGGGCTGAATATTATCCTCTTTGGAGGCATGTTGAGAAGTTGCAAAGATGTGGAGGTGGTGGCTCATGGGAATGGCAGTGTACTCTTTGCAATAATTCTTACAAGGGCTCTTACCCAAGAGTGAGGGCACATCTTTTGCATGGAGGAGGACAGGGGATTGCAGGTTGCACGAAAACGTTAGACCCTATGGCAAGGAAGGAATATCAAAGAGAGAAAGATCAGGCTGATGGAATCAAAAGAAAGCATGATGGTTTTAGTCAAGCTAAAATTCCAGCAAACATTGAGCCAAGGATTGTAATTGAAGCAAGGGAAAAGAGAAGCACTCAACAACCAGAACAACCACCATCCAGAGGGGCAACTAGTATAGTTCAAAATAGCAGAATTGCTAAACTGGTGTAATATTCCTAATTATCAACAACTAATTGGAATATTCGATTTTTGTATAGTTTTGCCGACTATAGTTTATTAATAAATAAAAAGTGAGAGGAGGGGTCTAACTCACTTAAATAAAATAAAGTGTTTCCCTAGTAGCACAACGTTATAACTTATGGGGAGCCATGGGGGTCCAACACCACGTAGAGGAGAGGGCCCACGTAGCCTCTAGGAGCTTCTGTGTAGATGGAGGAGGAGCACGTGGAGGAGAGGGAGACCACGTTAGGGTTTTGGAGAGGGGCTAGCGTTATAAAAGGTGGGAGAGCCTTCTCATTTGGCATTCTTGTTGTTGATGATATTTGAGCTAGACATTTGTCTTCTTGAGCACGCTGGCTGTTTAGCCTGTTTGCAGCACTGTTTAGTGCGTTGAGTGTCTCCGGTCAGAGATCTCGCCCTTAGCCCTGGGGGACTTCGAGTACCTGCTCGGGTAAGGTTATTTCTTCAGTCTTTAGCGGGAGGTTTGGTTGGTTGTTTTGCTGAGGAGCTGGGCTTTTCTTGTGACTGCGCAGTCCCTGGGAGAGAGGACGCAGTTCTTCTTGGAGGTGTTCCAGTTTGGGGATTTCTGCAGGAGTTTCGGTTGATATCCGGAGTAGGGGATCCGTCTTTTCCAGTCGGAGGGTTCCTGAAGAGTTGTGGCACCGTTTCAGCTATTTTCATTTGGCATCTGCGCTGGGCCTTGCAGAGACAGCGTAATTCCTTGAGGAGGGTTTCCTTGGTGGATTTTGGAGGCTGACCATTTTTTATATCGTTTCTGGGTTTTGTCCAGGTTGGCGAGTACAGGTGATTTGCAGATTTTCAGCTCATTCCGGCAAGGGGAGCAGCCCCTAGTTTCCAGTCCATTCCAGCAGTAGCAGTTTTCCGGCAGTTTCCTAGCAGCTGGGACGCAGTTCCTTAGAGTAGCCATTTCCGGTCTTTTCTGAGAGAGTCTTCACTTGCCTTGAGCAAGAATAGGTGCTCTCATTCTGATCATCTATTGTATTACATTTTATTTCTCAGATTAATAAAATGGCTTAGCATTCTCGGCATTTTTATGAGTATTTTCTTTATGTTCTATTTCTGGCATTTTCTATATTGTCGTATGCTTGTATTGTTGTCCATTTCCCTTTCGGGATATTACAATGGTATCAGAGCATAGATCTGGCTCAGCCTGTGGAGCTAGCAGTCTATGACGCCAAGGGATAAACCCTACATCTGTTACAGAGGTAGGAAATACAGAGACATTGAGCGTAGGTTGGAGAACACCTACGGAGAGGGAGACTGTGTTCGAGTGGTGGACACAGATCAGGAGCAACTTGTGATAGATACAGAGCAGGAGTAGCCTGTGATGGACGCAGAGCAGCAGGGTCCGATGGCAGGGAACGATGATGATGCTGATGATGTGAAGCAAGGGGTTTTCAGATTGGTGAGGGATCAGGCACATCCCGCCATATGCAGGAGCGCGAGGCTACCCCCCTTATGGCATCGCATGCACCCACGCGATCCACTATGCCCACCTTCCTAGGTGCAGACACAGGGGAAGGAGCACAGCAGGAGCCAGAGCCTGGCCACATGGGTGACTATTTTGCAGAGTACCAGGCATACGGGCAGGAGTTCAGGGAGGCTCTCTCGTTCAGAGACTTTGTTCAGCTCCAGCGGGACAGTAGACCCCGCGATCATCACAGAGGGCACCAGCATCATCATGATGGAGACAACCACTGCACAGCTAGCAGATTTCATTTGCCCACGTTTGATGGTTCATCAAATAGTTCGGAAAAGTCTTGGGTGGAGAAGCTAGACATCTATTTCCAGCTTAATCAGATGTCGGAGATAGAGGCCATTAAGGTGGCAACATTACATTTGGATGGTGAGGCCCAGGACTGGTGGTTTCATGGGATGACGACACTCGGGCATTCTACAGTGACGACATATGCCGAGTTTACCAGGAGGGTGATAGAGCGTTTTGACCGGAGGGATCCGGAACAGCACTTTGTTGAGCTGACGAGGCTCAAGCAGACTGGGAGCCCAGAGACTTACATTGCAGATTTCTTGAGGGTTTCAGTGATGGTGCCAGACCTATCCGCAGCTCGGATGATCTACATGTTTGTGGAGGGATTAGGAGAGCCACTTCGTGGCCTAGTCAGGTCAACTAGACCCGCTACACTTCAGGATGCTATCAGCAGGACCCGAGATTTACAGGATGTCTTACCCAGGACTCGGACACCTTATCCCCAGAGACAGGCTTTCCAGCCTAAGGGGAAGGACGTGAGGATTCCGCCTCCCAAGGGGAATCCCGGACGGATGCAGGTTGATGATGAGGCCAGGAGGGAGCTGAAGAAGAAGCGGTTGTGCTTCACCTGCCAGGAGCCATGGGCACCAGGACATAGATGTGCTGCTGGGAAAGCACATTTCATTGAGGTCTTCTCCGAGAGCAGCGGGGAAGAGGATGAGGAGGATGATGTGGAGGCAGGAGATTGTCATGCAGTGCAGGATACTTTGCCACCTCCACCACCAGCAGCAGGTGGTACGTCGTTTGCACCTACTGGAGGAGCCCTTGCAGCATTGCGGGGAGTTCCCAAGTATTTGACGCTGCGCGTACGGGAGACAGTGCGTGGCCAGCGAGTATCAGTCTTGGTCGATAGTGGGGCAACCCACAACTTCATCGATGCGCAAATGGTTGAGCGGAGAGGTATACAGACTGAGAGCTTCGATGGATTTTCAGTTTTGGTCCTAGGAGATCAGACCATGGTGTGTGCTCGATATGTTCCCGAGTTATCAGTGACGATGGGCACCTATACATTGACAGATCATTTTTTTGTGGTCGATATTCCGGACACCAACATGATACTGGGTGTTCAGTGGCTTATCACTCTAGGGAAGGTCACGACGGATTGGAAGGCCCTAGAGATGGAGTGGGATGATGCCAAGACAGGGAGGCATGAGAAGATATGGGGACAGCACACATATCCGCCTCAGACTGTTTCGGCTCATCGGATGGGGGCAACCTTCCGTAAGGGAGACATAGAGTGGGCAGTAGAGTTGCGGGCATCAGAGGCAGCGACTACAGGACAGGCAGTGCACCCAGAGGTACAGACCATCCTTGACAGGTATGCCACAGTATTCGGGGATATTCCGCCAGAGCAACCACCGGATCGGGGGTTTGAGCATACCATTGAGCTGGAGCAGGGTATACAGGCAGTGATCACCACACCCTATAGGCATCCCAAGGTCTATCAGGATGAGATTGAGCGAGCTATTCAGGAGTTGCTGGCCCTTGGGCACATTCGGCCGAGCACGAGTCCTTTTGCTTCTTCCGTGGTGTTGGTGAAGAAGAAGGATGACACATTGCGGATGTGCATTGACTACAGGGCTCTGAACAAGAAGACCCTGAAGAACAGGTACCCCATTCCCAGGATCGATGAGTTGATGGACGAGTCGAGAGGAGCACAGTTCTTCTCAAAGATTGATTTGAGATCTGGGTACCATCAGATTCGCGTGAGGGAACAGGACATTCCCAAGACCGCCTTCAGGGGTCATTATGGGCACTTTGAGTTTTTGGTTATGCCTTTTGGGCTGACCAACGCACCCGCCACCTTTCAGTCGTGCATGAACCATATCTTCCGCAGTCATCTGAGGAAGTTCGTATTGGTCTTCTTCGATGACATACTCATATATAGCAGGACTTGGGAGGAGCATCTCCAACATATTGAGACAGTATTGCGCATCTTGGAGGAGCAGCAGTTCTATGCCAAGCTCTCCAAATGTGAGTTTGGGTTGACAGAGATGTTGTACTTGGGACATATCATAGGAGTGGACGGAGTGAGAGTCCACGAGGAGAAGATTCGGGCCATCAGAGATTGGCCAGAGTCGAGGAACGTGACCGAGCTTCGGGGATTCATTGGCATTTGCACCTACTACAGGAAGTTCGTCAAGGGTTTCTCACAGCTCACTGCACCCCTCACAGATTTGACAAAGAAGGGGGCATTCAGTTGGTCAGATACAGCACAACGAGCCTTTGATAGGCTCAAGGAGGTGATGAGTCGCTGCCCCGTGCTTGCATTGCCAGATTTCACGCAGCCATTTGTCTTGGAGTGCGATGCATCAGGAGAGGGGATCGACGCAGTATTGATGCAGGGTGGTCACCCTATAGCCTTTGAGAGCCGAAAGCTTCTTCCGCATGAGAGGTTGTATTCTATATACGACAAGGAGATGTTGGCCATTATGCATGCATTGGCCAAGTACTGACAGTATTTGGTGGGCAGCAGATTTAGGGTGAGGTCCGATCACAACAGCCTCAGGTTCTTTCTGGAGCAGAAGCAGTTGCAGGAGAGGCAGCAGAAGTGGATCAGTAAGATCCAAGCATATGACTTTGACATTGAGTATGTCAAAGGCAAGAATAACGTGGTAGCAGATGCCCTTTCACGGAGACCGGCCACGTTATCTCTTATGAGCTTGGATACAGATTGGAGGGCTCGACTGTTAGTGGAGTACTCTAAGGACAGGTTTGCATGTGAGGTGCTGGATGGACAGGTAGAAGATGACAGGTACAGGGTGGTTGATGAGATCATCTATTATAGGGACAGGATCTTCTTGACTGAGGGATCTCAGCTTAAGAAGAAGATACTCCATGTGTCACATGACTCTCCATTGACTGGCCATTAGGGGTTTACCAAAACCTACAGGGCCATTAGAGAGAGGTTCTCATGGAAGGGCCTCAAGGAGGACGTACTCTAGCATGTCAGGGAGTGTGATGTTTGTCAGAGGAACAAGGGAGAGATGAGTCATCCCGCAGGGTTGTTGCAGCCTCTTCCCATTCCAGAGGGGAAATGGGAGAGCATATCGATGGACTTCATCACAGGGTTGCCCATGGTGTAGGGCAATGATTGTATCTTTGTCGTTGTTGATCGACTGACGAAGTACGCGCACTTTTTCGCCATATCCGCACACTACACAGCAGCACAGGTGGCCGAGCTGTTCTTCAGAGAGATTTTCAGACTGCATGGTCTTCCTAAGACCATTATCAGTGATAGGGACAGCCACTTCATGGGCGGATTCTGGTAGGAGCTTTTCCGGCTAGTGGGGGCAGAGTTGACACCGAGCACTAGTTATCACCCACAGACGGATGGACAGACGGAGATAGTTAACAAGTGGCTGGAGGGCTACTTGCGTAACTATGTCAGTGGGCAGCAGCGAGCATGGCTAAAGTGGCTGCATCTGGGAGAGTATTGCTATAACACGACGCATCACATGTCCATTGGTATGTCACCGTTCTATGCTTTGTATGGGTATCATCCTTTATCTTTTGCGGACGTGATGTTTGGTGTTAGCAGGGCTCCGAGAGCCAAGATTTGGATCTAAGAGAGTCGGGACATCCTCCGAGCTCTCAAGGATAACATGGCCACAGTGCAGAACCAGCAGAAGCTGTATGCTGATAGACGTCGGATAGAGAGACAGTTTGAGGTAGGAGACTTGGTCTACCTACGATTACAACCATACCGACAGTCGTCACTTAAGCAGAAGGGGGTTGAGAAGATCAAGCCTCGCTTTTATGGGCCGTATAGGGTGATATGCCGGATTGGACAGGTTGCATATGAGCTAGAGCTGCCCCCAGGCAGCAAGATTCATAATATTTTTCACGTATCATGCCTGAAGAAGGCGTTGGGACAACAGGTGATAGTCACGGATGAGCTACTACCCACGGATGATGAGGGGCATTTGGTGTTGTAGCCAGAGGCTATTATTGATACCAAGGAGAGGCCGGGAATTCTTGGTGAGGTGGAAGAATTTGCCGGATGAGGATGCCACTTGGGAGAATGAGAAGATTCTGCAGCATCCATCACTTCAGTTGCTTGAGGACAAGCAACATTTTGCCTGGGGAGACTGTAATATTCCTAATTAGCAACAGCTAATTGGAATATTCGATTTTTGTATAGTTTTGCCGACTATAGTTTATTAATAAATAAAAAGTGAGAGGAGGGGTCTAACTCACTTAAATAAAATAAAGTGTTTCCCTAGTAGCACAATGTTATAACTTATGGGGAGCCATGGGGGTCCAACACCACGCAGAGGAGGGGGCCCACGTAGCCTCTAGGAGCTTCTGCGCAGATGGAGGAGGAGCACGTGGAGGAGAGGGAGACCACGTTAGGGTTTTGGAGAGGGGCCAACGTTATAAAAGGTGGGAGAGCCTTCTCATTTGGCATTCTTGTTGTTGATGATATTTGAGCTAGACTTTTGTCTTCTTGAGCACGCTGGCTGTTTAGCCTGTCTGCAGCACTGTTTAGTGCGTTGAGTGTCTCCGGTCGGAGATCTCACCCTTAGCCCTGGGGGACTTCGAGTGCCTGCTCGGGTAAGGTCATTTCTTCAGTCTTTAGCGGGAGGAGTGGTTGGTTGTTTTGCTGAGGAGCTGGGCTTCTCTTGTGACTGCGCAGTCCTTGGGAGAGAGGACGCAGTTCTACTTGGAGGTGTTCCGTTGCGGGGTTTCTGCAGGAGTTTCAGTTGATATCCGGAGTGGAGGATCAGTCTTTGCTAGTAGGAGGTTTCTCGAGGAGTTTGTGGCACTGTTTCAACTATTATCATTTGGCATCTGCGCTGAGCCTTGGACGACAGCGTAATTCCTTGAGGAGGGACTTTCTGGTGATTTTCGGAGGCTGACCATTTTTGATATGGTTTCTGGGTTTTGTCTGGGTTGGCGAGTACAGGTGGTTCGCAGATTTTCAGCTCATTTCGGCAAGGGGATCAGCCCCTAGTTTTCAGTTTATTCCAGCAGCAGCAGTTTTACGGCAGATTTCCAGTAGCTGGGACGCAGTTTCTTAGAGCAGCCATTTTCTGTCCTTCTGAGAGAGTTCTCCACTTGCCTTGAGCAAGAATAGGTGCTATCATTCCGATCATCTATTGTATTTCTTTATATGCTCAGATTAATAAAATGGCTTAGCATTCCCGACATTTTTATGAGTATTTGCTTTATGTTCTATTTCTGGCATTTTTTATATTGTCGTATGCTTGTATTGCTGTCTATTTCCCTTTCGGGATATTACAACTGGTGAATGTGAAAGGAAGAGAAGAGGCTGATTCCAGAGTGGCTCGGTGCATCTATGTATGTGGTATCCCATTCAATGTTGTCCGCTCCCCTTACTGGCAAGATATGATAAGGGCAGTTAACAAAGCTCCTCAAAGGTACAAGGGGCTCAACTATGAGAAAGTTAGAACTCAGCTTCTAAAAAATGAGAAGGATCTTGTGGAGGATGTGTTATCACCATTTCGTTCTTCTTGGAGTAGCTCTAGGGTTACCATAGTCTCAGATGGATGGATAGATACAAGGCGTAGACCATTGATAAATATCATTGCCACTTCACCAAAAGGAGTAATGTTTCTAAAGGCGGAAGACTTCTCGGAAGAGGTAAAACATGCACAATTCATTGCTGATGTCATTATCAAATCTATTGAACAAGTTGGTCCTAACAAGGTGGTGCAAGTTATCACGGATAATGCACTGGTGTGCAAAGCTGTAGGTTTGATTATTGAGGGGAGGTATGACCACATCTTTTGGACACCCTGCATTGTCCACAATCTGAATCTGATCTTAGAGGAGATCGACAATAAAGTTCCATGGATAAAGGAACTCATAGGGGAAGCAGGGGAAATTGTTAAATTCATCACCAACCACCACCAGTCTCAAGCAATATTTAGAGAGTACTCCAAATTGGAGTTGTTAAAAGTTGCTGAGACAAGATATGCGTCAAAATTCATAAAGTTGTGTCGCCTTGTCGAGGTTAAGCAAGCATTAGTGTCTATGGTGGTGAGTCAGCTTTGGGTTGAGTGGAGATAGGCAGATTCAGAGTGGGGATCTACGGTGCGTAAATTGTGCCTTGGTGAGATTGGTGGTGCAAGATAGATTTCTTGCTAATGTTCACAACCCCTGCATTTGAGCTTCTTTGGAATGTTGACACCGACCAACCTTTCTTAGGAGAGGTATATGATGGCACGGATTCCATGGTTGAGAAAACTATGAAAATAATTTCGCAGGAGTCTCCACAGCTTTTGTTTGGAGATGGTCAGTTTTCCGAATTAATCAAGAGAATCATTGTTGACAGGTGGAACAATTTCAACACTCCATTGCATACTTTAGCACATGCCTTGAAGCCAAAATTTTATGATGAGGAACTTATTGCTCAAAGCAATGGGAAGAGGAAGGCACTCCATAAGGATAGAGAGGTGGCTAATGGGGTGAAAAAAACCCTTATGATAATTTTTCCAGCTCATCTACACAGGGAGGAAGAATTTGCCAGGTTTGCTGTAGAAATAGATGATTATTTAGATCAAGGTTGCGGGGAAGAAGAGTTGAAGGAGAGCAAGGAGCAAGGCAACAGGAGGATTGCAAGAAAGAGGTAGGCTTTCTAATCCAATTTAGTATTTTCTAGGATGAATTTGTAGATTGTTAAATTGTTTAAAAATGAAAACTTGAATTTTTCTTGAGTACTGCATTTTATTGGATTTAAAACTTAAAAAATGAATTGTTTTTTTCCTATGTTGCATTTCCTATTCCCATTTGGCATTTTTCCATTTGTTTTGCAGGCTAGAAACTTGAAACTTGTTTCCATCATGGCTATATGGCTAGTGATTTTCCTCATGTTGGTTCCTTTCTTTGTGATAATGGTGTTGGAGAGTACAAGAAGAAAGAGGCAAATCAGAGAAGAGGAGGATGAAGAGGAGGGTTCCGGCGGATTTGAAGAAAATCCTGAAGAGGAGGAGGGTTATGCCGAGTAGGAAGTGGGGAGTGGAGAACCTGAGGACACAGATTCCCCAACTAAACGAGACCAAACTCAGACATCTTAGTGGAAATATGTTCAGAAAATGGAAGGAGGGAAAGGTGGTGGAACCACTAAATTTATTTGCCCCCATTGCAATAAACAATACCATGGTTCATACACCCGTCTGATAAGGCACCTTTGTGGGATAATGCCAGGAGATGGAACTAAAAATCTTGGAATCAAAGTTTGTACTTTTGTGCCATCACCACAGAGAGAGATATATAGGAAGGAAGAGGGGGTTTCCCTACAGAGATCATCTAAAATATCTAGGGGTTTCGTTGATTTAGGCCCAACACATCATGGAAAAAAAAGTTCAACTTCCACCCATGCCAGTGGTTTGGGAGGCAGTGGCATTGGATTAAGGCATAGAACCATATCCGATTTCCTAGACGAAGGGTGTAGGAATGATGATTCAAAAGTTTATCGGTTTCTATATGCATGTGGGTGCCATTCAATGTTCTTCGCTCACCTTATTGGCATGAAATGGTTTCTGCCATTAATGACGCCCCCAAAGGATATAGGAGCCCTAGGTATGACAAGGCCAGAACTGTGGGACTTGATCATGAAAAAGCTAAAATAAGTAATTCTTTGGTTAGAATGACAAATTCTTGGAATGAGCATGGGGTGTCCATTGTCTCTGATGGATGGACCAATGTAAAAGAAAAACCATTGATAAATGTTTTGGCTGTGTCGGTTAGTGGTGCAATCTTCTTGTCAGCATATGATTATTCAGACAAATTCAAAACCGGCGTTAACATTGCAGAACCATTACTTGATATAATTGAAAAGATTGGGCCAAACAATGTCATACAGGTCATCACTGATAATGCTGCTAACTGTAAGGCAGCAGGAGCAATTATTGAGGATAAATACCCCAACATATTTCGGTTTGGGTGTTTGGTTCACACAATGAACCTTTTGATTCATGATCTCATTAAAAACAAACAACCTCAATTCAAATGGCTTGGTGATTTGTACAAGAGAGGTAAAAAAATGATAAAATTTATTACAAATCATAGCAATACCCATGGGCTTTTCCGTCCTCACTCCAAATTGGAGTTGTTGAAGATAGCAAAAACTAGATTTTCTAGCTATTACCTCACCTTCAGGCGCCTTTTGAAGGTAAGAGAGTCATTGGCGGCAATGGTATCAAACCCACACTGGCAGGTATTGAAGGACAGGGTAGCGACAATAGTTGACAGGCAAGGTTTTGAACATGTGGAGGAGACCGCCCTTGACCCTTTGTTTTGGGCACGTGTGAGGGAAATTTTTAATTTCACCAAGCCCATTTATCACATGATTCGGTTTGCAGATATAGATAAACCAGTGATTGGGGAGGTTTATGAGTAGATGGACAGCATGTTGGGCCAAATAAAAGATGTTGTTAAGGATAATGATCCCAACTTGTATGCTATGATTCATGACCGTGTGTGTGCACGGTGGAATAAACTCAATGTTCCACTACATGCCTTGGCATATATCCTTATGCCAAAATATTACTCTCCATCTTGGTTGGGCCAACCTGCACCTGGAGGTGGGGTTAGGATCAAACCTCACATAGATCTAGAGGTACAAGAGGGGTACATGAAGGCATTAGACAAGTTGGTACTCGACAGGGAGGAGTGTACTAGATTGCGCCTTGAATTAGGCAAATACTTCAATTGCACTGCTAACTTTGGTTCTTTCCATGCAATGGAAGATAGGGACAAATTTGATGCTCTCACATGGTGGAAGCATATGGCAGCATGGGACTTTTTCCAAAGTTGGCTAAAAAAGTTCTCTCACAAGTTGTGAACACTTCTTCTGCGGAGAGGTGTTGGAGCACCTACAACTTTATACACAAAGTAGGAGAAGTAAACAAAATAATGATGCCCGGAATGTAAAAGCTTGGTCAGCTTGGTTTATGTGGATTATAACTTGAGGTTGTTGAGCCATTACTGTGATCGGGAAAATGAGGATCAATCATACAGAGTCTGGGACAACAACCCAGAGGATGATAATTTGGAGGACGGCACGTTACATCTGGAAGAATTGGAAGCAGAACTTTATAGGGATGATGATGAAGCACGTTTAAAGACTGCCACACACAGGCTGGCCCCACCATCTACCGGTAGCAAAGTAAGTGGGCGCGTGCTGCCACTCCTCGATATCACATCATGTCTTTGCGTATCCAAACAATCTTCTAGTCATGGCTGTGGCACCTTGAGAGTACTAGAAGACCAACATTTCCTCGTGGCTCACAAAAGTTAGACATTTCTCGGGGCGTGGCAAGGGGCCAGCCGAGATAAAATAGATTTGTTGTTTACTAGTCTTTCTTTATTTGTTGTTGATACTGAATGTATTGAAACTTGACTCTTTTCCGATTTCGAAGGGTTAATGACACTTAAGTTTGAAGAATGAATTTGAAAGGTGAAACTTAAGTTGGTATTTATAAGTTTACCGTTTACAAGTCATTATGAATTATGAATATGATGCTTCATGAAAGTTATATGGTGATCAATGAATCAATGATGATAAATGTTATATAATATCAATGATGATAAATGTTATATATTGAATTTTGAAATCAATGAATCAATGATGATAAATGTTATATATCAATGATGATAAATGTATATTGAATTTTGAAATCAATGAATCAATGATGATAAATGTTAGATATTGAAATTTGAAATCAGTGATGATAAATGTATATTGAATTTTGAAATCAATGAATCAATGATGATAAATGTTAGATATTGAAATTTGAAATCAATGATGATAAATGTTACATATCAATGATGATAAATGTTATATATTGAATTTTGAGAGCTTGAAACCTTCAGATTGATGATTTGCGAGACTCAAGAGTCAATATGTTGTATGCTTCCAACTCATGGGTGTGGTTGATGAAGATTATAACTTCTAGATGATTGATCTTATATGATTCAATCTATGTTTTTATGTTTTTTATGTCTAATTCATCATTCTACATGTTTTTGTTGACATATATGCATCAAAATATAAAAAATATAAAAATGCTCCCGAAAACGCTCCGGACCGGAAGCTTTTAAAAATGGCGCTCCGTGCTTCACTCCCGCTCCCGCTCTCGCTCCGCGCTCCCGCTCCTGCTTCCAAGTAACCTTGATTTAGATATATCATCTTTGGAGGAGAGAAGCACCATGAATCCAGTTAGTTGGTGGATTTGTCATGGAGCAAATGGTGTTTATTTGCAAAACCTTGCCATTTGCCTCCTTTCACAAGTGGTAAGCTCTTCATCAGTGGAAAAGAATTGGAGCACCTATGGTTTTATTCATTTTGTGAAGCACAATAGGTTGGGCTCATAGAAGGCAAATGATCTTGTTTATGTGCACTCCACCTTTGACATGCATCTCGTAGGAGTCCAAAATATGGCAATGGTCCTTCTAAGGAGTGGGATGTGAATCCAAAAGATCCTGGTTTGGATCTCTCTCTTGCTGCCTTGAATATTGAGGACCAGGATCATAGAAGTGGAATTGGCCAAACATGTTCTTTAGCTACACCATCCACTACTGAGCATGCTTCTGCTACTATATTTGATGGGGATTCCGATAATGAGCATTAGTCTTTTGACTTTATTGTACTTGCAGCCTCATATATATAATAAAGGCTGATTTTGAGATTTTCATATATAATGAAGGCTGGTTTTGGATATTCCGTTATTGCTATTTTCATTATGTGTCTGTTATCAATGATCATCCATGAGTAAATGCGTTGTAACTTGTAAATTTGTAATAGTTTATGCTTTGAATTTATGATTTATCATGTATGTTTTGTTGATTTATGGTAGCATCGGATGTGCTCTAGCCTTGTAACTTTGTATATAGGCTAAGACACATGTATTCCATAAAACCCAGAAATGGTTTTGGAAAATTCCACTTAGAGATGATTTAATTAAATTAATTAATTTTTTTTTAATGTTTTCCTAAGTCTAAACTTAAGAAATTTGACTAATTAAAGTGTATTAATTAAATCAAGTGTGAATCTTCTAGATAAAGTCAAGGATCACCTCCAAGTTAACCTTAGCCCTTGATTATGTTTTAATCTTGGCCGTTGAAGAGTCAACGAAAGATTATAAGGAGGAGGGTGAGGGTCTATGGAAAATACACTTGACACTTGAGCCATTGAGCATTTTCGAATTTGTGTGAGAAGACACAGCTTTTGATCAAGAACAAATCACTAGGGCTGGGTTTGCTAAGTGATTTGATTCAGTGATCAGATCCAGAGAGGGGCAGAAGTAGAGATTGGTCAGGTGGACCAAGAATACATTTCAGAGTGAGGCAACATCTACGCAGGAGAGAGACAGCGCAGTTTTTGGCAGAGTGATGCAGTTCCTGTAGAGAATCACGCAGAGTCAGTGCAATGTCTCTTGGAGTCAGTCCGGAGAAAGCTAGAGGCTGGGGTTCTGAGCCAGGAGGGCCAAGATCCAGCTTCAGATCAGCGAAGATCAGCTGCAGAGAAGGGTGACGTAGTTCCTCAAGCTTGCCTACGCAGGCTTACGCAGATCCAGCGTAAGCAATCACACAGAGGCAGTGAGAGCTTAATCAGTGCTGTTTTTGATCAACTGGAGACTTGTTGAGTGAGGGATGTCTCACAGTTAGTTTCGTTGTCTAGATTTCTCTAAAGGGTTTGCCGGATGTTGGCACCCTAGTTGTATTCAAGATTCTGCTGCTTAATAATACAAACCCTCAGATCTGTTGCACCGGTTTTCCCAAGGGTTTTTTCGAGGACTTAGTCCAAAAATAACTGTGTCAATGTGGTTGTTTTTCATTGTATTTTGTTGAAATTGTTTCAACACTTAGATTCATTCCGTAGTATTATTTGTGTAGACTGCTTCAGTAATTACTTCAATATTTCAATGTAATGAAATAATTATCAAAATAATAGGAGATGTAATTCAGATTTATTGCAGTAGGAATCCATATCTACGATTTTTCACATGGTATTAGAGCTTATTTAAGCTGAAGTGTAGGAGAAACGAAGAGAACCAGCAGATCAATGCTGTAGAGTCTGGGATCTACGTAAGCAGCAGCAGACCCTCCCAGAAAATTACGCTGTCCAGGCTACGAGGGCATTCCAGTGAAGAAAAGGCTCCCTCTGAGAGAGTTGACAGAGGGGTAGGTTTTTTCAGTTGTAGAAGAGGCAGCGTAGCAAATCAGTGCAGCTGAAGGACACAGTTACTGCACAACAATAAGAGATGATGCATAAGCTTCAGAAAATTTCTGAAAAACACAGTTTGGGATTTCTTGATCTTAGAGAGTTTCTTACTCAAAAGAAACTCATTTTTTCCCGTGCAGCAGTTGAAGAAGTGAATTACTCCACAAGGAGTGCATAAGTCTAGCTGAGCAGAGGGTTAGAGCAAGATATCCACAGTTGAGGAGATGGCCAGCAACAGACTGCGTGACTAAGATAGATTGGAGGGTGCCTCCAACTACGTTATCTAGAAATCAAGGATAGAATTTCTCCTTGATGAGCACGATCTAAAAGCCTTCATAGACAACACAGTTGCAGAACCTCTTGATGCAACACACCTGAGGCAATTCAAGAAGAATATGGCAAGAGCTAAGCGGTTGATCCTAGATGGAGCGAAGGATCATATTGTACCTCGTATAGCAACCAAAGCCACTGCTAGAGAAATGTGGGTAGGGCTAGAAAAGCTATACCAAGGATCTTCCGAGCAGTAGAAGGTGTACCTTTAAGAGAAGATGCGGAATATCAGGATGAAGAAGGGAGAGCGTTTTGACTCCTCGTTGTCTCAGATTCAAGAAAACCGAGATCAACTGTCTGCAGTAGAATCTGCTCCTAGAGACTCAGAGCTAGTAAGGCTCACACTGAACTCGGTTTCAGAAGATTATCAAGTCTTTGTCCAGAGTATATTGGGCAGAGAAAGACATCTACGTTGGGAAGCAATGTGGGCAGCATTACAACAAGAGGAGTTGAGGAGAGATCTCCTAAAAATCCACTTGGAGGATGGCAGTAGCAGTTCAAAGGTCAAGAAGGAGGAAGAAGATAACACTGCCCTTGCATCAAAAGGGAAACAGAAGCAGAAAAAGAAAGATCTGTCCAAGATCAAGTGCTTTCGGTGTGGGCACATGGGACATTATGCCACACAATGTCCTCTTAAGAAAAAGGATAAAGAGGAGAAGGAAGATCCACATGCAGGAGCTGCCAAGATTGAGGTAGAAAAAGATTGTGCCATGTTAGCTAATATTTCGAAAGGAGAGAAGTTGGATTTGTAGAACCAAAATCTACAAGGAGGCAGTATCCTTGAGTATTTTCGAGTCTTGGTTCACATGTGAGCTACGACAGCCTAAAGACAGTTGCAGGATGGACAGTTGCAACGGAAGATGAGAAGACAATGCAGTGGCTAGTAGTGCTAGAGCCCGATCAATGCAGAGAGGGAGCAATAGTTGAGCAGCAACAATGCAATGCACACTAGTGCAGCATAGTGCAAAGCAATGCTCACGCAGTGTAGACAACAACGCAGTATCTTCAGAGAGCTAGTGCAGAAACTAGCAACAGTTTGTCTCATTCTTCAGTTGCAGACTTGTCCAAATTTCGGATGTTTTTCTCTTGTAATTAGCAACAGTGCAGCAGTGCAGTAGCAACATAGATGAGCAACAACAACGCAGTGCATAGAGGGGCAGTGCAGTGCTGAGTAGTGCTCATGCAGTACAAAGCAGTGCTCACGCAGTGCAACATCACGTTTGCAGAATTTAGAGGGAGTTGCAGTTGGCAGCAGCAGTACAGTTGCAACGTTTTTGTGTTGTGTTGGTGAGCAGCATCGACATCACAACAGAAGATGTTATGGAAGTCAGATCAACAACACATTGAGTTGTCTTGCTAGAGCACTTTCCTCGCTAAGAGGGAGTGTTGATTTATGGTAGTATCGGATGTGCTCTAGCCTTGTAACTTTGTATATAGGCTAAGACACATGTATTCCATAAAACCCAAAAATGGTTTTGGAAAATTCCACTTAGAGATGATTTAATTAAATTAATTAATCATTTTTTAATGTTTTCCTAAGTCTAAACTTAGGAAATTTGATTAATTAAGGTGTATTAATTAAATCAAGTGTGAATCTTCTAGATAAAGTCAAGGATCACCTCCAAGTTAATCTTAGCCCTTGATTATGTTTTAATCTTGGTTGTTGAAGAGTCAACGAAAGATTATAAGGAGGAGGGTGAGGGGCCTATGGAAAATACACTTGACACTTGAGCCATTAAGAATTTTCGAATTTGTGTGAGAAGACACAACTTTTGATCAAGAACAAATCACTAGGGCTGGGTTTGCTGAGTGATTTGATTCAGTGATCAGATCCAGAGAGGTGCAGAAGTAGAGATTGGTCAGGTGGACCAAGAATACATTTCAGAGTGAGGCAGCGTCTATGCAGGAGAGAGACAGTGTAGTTTCTGGCAGAAGTGATGCAGTCCCTACAGAGAATCACGCAGAGCTAGTGCAGTGTCTCTTGGAGTCAGTCCGGAGAGAGCTAGAGGTTGGGGTTCTGAGCCAGGAGGGCCAAGATCCAGCGTCAGATCAGCCAAGATCAGCTGCAGAGAAGGGTGACAGAGTTCCTCAAGCTTGCCTACGCAGGCTTATGCAGATCCAGCATAAGCAATCACGTAGAGGCAGTGAGGGCTTCATCAGCGCTGTTTTTGATCAGCCGGAGACTTGCTGAGTGAGGTATATCTCACTGTTAGTTTTGCTGTCTAGATTTCTCTAAAGGGGTTGCCGGATGTTGGCACCCTAGTTGTATTCAAGATTCTGCTGCTTAATAATACAAACTCTCAGATCTGCTGCAACGGTTTTCCCAAGTTGGGTTTTTCCGGGGGCTTAGTCCAAAAATAACTATGTCAATGTGGTTGTTTTTCATTGTATTTTGTTCAGATTGTTTCAACACTTAGATTCATTCTGCAGTATTATTTGTGTAGACTACTTTAGTATTTCAATGTAATGAAATAATTATCAAAATAATAGGAGAAGTAATTCAGATTTGTTGCAGTAGGAATCCAAATCTAGGATTTTTCACATTTTTTAAACTTTTATGATTTCACATAACATTTCTTAAATGTCCTAAATTCTAATATATATATATATATCGTGTTTCCCTGTTTCCAAAATTTGGAGAGGTTGCGTTTTGTATCCCTTCCTGTTTTGGAAACTCATTTCTGTTTCCCCGTTTCGTGCAACTTAGATGTAAACGAATTTAAACACAATATCAATAGTATGAAAAGAAATAACCTCATAACGCCAAGAGAACATCCGCTAAATAGCCCCAATGTCTTGATTTTATTGATATGCAAAATGACAGAGTTTCCTCAAGTCGAATAGCTCATAACATGATACAATACAATAGCCCACAACTTTGTTATATAGAGATTCAGGAGCAATTCTCAAGGACGAATGCATGTGAGAAGTGAACTTGGAGCAAATCCCAAGTAAAGGTAAGACAAGTTCTATATGGAGAAGACTGAGACACCAAGAGAAAAATCGAATTTCTTTGTGCACACCAAGGGAAATCGAATTCCCATATGATCCAGTGAACTCATCCATAAGCCAAACGAAGTCCCGTGCTACACCAAGTCGACTACTGCAAACTCGAACCAACTGAAACCGTACCTGTAGATGACCCCAGTGATCTTCTGTGTAGGTCCCTGAGAACTGCGTGTTTCCATTGAGTGACTATGCAGTCTAAGCTCAAGGAATAGCGTAAATCCTCCAAGTGAAGTGTTGAGTGTTGTCGCACTCCAGATAGCTCGTGAGAAGAGGTCCCACTTGGTCTTCAGTTAACTGACCATGTAGAATATTCCTTTTATGCTCAACTGCCTTTAATAAATTTGGTTTTCCTTTTGTGTAACTGGCACTTTATCTCTGGAAAATTTGATTTTAAATAAATAAATGATAAATTAATGATGCAGTGTGCTCAGTCAACCTCCACATGTCCATTGACTCAACTCTTTGACTTAGAATATTTTCCAAGTCATTTCCACGTCATTTTGTCACATGGAATAAGCTATTTCTCTCTATTTAATTTAATTCTAGCCTAATTAAATGCGACAATTTCCACTAAACTTAGGAAATGTGGGTTTTGAGAGTCCAAAAATCATTATTAACCCCTCAGAGTGTGTCATAGTAGAAATTTGAGGGTGAGAGGTGTAATTTTGATTACTCATACCCCATACAACTTCTCTAGACAATTATCACAATCCAATTACAATTTTTATTGCAATTTTTGACCCGCGGTAAATCTAAAAAATTTAAAAATCACTACCTACACCTAACCAAATTCCACAATTTTAAAAATCAATTTTAACCCCTCAGAGTGTGTCATAGTAGAAATTTGAGGGTGAGAGGTGTAATTTTGATTACTCATACCCCATACAACTTCTCTAGACAATTATCACAATGCAATTACAATTTTTATTGCAATTTTTGACCCGCGGTAAATCTAAAAAATTTAAAAATCACTACCTACACCTAACCAAATTCCACAATTTTTTGTGTGTGATCTAGTATGGTAATATACATTGACTCTAGACGCTAAGATGTGTTAGGGGCTCAACCTTCAAGCCGTCACCTCGTCTTTAGGGCAATGCAATGAGTGAAAAAACCTAGAAAATTGTTCGCCGCTAAAAAGAAGGAATAATTAACCAAGTAAAAAAAAACACTCCAAGGTGTACTCGCTTGTTGATCGAGTCCCAACATCCTAGGCCTGTTACAAATTCAATACTGACTCAAATTCATCATTACTAGCATCACTTATTACAATTCCCCGTAGGGCGTGGAATCTGGGTACAAGAGAAAGATGATGAGAAATAAAAGTAGATTTCAAAAACTCTTTTGAACTGATGATATCTAATGATATCTGATGGTACAAATGTCTTCTCGTTCATCCTTGGGCATGGAGTCTTCTCATTATCATCAGGTGCCACTCTAGTGGTCAACAGGACCCTAAATTTAAACTTATGTAATTAAAATAAGTAAAGGGAATTAATTAAACAGGGTGTGAATATTCTAGGAAATGACAAAGATCAAGTCAAGTTAATCTCAGTCGTTGATTAACGATTTAATCTCAGCGATTGAAGTCTCAACGAGAAGATTATAAGGACTTGATGGGGCATTTGGAAATTACACAGACAGAGTCTAGAGATCGAAATTCTTTAGTGAGCAGTGCTTAGGGAGAAGATCGATTGAGTTTATTCTTGCAGAGAGGGGTAGAGATAATTTTCTGGTTGGAGATCTTTCCTGATCCAAAGAGTACAACGCAGAGAGGGCGAAAAGCAATCCAGAGAGGTAGCGCAGAGCCAGCCACGCAGAGCTTCAGAGGGAGTCCGTATTTCTGTTGGGGAACAGTCAGGATCCAGTGTCGGAGCCGCGGTGTGAGACCAGGAGGCCAGAGGGCTGAATTTTCCAGCTAGTAGAGAGATCAAAGGAGGTGCAGCGCAGTCCCAACAGCAGTGACTGCGTAGGTGTGACACAGTACTGCGCAAAGGTCCATCTGTAGCGCAGATCAAAGCTGGATCTTCCTGTGACGGTGTGAGATTATCTCACTAGTCTTTTGTTCAGTTAGATCTCTGTATAGGATTGCCAGTTTGGGCATCCGAAGAATTGTACTCAGAAATTACTGCATAATATTGAACCCTTAGCTGCTGCACTGGTTTTCCCGCATTGGGTTTTTCCAGGGACTTAGTCCAAAAACAATGGTGTCACTTGTGTGTTATTTATTTTCTTGCTCAGATCCTCTTTCTGTATTTAATATTCGTAGTTTATTTAAGTGAGGGTTGCAGTGTGATGTGTTCAGTGTTGGCCGTAGTTAACTGCAAATAAATTGTTAAGTAAAAGTTAACAGTTAGGTGAGTATTTTCCAGTTGCTGCAATAGGATTCCAGATCTAGGAATTTTCACAGCCATCACATGTCTAAAGTGCTCCATGGAAATGCCCCAAACACGATTGATGCAAAACCCCAAGTTTTGGTTCCAAGCCTACAAGTGACTCTTGTGGCACTTTGCTTTCCAAACTTTGAACCCTAGGGCTTGGAGTACCTCCCAAGCTACTAAAAAATCAACACATTAGGCCTCCTCTAAGGTCCACGACACATGTTATTGATAATTCAACCCTCTTGAGAGGCTTACTTCTTTGTTATTGAGCTAGTTTGGTGGGCTTGTCACCAAAAGATTGTTATTATGCACATTGTTTTATTTTAGAGGCTAAATTAGACCTAATTAGCTAAATCAAATTCATTAGGAAGTGTATAAATAAATGAGAGGTGATTCATTCTCTCATCATCACTTGGATGGATCATTCTCTCTTGTGAGATTTTTGCTATTCTTTTTGGAGGACGAAATTGGCTGGATGGATGAATTTTGATGTTTGGATCTCTTCATTTTTGTCTTAGAGCTTCTATATTGGCATATGATGATGATTGGATATACTTGTTCTCAAATGTAAGTTCTCTTTTAATGCTATTTTATCATTTTCTTATTTCATATGCATGTTGCTGGGGAATTTCGCTATACTAGGCTGAAATTTGCTGCTTTCTTGTGTGAAATGGTGGAAATTTATCTTTTTATAGCATTGCATCATGTCATGGGCCATGTTTGAATAACTGAATGTTCCTAGAGATATTTTTATTTTGATAAGTCATCACATATTGCACATTGAAGTATAAGGGCCTTGAAGCAATTGTCCCATACCCTAATTACCATGTGAAATTATTCTACAGGCCTCCTTGATGAAGTGAAACCTTCCCATACATAGGATTCTTCTTGACTCCATTTCTCCCAAAGGATTAGGCACTAGTCCTCCATAGGTGATCACCTTAGAGGATATTTTTCTCACCTTCTTTCTTTTTTTCTAGGCCTAGCTTGCATAGGTCACCTTGCGCGTCACTTATTTCACAATCTATCCATCCAGTCACTTCGCTTTTTGGTCCACAACTGTCTTCGAGTTTGCTCTAGAGGCCCTCTAAATTTGAAGCAAATCTGATGACGGGATCTCGAGATATTGCAAGCCCTATCTCGAGGACCGTTTCTTGCCCTAGGTTTCCCTTGGCTAGTGACATCATTGGGATTATTGCATCAAATTCAAGGAAAATGTCTCCTTTAATCCATTTCTCCCCTTCAATTAGGTCAAGCACACCCTTGGTTGATAATTCCATCCCCTTGGCTGAATTTTGGGTCCACTTGGTCTTGTGTGGTCCCACAAATTATTGAAGCCAGTTTCACAAAGACCACTTGGAATCCAAACTTCCACAAGGATTTTAGGAGCTAAGAATCTCTTGACAAGTCATATACTCACATCCTATCTCTTAGAATTCCCCTAATCCCTTCCTTGAGAGCCTTTCATCATGCTTTCCAAGTAAGCAAACCATATATCTGAGCCTCTCTTGTGAATAGGATTCTAGGATCACCTCTCATCCTATCATTGGTTTATTCATTTTCGTGATCCTTATTATATTGGGTCTCCTCCCATTGGTGAAATTCTGTAAAGAGTAGGGAGGCTTAGCTGAGGTGAAGTGGGCTATCGCTCCATTGTTGCCCTTGATTTAGTAGTAGCCCTTCAAGGACCCTCTTCTAGGACCGCTGCTAGTTTGAGTGGTGGCAAATCCCATAACCAGATCCGTCGCGACATAGTCTTGATGACTACTGGAATCCACATGTTCCACGTCTCTGCTCCCTGCATGAAATCAATATATAGATTCCACGTATCATGAATCAATATGGTGCATGCAAAACAACCCTGCACCTGCCATACCACATTGTGAACTTTGCTATCTTGGATCCCAAAAGTGCACCCCGATACTGCTTGAATTCTAAACATCTGCTTGTCGACAAGCTCTACCATCCACTGCACCTCATGCTCATATAACGCCTCAGACTGTCTCGCCAAAAGTGCATCAGGCAACTCCCTCACAATCACCTCCCCAAGTGTGAGCCCAAGGGTGGAACATATGCTACCTCGACAGTAAACCATGCCATCTCTAAGCCTGTATCTGTCGGCTTGTGCACCCACCAAATGTCTCAACTGGAGAGTCTCCCTCTTGTCCATGACACACTGCCTAGGGTGAGCCTCGCATGTCCTAGAGCTCGTATTGAGAGCACCAACAGGTAGCAACCAAACACACTGTGACTTTAAGCAACATTGGAGAGTGATGGGTGGGTAGGTCCCCAAGGGAATGATCAAGAGTCTGCAAGAATACTGAAGAGTAATACTGTGGATGTCCCCCTCTCCGCCTTGGATCTGCTGATAACTGTGAAAGTTTCAAAACAGAAACCCTATTGCAGTATCTAGATCTACTTCGCCTACTTGTTTGATTAACTTAACAAGTTATTTCACTGAAATATTCAGAAAAACATTAAAGCAAACACAAATTGCAGCCTACACATCTACAGATCATTTACTGAACAATACACATGTGACAAGATTACACACGATTTTTCGGACAAATGTCCCTGGGAAAACCCAATGCGGGAAAACCGGTGCAACAACTCTAGAGGGCTTTTATTATCATGCAAAATCCAAATACAATAGTTTGGGCACCAGAAATTGTTGGCCCTACAGAGAAATTACATGACAGTTTGTACCGTTCACTCGGAGACAAAAAATATGGTTGTATCACACCCTCAAACTAGATTTACAGATCATGAGCCCTTTCTGGCCCACTAGAACACTCAGTGCTGCCTCTGGAGCCTCTGCGTCAGCCCTCACTGGCTAGCGTCTCCACTACATCAACTTGACTAGTGCTGCACTGCCCTGGCTGGGCCTGCGTCACCCTAACTGGTGCTGCGCTGCCCCTGTGCTACGTTGGCTAGGTCTACATCACCCTAGATGGGCTTACGCAGCCTCTGTGCAGTACTCTGTGTGGTGCTGGTTGAACTACGTCCTCCTAGATGGCTCTGCGTTGACTGGTACTCACTCCCCCTTTGTTGTTGTATTCTTGGCCTTGGATCAGATCATCCCTTGCTGATCTTTGTTCCTCACTGCAATGCAAACTCACTTCGAATTTCTCAGCAAACTTCGCCCCAGAAATTCGACTTAGCTTCAGTGCTCTGTCAGTTTGTGTTTGTTTTTCTAACTGACCCCAAGCCTTTCTCTTATACTTTTCTCGTTGGAAAACCAACGACTGTGATCTAATCTATAATCAACGAATTAGATTAAAAGACTGCTTGAACCACGTCACTTAGAACATTTCATCCCATGTGTTTAATTAACTCACTTTAATTTTTCTAATTCCTTAAGTTAGACTTAGGGTCCTCATTAAAAAAATTAATTACTAGAATAACTTCAACACCAGATGAAATTTCTCCAAACGCTTTCTGGGTTTTGGAGATCTCGTGTGTCTTAGCCCCTCCACAATGTTGAGAGCTAGAGCACACCCGATGGTACCCCAAAATCTCAACACTCCCTCTTAGCGAGGAGTGTGCTCTAACAATACATCCACACCGAAGTATTGCCTAATCTCGACATCGGTCTCTGCGCTGCCGATGCTTGGCCTGCTACCCTCCATCCACTGCACTGCTGGCACTGTACTGCTACCCATGTCATTGCCACTGACACTGCCATATCTATACTACAACTCCCTCTCAATTTGCTACATCATGCTGCCCATAACACTACCACTGCTAAATGCTGCACTGCAACTCAGTCACTGAGAAGTAAGCAACTGAAGGACCCTTGCCCAATCACTGATAGACAAGTCAGTTGGGCTGCAACTCATCACCGAAGCTCCCTTGGCTATTGCGTTGCGCTGTCTCCCTGAAGCCACTGTGCTGCTGCTGTTCTGTACTACGTAAGCACTTCCCCCTCTGCGTTGTTGAAGTCACATCAGCGTCTGCATTGTTGCTCCTACGCTGTTGTTGCCTCTGCACTGTGCTGCTCCTATCTACTATATTATAGCTTTGCCCTCTGCTTCACTGTGATCTTCTGCACCCACTGCTCCACTTGTCAAGCTACCGTCTTTAGGCTCCCGTAGCTCGTATGCGATCCAAGAGTTTGGGCACCTCAAGGATCCTACCTTCCATCTGTAGTTGCTCTACAGATCAATATCGCCCCACTTCCGTGGTTCATGAGCACTCATGGCTACGTCATTGTCACTACCATCATCCCCTTTTGCTGTTGCTGCCATGGATTCAAAAGATCCCTTGTCCTTCTTCGTAGGACAATTGTTGGCGAAGTGTCCAAGTTCACCACAATTAAAGCACCAGACCTTGGATAGGTCCCTCTTCTTCTTCCCTTGTTGCCTCTGTCCCTTTGATGCAAGGGTTGCATCCTCCTCCTCCTCTTTCTTTACCTTTACTGTACCGCTGCTACTGCTTTGCCTCTTGGTAAATCTCCTGATTTCCTCCTGACAGAGGATTGCCCACATGTCCACCCAGAATGGTAATGCTGCCCTGCCCAAAAATGCTTTGGACAAATGTTTCCCATTCATCGGTGACTGCATTCAGGGCAATCCTCACCAAGAGCCCTTCATACGGAGTTGTACCCATGGCAATTAGTTGATCCCGGATAGTCTGAAGTCTAAAGAGAAAGGGATCGATTTCCTCACCCTTTTGCATCTGGAACAATCGCATCTAATTCTCCACATCATCTTCCTCTGGACAGAGCTTCCCTGATACATCGTGTCCAAAGTTGTCCACATTTCATTTGCCCTGTTCTTCTCGGCAATATTTGGAACCACGTGATCCTTGACTCCATTGATGATCAAGCGCTTAGCCTGCGCCTGATTCTCTTTGAATTTCTTTAGGGGATTTGCATCGGTAGGCATAGCTAGGACATTTTCAGCATGGTCCTTATGCTGTACTCATCTAGGACTCTCAGGATCCCGACCCTCCAGATAACGAAGTTGGACACACGTCCAACCTGTCCTGATCTCTCAGTCCTTGAGAAACCATCGCTGCTCAAATCTTTTAGAACAAATACTTCTCTCCCTCTTCCTGCTGCAACACTCAATAGAAAACTTGATCTAGGTTTCTTGGCGATAGAAACCCTCTGTAGTTGTTGCTCTCTCTGACAACTGATTTCCCTCCCGGAATCCTCCGCCAAAACAACTGAATCAGTCCTCTACGATCACCCTCCTGATCGAATCTCAGAACAGTTTGGCGCAGATCTGCTGAGCCACTGTTCTCCCCCTGCTCTTGTCACCTTTTCTAGGCGCTGTTCTGCACCGACAAAACTTGTGCCACACCAACAACTTTTGAAGATCAGAAGCTCCGCTTCCAGACTTCAGCAAATTTGCACAACAACCTCCACATGCACTACGTCCCTTTGGCTGGTCTCTATGTGAGTAGACTGGCTCAGCGCGGCCTCTGCGCAGTGCAGGCTGCTCTTGCGTCACTTTGGAAGGCTCTGCGCCAGCCTCTATGTGGCCTCTGCGTCAGCTTGGCTGGACTGCGTCCCTCCTGGTGTTGCTCTGCCCTTTTCTGGATCTGTTGCTTCAGCTGCCCTCACTGCAGCAATATTTTTCAGCCGCTCTGCTGGTGGATTAGCTTGATCTGCAATGCTCTGATACCATGTGAAAGTTTCAAAACAGAAACCCTATTGTAGTATCTAGATCTACTTTGCTTACTTGTTTGATTAACTTAACAAGTTATTTAACTGAAATATTCAGAAAACATTAAAGCAGACAAAAATTGTAGCCTACACATCTATAGATAATTTACTGAAAAATACACAATGTGACAAGATTACACACGATTTTTCAGACAAATGTCCTTGGAAAAACCCAATGCGGGAAAACCAGCGCAACAACTCTAGAGGGTTTTTATTATTATGTAGAATCTGAATACAACATTCTGGGCACCTGAAATGGTTGGCCCTACTGAGAAATTACACGACAATTTGTACTGTTCACTCAGAGACAGAAAATATGGCTATATCACACCCTCAAACAGGATTTACAGATCATGAGCCCTTTCTGGCCCACTGGAACCCTCAGCGCTGCCTCTGCAGCCTTTGTGTTAGCCCTCACTGGCTAACGTCCCTAATGCGTCACCTTGACTGGTGCTGTGTTGCCTCTGCGCTGCCTTGGCTGAGCCAGCGTCACCTTGGTTGGTGTTGCGCTGCCCCTGCGTTGCGTTGGCTGGGTCTGCATCACCCTGGCTGGGCTTACACAACCTCTGCGCAGTACTCTGCGTGGTCCTGGCTGAACTGCGTCCTCCTGTTTGGCTCTGTGTTGAATGGTACTCACTGCCCCTCTGCTGATGTATTCTCGGCCTTGGATCAGATCATCCCTTGTCGATCTCTGCCCCTCACTGCACTGCAAACTTGCTTTGAATTTCTCAGCAAACCCTGCCCCAAAAATTCGACTTAGCTTTAGTGCTCTGCCAATATGTGCGTGTTTCTCCAACTGACCCCAAAACTGTCTCTTATACTTTTCTCGTTGGAAAACCAACGGTTGTGATCTAATCTCTAATCGACGGCTCAAATTAAAAGAATGCTTGTTTCACGTCATTTAGAACTTTTCATCACATGTGTTTAATTAATTCACTTTAATTTTTCTAATTCCCTAAGTTACACTTAGGATCCTCATTAAAAAAATTAATTATTAGAATAACTTCAGCACTAGATGAAATTTCTCCAAACGCTTTCTAGGTTTTGGAGATCTTGTGTGTCTTAGCCCCTCCATAAAGTTTCAGAGCTAGAGCACACCCAATGCTACCCCAAAATCTCAACAATAACCAAATCGAAGGCTTGTCTCCACTGAACATGGCGTCCCAAAATGCTCAACAACGTCCTCATTGATCCTGGGTAAGCTCCATCCATAGTATGCTTAATGTACATATCCATGAGTCTCCATGGAGGAAATGCTCCAAGAGCCCGTGACGTCGCACCATATACCACTGCATACCACTAGGTATACTCGTACTCCTCAAGTTGACACTGTACACCACTGGATTCCTCTGCCTGCTGTCGTATTACCTTGTACTGTCAGTTGTCCCATATGCACCAATGCATTCGTCACTCCACTAACAAACCAAATGTGGTGTGAGTTGTTCCCCCTGCTCCATGGGGTAAATCCATGCACTGTGGCACACTGTTGTGCACCTCCGTGCTCACGTGCAACCCACTACTCGTTGCTCAACGCTCTATGTTCCTACATGACACCAGATACCATGATTTAAAGCGGAGATTGTATGCATTGCCCTGCACCCTACCAGTATCACCAACTCCCTAGTCACATCACCATACCCTTTGATGCATGGGCCCCGCCTCCAAATACTCCCTGAGAGACAGGAGAGGTGAATCCCCCTATGTACCAATGGCGATGCCAGCATTGCGCTGCTCCTTCATGACCACTGTGCCCCACATAATTGGGGAGAACCCTCAACCCCATACAAGGCATTGTTTGATGGCCTGCCAACGCCACCTCCTCCGACAAACTCCTTCCAGAGTATGTTGATGATCCTGTGATCCCATGTGAAATTATCATACCAAGACAACCCAGGGAGTCTGTCCATAAACTAACTGACCACTGGTGTTGACTGAAACTCCCCTAGCGAATGCATGCACTCAACCACTAGGTCAACTATACCACCAATGTCATAGTCAACTGACATATCTAGTAAATGATAGGTAGTACCACCTAGATCCTAATGCCAGTTTGGGCTTCTAGTATCCCCAATGTCTGGAATCTCCTGTTGAGCTTCACCCTGATCTACTACTATCTACATAATCCTAGCCCATTCCACTGGGTACCAACTTAGAATCTCTCTCCATCCAACCTTGAGGGAAGGATCGAATGCACGTGTACCCATACACGCAACAACCCCAACATTCGAATGTTGTGCCCTATGCAACTCATGTTGCCTCATCTCACTGACTTGGCCAACACATGAGGTCTGTCTAGGTAACTCTACCCCTATCTCTCCAATATGCAGAGGCAACCCAACAATGCTGCAAGCCCCATCTATGTATGCTTAAAGAGGGTTGCTTCGACGCTCCAATGTGTACTCCTCTAGTTGTACCATTAGGGAATCCAGTCGTTCCCCAACGTGAGTCAGCATGGCCGCTGACTCGGCACAAACTGTTCTCATGCCATCCAACTCCTTGTTCTGCTACAGAATGGTCTCTCAGATTGTCGTGGCCTTCTTTTTCAATTCTAGAAGGCCGACCTGGAGCTGATGAAACTGTTGTGGGCGGCTAATGTCTGTAAACTCGGGCACAACTCTGGGTACCTTTATGTCTCCTGGCACCTCATCAATGGTGGATGTGAGTCTTGGCACCTCATCAACGATGGCCCTATGAGTGCATGCTCAGCTGTATCCACCAATGTTTCAACCAAGGCTATCAAAGGAACCTCCAACAAGGGTGACTCTTGTGTCACACTAGGTGTTTCTACATGCTCCTCCCAACCCTGCATGCCCTCAGCCTCATGCTCGACCTCCTCCTCAAGCTCGTGATATCTAAAGCCAGGTATCCACTAGTAGAAACGCCTATTGGTCTCACCCTCTCACCGTCCCTGTCCTGTCCACTCGTTTTGAGGAGGCCTGGTGCCTTGCATGTTCTGTATTAATATGCCCGCAGTTGCTGCATGGTTTCTAGATTTTCCTAGTTCTTCCTCAACCTCCGTTGGTTCTACCTCACCAACTCATCCATGATCCATTTTTGCATCATTGGCATGTCCATAAATTCACCAATCATTGACCATGTATGTCACCTGCATGACCTTGCTAGCTTCCCCACAACTAGCAAAGATCATGCTCTAATACCACTGTAATGTTCCAAATTGAAATTTACAACAAATAATAGAGCCATGTACAAGGAAGTAACAACAATAAACAAATTTCAAACATGCACATCAAAATACACAAGAAACTGAGCCATTGTATTAATACAAAAATATGAGTACATAAATGATAAGGAATGATAGAACCCAGTCTTGCTATGCAAGCTAGGCAAATCCTAGGTGATATCTCACTAATCCAACTACTGGAAATGGCTCTCACAAAATCTGCGCATTGCATAGAAATTCTGCTAACTACTGCTGGGAGGAAACTGAAATTTTGACCTCAATATTGTCCATATCGATTTGAATTGTAGCGACGGACTCCTCTCCTATAACCTAGAAATACCCAAAAGAGGTTTGGTCTAACTCCAAGCCAAAATTGAACCCACAATGTGATGCAAACTGCCCAGCTAACCAACAATACGCCCTATTATCAGAATGTATGATTCTAGCCCGAATACTACTCGGAAATTTCTATAAAATTAGCCATAGGCTCCTCACACCCAAATCAACAAAACCCATAAATCATTTCGGCTAATTCCAACTGACCTAGAATGCCCAAAATAGAGCGAATTTCCAACTACACAGTTTTGTGCCCAAATAGAGATAAACTGCAGAGAAATGTTAAAATCTTCTACAAATGGCTAAGAAATTGTGCACAAAGATCCTCTGGCAAATAGCTGTCACTCCCAATTAAAAACTCTCTGCAAATACCAACACCAAACACCAACAAAAGACTGTTTTCCAACCCCTGCGTAGGCTCAGTAAGAGAAAATTCTGCCCAGCCAAAAGATAATGGAACAACTCTGAAAAATGGGGCCAAACTCCTCTAACCAGTAGAAAATCTCTTGCAAATACCCAAAACCTGTAATAGAAAGATACTGCTCCAAATAACCTTCGAGATTTATCTTATGCGCCCAGAAATAACGAATATTTGAGTGAATATTGTGCAATAAACTCCAATAGAAATCCTGAAATAGACTCCCTTAAAGTTTCACTAAGGAGACTCCCCTAAAGCCTTACTAAGGAGACTCTTGAAGTTCTTCGAAATGAGGTGAGTTTCACTTGAAACTCTTGAGCTAAACAACTCTTCTTCTCTTGTGCTAAACAACCTCCAAGAGAGAGTTCAATCTTTAGAAAATAATGAACAAAAGATGCAAAAGTGGAGCCCCAATGTGCTATTTATAGATGGTGGTCCTTTTTCCCTCAGTGGCCCCCTCTCTCCACAAGTTCAAACTTTCCTTCTTTTCTCTTTCCTTCTCCTCGTGCGAATTTCTCAAGGGATCAAATTTCACTCTTTGGTGGTCCCCATATTTCACTTAACAAAATTGTTTCCTTTTCCTCCAATGTTTATTTCTCCTTTTCCTCCAAGGTTAAGTGGGGCCTTCATAACCCACTTTTCCTAAGTGTTATATGCCAAAATATTCCCTGTGATGTTCCTTTTTCTAGTGTTCCTTATGGCATGGTTAGGATGGACTTTTAGGGTTGGAGGCAGACATGTCACAGGTGCAGGTTTACGTCATCAGCGGGCCTAGGGGCTTTTTGAGGGGTTTTGAGGAGTTTTTACGAGGGCCGATGACATTCGCTTGGTATATTCCATCATCTGCACAGTTTGCCTTTCATTCCGTTGCATTCCAACAACTTTCAAAAACAAAGTTATTAATGGGCCTGACTCAATTAACTACGCTTAAGGTGGCATTCCTGGAGGAATACTTGATAGAATACCTTAGTGTAATAGCTCGTTGGAATTAGAACAAGAAGATCTACAAGATGGGATGATTAGAAGTGTGTTTCAGTGGCTTGAGGAGGCATGGTGGCCTATTTACCATTTTCCAACATTAAAAAGATATTTTAATTGAAATAAAAAGATGCAAATGTGTTCAATGATTAAAATAATCATAAAATAGGAGGTTCTAGAGGGGTCCGTCATATCTATAAAAAGAGGAGGAGGAGGCCATTAGAGAACATCTTGGATTTGATCTTTCTTCTTGTATGAGAGGTTTGAGAACTCAGTTCTCTATTTCATATGTATCCCCAGGACAGAAACCCTCGGGTGATTTAGCTCTGGGTGAGTACCCATCTCCCCTTGGTGAATTCATCTAGAATTCACAGGATTGCTTAGCAGTGGCATTTCAGTTCAGTTTTGGAAGGCCAGCACAACATTGGAGCAGATTCTTGAGGCCAGTTTTGTCTCAACTATATCAGTTGTTTTAGCATGTAAAACCCCAGTTTATATATTATAAATAAAGCTGAGATTATTTCTTCTCATTGTATTGTTGTTTGCAGTTCTATGTTGCTAAATTTTATATGGCAATTTTTTGTTAAATTTATGAGAATTTTGTTGTGAAGATTTTCTTTAAGAGACAATTTGGAAAAATACCGATAATTTTGTTTTAAAATGGCGACTAGGGCCAAATTCCACCTTGGGACAATGCATTTGATGGAGATGATGATTACATTAAATTCCTCTTTTCGAGAGGACCAAAATTGATATAAAGATCAGCCAATTTGGACATGCAGAAGTGCATTTTTGAATTTATGCCCACACATATGCAAATTATTCAGGTCGGCCACATCATCATGTAGGCTCATGAAGCCCAATGGACGTGAATCCTCACCCTCAATGAATTATATAAATACAAGTGACCTCTCACCTCATTTGGCATCATCATCACTCACACATTCTTCTCTCTCCTTCTCTCATTGGTTCGTACAACATTGGGCATTCTCTCTCTCCCCCACGTGTGGCACAAGTAGGTCGAATTACAGGGCAAAATTGCAGGGCTAAAAATATTAGAAATGTCTGTAGTTTGACCAGTGTTGACCAGCATTGACTTTGACTTTCTGGGCATCATTTGACTTAGATTTTCTGGGTAGGTTGCATTTCTAGGCACAAGAATCAAGGCAAAAGGACTTTGACTTGTGTTGACCACAAGTTGACCAAGTTTGACCATAGATTCTATGCTCGTTTGGGTTGACTTTGACCAATGTTGGAGGTCGAGTTTGACTACCTTTGATCGAGCTTCAAAGGAGTTTTAACCGCTATGTTGACCGTCTTTGACTTCTGCTTAGGGCTGAAGTTTGACTGTAGAAATTTTTAGGGCTGTTTTGACTTTGAATTTGGAAAGTCAATTTGACTTTTGTACTCTCTCTTTGTTGAACATTTTGATATAATAATAAGAAGAATTGATCAAAGGGTTTTCCCCACATTGGGGTTTTTCCCTGGCATCCGTCAAATCTGGTGTCCTCTTGTTTTGGCTTGTCTTCTGCATTTTGTTTCATGTTCTATCCATTTTTACTTTCAATGTGATTAAATGTAATTGTTATTGGAAATCTAAATAGGAAATTGTCATTGGGCTGCTAAAGGAACATTGAAGTAACTGTGCTAAGCATAGAACATACCATTGTTAACTAAAAATAACATGGTATCAGAGCTCGGGTGAAGACAAGCCCAAGCAAGAGAGAGAAAGGAAATCACTAAGAGAGAGCTGTTAGACAAGAATATTGGTCTAGTTTCAATGGCTACTACATCTTACTTCAAATTTGAGGATAAGCTCAAGGGCAAGTCTGACTATCGTGCATGGAAGGTGACTTTGGACTTGACTTTGGAAAAGCATGATGCTATGGACTATGTGCAGGGGAAAGTGGTGGAACCTCCTTCAAATGCACTTGCTGCTGCAAAGATAAAGTACAAGAATGTTGAGGTCAAAGCTAAAAGAATTATCAATGGCTCCATTCAAAAACATTTGGTTGCCTATATTTCTGATTTGGGAACATCTAAGGAGATGTATGATAAGCTGATTGGGATGTTCAAAGTAAACAATGCAAATCAAATCCTCTTTCTCAAGAACAAGTTGAAGGACATCAAGATGGATAAAGGGGAGTTTATCCAATCCTAGTTCATGAGGATTAAAAAAATCAAGAATGTTCTTCTATCTATTGGAGAAGTTGTTGCTGATAGGGAATTCACTCTCATCGCTCTTGGAGGTCTTACAAGAGCATGGGATGTGGTTAACACCACCATTCTTAACAATGACAGGATTATGAATTATTGGCAAGATGCACTCAAGAAGAGACAAGGATGATGGAGAGAGACAAGTCTTCAAATGGAAATGAATCTACTACTTTCGCAGCTCATGCAAAGAGGAAGAACAATGCTAGTCCAAGAAGACAAGGTCAAGGATACACGCAAGGATCCAAAGAAGGAAGAAAATGAAGGTGCTACAATTGCAACATGTAGTGTCCTCACAAAAAGGATACACCACGGGATGACGACAACAACCACAACAATTTCAAAGGCAATGGCAATCAAAGGAATAACAGGCTCAACAATAAAGGAAAGAAGAATGCTCCCGCTGCTCAATATGGAAATGGTTGACCTCCCAAAAGGACAAGAAACTCCAGGTATGAGGAAAGTAATGCTGTAGAAAAAAAAAGAATTTTATCTTATTTTCCGCCCTCACTACTGCCTCTCTTGATACTTTGGATTGCTAGTTGATTGATAGTGGTGCCTCAAGGCATTTCACTAGGTACAAGGAGGTTGTCTCAAATTTGATTGAAAAGAAGACTAATTTGGAGATCATATTTGGAGACAATGTTTGAGTCATAATTGTGTTTGAGTCATAATCAAATGTATTTATCAAAAGACAAAAAAAGAAATTATTATGACTTATTAAAGGATGGGTTTCATGCTTGCGTCGTCATGTTTTAGGTCAAAGTCCCCATTGAGGACTTTAGGATTTATACTGAGTCATAAGAGTCATTGTACATTTAATAAGACGCTTCTTGGGCCTTTGAATCATGTAAAAAGAATTATTTTTGAGTCAAAAATGAATTTTGTCACCTCCACACCAGGTCGATCTTTACCAATTCAAGTCGGCCTACAAGAAGGGAATTCTGTTAATTTTGGGCAACTAGGTCCAAACTCCATGTTGCACTGTTCATATGACAATGGTCATATTTTTGTTGGATTCCTCTTTCGGAGAGGTGCAAGATTGATCTAAAGATCATCTTGTTTGGATGAGTAGAACATTTATTTTGAATTTATTTTCCACATGTGCAAGGTCGGCCAGATTTGTAATGTAGGCTTACATGCCTAATAGATGTGTCACACACCCTCACTGATGGATAAAAATTGGAGAGACTTGGGGGTCATTTGCTCATCAACTCATCACTCATTCTCTCATTGTGATCTGATTGGTTTGATAACCTTTGGAGGCCTTTTTCCCCTCACATGTGTGGAGTTGAAGTCTGAAATTTGCGAATATATTTAGGGCTCTTTTGCAGCAACGTTGACCAACATTGGCCATGGTCAATCCTTGGCTGTTTGACCTCAAAACTTTGCTAAAAATCCGATTTTGAGAGGCCGTACTCCTGGGCAATGAAATCGAGGAAATCCAAGTTGTTTGACTGAAGCCCTAATCTTCTGTGGTAACTTTTCTGTTGCTGTCTTGCGTTGACTTTTCTATGTTGACTTTGGGTTGACCAATGTTGACTTGTGATGAGTTGTCTTTGAGGGCTGTGGGTGTGACACATGGAAGATTGGCTGACCGAGAAAGACTTTGTTGGTTGAAGCATCCTATTGACTGCCGTAACACCACAATATTTGATATCTTTGCTAGACAAAAGGAATTGTAAATATGATCTATATTTGGCTTGTCTTCTGTTGATCTATTATTGTGTTCTTTCAGCATTTTACTTTCATGTTTATGTGATTGCTATATTGCATCGGGCCTAAGAAGGATTGAAGTAAAATTGCATCAAGCATAGAACACCATGGTTATCTAAATTTAACAAATTCGAACTCGAGAAAAGGGTATATATAAGAGTAGTTTGATTCATTTGAGAGACTATCACTGACACAAGTTCGATCTCCAAGAAGAAGCAGTGAAAAAGTGCGAAGTTGGAGAAGAAGACAAGAAGTTGCAGGATCGAAGTTTTTAAAGTTACAGGATCGAAGTTTCTAGGGCACTTATCTCTCCCACGTGTGGAATTTCTGGGTCACTGCAGCTAGATCGAAGTACTGCATCAAGGCTGAAATTCTGGAGCTACTTCCAGGTCGAAACACTGCTTAAAGATCGAAGTGCTGCTTCAAGTCTGGATCGAAGTACTGCTTCCAAGTCAAAGTGCTACACCTAGGTAAAAGATCAGTCGAAGTTACTGCTGCTACTAGGTCGAAGTTATCGTTGCATGGAAGTGCTGCTGCTGCTGCTATTCTAGGTCGAAAATAGTGTTGGAAGGTTGCCATTTGCAGAAGAAGAAAAGGGTTCACCTGGTGATTGGGGGAAGTCTGTGTCTAGGTTAGGAAGTCTTGGATTGTCTCGTGAAACTATTGAAGGAAGAGTTGTTGACTGGGTTTTCCCCTAGAGTGGGGTTTTGCCCTGATTGTCTGCCTACTTCTGGTGTCCCTAACCTTTTTATGGTTTTGATAATTGCTTGATGAACTAAAAGAAGAACACAAAAGAGAGTAAGCAAATAAGAATTACACAAGTAATTATCAAGTATAAGAATTTTTTTTTGCCTTTCTTATTTTCTAACAAGGGATTGTCACTCTTCACTTAAATCAAGGTCAAACCCTTCATCTACAAGAAGTATTGTATGTACCTGATTTAAAGAAGAACTTGGTGTGTATTTCTACAATGGAAGATAAAGGCTTCAAGGTAGCAGTGATTGATGGAAATGTACGTATTTGGCAAAGAAACCCTAAATATGCATTTACACTTGGATTTAGGGTTGAAGGTCTCTATAAAGTTGGAGGAAGTCCTTTTGGAGCTTTAACTTATGATACTTCTCTCCAATCCGAATTATGAAATCAAGATTTGCTCACCTTCATTACAAAGCCTTATGTGAACTAAGGAAGATGGTCACAGGTATGCTCGAGTTCAACATGAATCATGAAGGTGTTTGTTAGGGTTGTGCGGCTGGGAAACTTGCAAGGAGACCTTTCCCCTCAAGTGAAATTCAAACTACCGACATTAGGAGGATACTTATACTATGTAATTTTTGTGGATGACTTCTCTTGCAAAACATGGATCTATTTCTTGAAGAAGGACGAAGTGTTCAAATGGTTCCTTTCTTTCAAGGCCTTGGTGGAAAATCAAATAGGGAAGAAGATCAAAATATTGAGAACTGATAATGTATCTGAATATGACTCAAATGAATTTGATGACTTTTATAGAGAGACTGGCATTAAGAGGGAGACCACCACTCACTATACCCCTAAGCAAAATGGACTTGTTGAAAGGAAGAATTGAACAATCATAGAATCTTCTCGTGCCATGCTCCATGACCAATGCGTACTGAAGTTCTTATGGCGAGAAGCTGCCAACACTATTGTATATGTTCAAAATGTGAAAATCCCTAAACCAGAATCCTATTGCAACAACTGGAAATTATTCTCCTAATTGTTAATTTTATTTTACAATTTATTTGCTGTTAGTTATGACAAACACTGAATAAATCACACTGCAATCTACACAAATAAAACTGCAGAAGAATAAACGTTGGAAGAAATGCTAGCACACACACATAAAATCAACACATTTATTTTTGGACAAAAGTCCTCGAAAAAACCCAACTTGGGAAAACCGATGTAGAAATTGAGGACCGATGCAGAAATTGAGGGTTTTATTATTATGCAACAATGAGAAAATTTGAGTACAATTGGATGCCGAAATACTGGCAATCCTATAGAGAAAAATATTGGTAGAAATTTGGAGAGGAATTTTCCTCACCCCACAAGCAATCTCTCGGCACCCCTTGCCTTCAAAAATATGACCTTCTGACCCTCTGTGTCAGCCTCTGCACTGCTCTGCATAGCTGGCTTGACGTCTAGTCTCACACTGATCTCTGATGAAGTCATTCTGCCTTCTGTTGGTTGGAAAGATGCTTCTACGACACTCTGTGACTCCTTCCCAGCCTTGGGAACTGAAAACGTCTCTCCTCCACAACAAATCAATTTTCCTCTAGAGACTATTGCGCTGCCCCAACATCACCCTATCCTTGGCTCTTCTACCTCTCTGCAAATGCACTCGCTGGATCTGGAATGCCTCTTCCAGCCTGACTGTCTCTGTCCCTCTCTCACTGCTTCGATCTCTCTAGCTCTCTCTCCGGCAACTGACTGTTGCTACTCTCGAAATCGATCTGCAAATGAAATCGAACTCTGCAAGTGTGTTCTGCATCACCACATTGACCTCCTCTTATAATCTTCTGTTGCAACACCAACGACCAAGATTAAAACTTAATCAATGACTAGGATCATTTTGGAGTCGAACTTTGTGAGTTTATAGACTATTCTCGCCTTATCACTATTAATATTGATTAATTAACCATATTCCATAAGTTTAGACTTAGGAAATATTTAAAATTGGTTAATAATCTAACTAAGACACTTCTAGGCGAAATTTCCAGAAACGATTTTTGGGTTTTGGAGCTCTTATGTGTTTTAGCATCTCCACAAAATTTCGTTGCTAGAACACATTTGATGCTATAAAAACTAACACAAAATAGGAGCCTGCATCAAGCATTGGATTTCAAAACACTCGAAGAAGCTTTCACTGGTAAGAAACCTAATGTTTCTCAGTTTAGATTATTTGGTTGTCCCATGTATTTTCATGTGCCTAAAGAGAAAAGAAACAAGTTAGAAGAATCTGGGAAGAAAGGTAGATTTGTGGGCTACAGTGAAAATTCAAATGCATATAGAATCTATGTGCCTGTTCAACGAGAAGTGGAAATAAGCCATGATGTCACTTTCGATGAAGATTCTTCCCTTGGGAAAGCCAGAGATCTCCCTATCCCAAGGAAGGACACTGATGATGTTATGGGAAAGCTGGATGAACCTCCGACGGATGAATCGATGCCCTATGTTGAAAGCCTAATGGATCCCATTCATCGACCTCCTGGTGATTCCTTTACCTCAAGGAAAAGACCTTTGTGGCTCAAAGACACTCTCGAAGATGCTGAAAGACATATTGCTCCAAGACAGACATTCTGTGAAAGCAAGGAGCCAAATAGGTATAAAGGGTACTTAGTTGCCATGAGTACTATTGTTGAATCTGAGCCATGTACGCTCGAAGAAGCCGTAAATCACTAAGTATGGAAGGATGCTATGAATGAAGAGTTCAAATCCATCATGAAGAATGATGTCTGGGAGGTAGTTCCTAGACCCAAGGACAAGTCCGTAGTCACCTAAAAGTGGGTATACAAAATTAAACATGGAGCTGATGGGAGTGTTGAAAAATATAAGGCTGGGTTCATTTGTCGAGGCATCTCTTAAAAGGAAGGAGTGGACTATGACGAGATATTTTATAATACCCCTTTTCAGGGATATCCCTCAAACATAGGCAAACTCCAACCAGAGAGGGACTGGGAGGGCATTTACCAGATATGTTGCCTCTGAAAAGAGGACGAGATTTGGAGGCTACTTGGCCCTTTCCAGACTCTGTCTAAGAGTATAGGGGAAAAACACACCCAAGTGGTATAGTAGCTAGGATGCTCAAAGAGAAGATATGTAATATTCCTAATTAGCAACAGCTAATTGGAATATTCGATTTTTGTATAGTTTTGCTGACTATAGTTTATTAATAAATAAAAGTGAGTAAAAGGGGGTCTAACTCACTTTAGTGGAATAAAACACCTTCCTAGTAGCACAACGTTGTAACTTAAGGGGGAGCCAAGGGGGGGCCACACACCACATGGAGGAGAGAGAGACTACGTTGGTTTTGGAGGGAAACCAATGCTATAAAAGGTGGAGGAGCCTCCTCATTTGAGGCATTATTGATATGTTGATGATATTTTGAGCTAGACTTCTGTCTACTTGAGCACGCTGGCTGTTTAGTCGGTTTGCAACACTATTTAGTGCGACTGAGTGTCTCCGGTCGGAGATCTCGCCCTTGGCCCCGGGGGACTTTGAGTGGCTGCTCGGGCAAGGTATTCCTTTAGTCTTTAGCAGTTGATTTGCAGGAGATTTGGTTCGACGTTTTGCAGAGGAGCTGAGCTTCATTGGGTGACTGCGCAGTCTTAGAGGGAGGACGCAGTTGGAGTTAGAGCAGCTCAGTTGTGGGGAGTTTCGTGGGAGATTCAGTGCATTTCAGCTTGGAGGGGTAGTCTCTTTCAGTTAGAGAGTTTGCAGAGGGATTTGTGGCTCTTTCACAGCATTCTTCTTTTGGCATCTGCGCTGGGCTTGGAGGGACAGCGTTTTCCTTGAGGAAGGCTTCTGGGGTGTTTTTCGGAGGTGGTCCATTTGCTTCATGGTTTCTGGGTTTTGTCCGGAGCAGAGAGTACAGGCGGTTTATCGATTTTCAGCTCATTCCGGTGAAGGGATCAGCCCCTAGTTCCAGTTCATTCCAGCGGCAGCAGTTTACGGCAGATTTCCAGTAGCTGGGACGTTGTTTCTTGCTTCAGCCATTTCCTGTCTTTCTGAGAGAGTTCTTCACTTGCCTTGAGCAAGAATAGGTGCTATCATTCTGATTATCCATTGTATTCCATTATATTCTCAGATTAATAAAATGGCTTAGCATTCCCGGCATTTTTATGTGTATTTGCTTTATGTTCTATTTCCGGCATTTTCTATATTGTTGTATGCTTGTATTGCTGTCTATTTCCCATTCGGGATATTACAGTGGTATCAAAGCATAATTCTGGCTCAGCCTGTGGTCTATGACATCGGGAAAGAGATCATACACAGGTTTGCTGGAATTTGAGCAATAGCAGTTGCAGTACCAAAAACGAAATTGGAAAAAGGGCCAAAATATAAAGGGTCAAATTTTGAAGGTTGGAATTAGAAGAAACGTTTTCTGGGTTTTTCTGGGTTTTGGGCAAGGATCACCTTCCCAAATTCCTGGAATTTTCTGAGTAGTTTTCAGTGGGTAAATCGAAGGTCGAAGTCAAGTAGTAGTATGGTTTTGCAGCAGCCGTGCAGTTTCTAAGGAGCCTGTAGGCACATAGTAGAAAATGCCAATGGCAGGTGGTGATGATGCGAGGAGATTTAGAGATACGCTCCTCCAACACATGCGGGATGTGTCACAGAGACTCACTGCGTTGGAGGTTAGGCAGCGGGAAGCCCCAAGGGGTTTTCAGATTGGTGAGGGATCAGGGACATCCCACCATTTGCCGGAGTATGATGCCACTCAGCATATGGCATCACATACACCCACACGTCCTACCATGCCCACTTTTCTAGATGAAGACATAGGGGCAGGAGCACAGCGGGAGCCGGAGACTGACCCTGAACAGATGGACGCCTACATTGCAGAGTACCTGGCACGTGGGCTGGCGATCAGAGATCTTATCTCATTCAGAGATTATGTTAAGCTCCAGCGTGATAGTAGACCTCACAACTTTCACAGAGGGAACAGGTGCTCACATGATGGGGGCTTACAGCGCACAGTGGACAGATTCCATCTACCGACATTTGACGGGTCATCCAGGCACTCAGAAAAAGCTTGGGTGGACAAGTTGGATACCTCTTTCCAGCTTGACCGAGTATCGGAGAGGGAAACCAAATGGTTACCTCGCACTTGGAGGATGAGGGAACATAGGGTTGCAGGGAGTCCGAGGTTACAACTAGTGTGACACAGGATTCACCCTCATTGGAGACCTCCTCGGCTGGGTCGGTTGATGTGGTAGTGGAGAAGGTAGAGCCTACCCCAGTAGAGCCATCCATTGAGTTGATGACCGAGCTTCCATGGCCCGAGTTCCTGGGCAGCAGCGCACGTCGCATGGGTGCAAAGTTCAGGGAGATATATCCACCTTCGATGAGGCACTAGCAGGTACAGAGGTATTGGATGATGGTCGTAGACAGCGGTATCATCAACTTCGGACGGACCTTCGAGTTTTGAGAGGGAAGGCCGCGTCATTACGGGAGGCCATTTTGTTGCAGGACCAGGAGCTGGAGGGTATGAGAGTGACTTGTGCCAAGTCGGCGGCCAAGTTGATCCGCATTGGGGAATGACTGGATTCCCTGATGGTACAATCAGAGGGCACGTTGGAGCGTCATATCATTCCCCTTCAGGCATGCATGGATGGGACTAGTAGTGTTGTTGGGTCATCTCTTCCCGTTGGAGAGAGAGAGGCAGAGCCACCTAGTCGTGTCTCATGTTGACTTCTGGATAGCGTATGGAGACGATCGCAGTTGCACGGTGGCACAACATCCACATGTTGAGGTTGATGGAGAGAGATTTTGAGTTGGTACTCAGGAGCGGCTATGGAGATGGTGTGATTCGAGTGTAGTTTCAACAGAGTTTCTATGCATAGATTGGTGAACCCCGTATTAGCATTGGGATCCGTGGGATCACCTATCATTTCCTAGGCAGTGTTGGACACCGTGTCTTGGAGGGCACAAGCACAAGCAAAGAGAGCATGTGCATGTGTTAGGGGAGTTTAAGGGTCAAAGGGTCAAACTGGGCTGTCGGGGGCGTACTCCCTAGGTTGTTTTGTGATGACACTCGTACACGGGATCACGGGGTGGTCAACATACCATGGCAGGAGTTTGTCGGAGGAAGTGGCATTGGCAGGCCACCAGATGGCGCCTTGTATGGGGCCAAGGATTCTTCACCTTTGTATGGGGCACAGAGGACGCAGCGGAGTCGAGCAGTGGTGGTAACACTACTGACCCATAGGGAGATTCACTTCTCGGACCCCTCGAGGAGGATTTGCAGTGATGATCCATTTGTCGGCGGGTATAGTGATGCGACAGTGGACATGACGATACCGATTGGTGGTAGTCCGATATGTAGAGGCACAACTCTAGGACATCACATCCATGGATGTGTGGGAGCCTCTAGCAGTGACCAGTGGACTACTGGTGGACATGGAGCTACATGGTGGTGTACCGTAGTGTGTGGGACTGCATTGTGGAGTAGGAGTGCCCCACATCACATTGAGAGCACGCGGGGAGTGACAGATTCCTGGACACAGTCAGGGCACGAGACGGTACAGGGTGGTACAGCAGTAGCATGGGGTATCCAGCAGTATTCAGGGGTATACCGTAGTGTGCAGTGGCATGTTGAGGAGTACATGGATGACCGGTGGCTTGCGAGGGCGTACAGCACGGCACAGCAGGGTCTTAGAGTATTGCATCCAGGGAGACTCACAGACGGGGACACTGGGCTTACCTTTGGGGGTATTTCACCCAGGATCGATGAGGAGACAGAGGAGCGATACTTGATGGTATCTGTGGGGACTCACACATCCGACACTCTTCTACATCACTCATGGGCACAACTGATTTTGTTGTTGTCCTTTGGCACTTTGGGCATGAGCAGCAGGGTCCGTGAGGCACACCCAAGATATTTGGATGGCCCTTAGCACACTAGGCGAGAGACTTCTCAGCAGTGGCACTGGGTCAGTATGCTAGTTGACAGCCACGGTTTAGGGGATGAGATGATCCTTTGCAGTGGTGGCACATTAGTCATTGCTAAGCCTACACTTGGGGAGCAGGTCATGAGGGAGACATGCATCATTTTTCCCTCAGGGCATGTTGAGATCATGCATGAGCAGAGGATATTGGGTTCAGCAGAAGTAGCATCCCAGCATGCGTCTGGACTCCAGACATTGTATCAACACTTCATCGAGAGGGTGGATGGCATATTCAATGCAGATGAGGTGGTGGAGGTAGAACATGAGGGCATTCCTTCTGTATGCCAGGGTGAGGACTCTCTTTCATATGAATCCATAGGATCAGTTGAGGTTGCTTCTGTGGAGCAAGAGCAGTCATGCAGGTATGATGACAGTAGATTGCAGCCATATTACAGTGTGCAGGGTGAGCAGTCAGGGGACTGTATAGGAGATACTCTGGGTGATGAGTCACTTGTGACGCTTCAGCTAGAGCAGCACATGAGGGAGCCTGAGTCAGCAGAGGAGGATACTATGGACATCAGGCATGACATTCCCTTGGGTGAGGCCCACATGGGTGCCCACATTGAGCCTATGATGGATATGTGGCTAGCATTGGGGTCATCCTTTGAGGTGGAGCAGTCAGATGCACAGACACCGAGTACCGTGACAGCAGCTACAGATCCATATCCTCTGGAGATGTTGGAGGTAGATGTGATAGTTTGTCAGTGGGAGATGATTACGGGTTGGCGGCAACCTTCCAGGCATGTTCCACATGCAGTTGTTGTTGCTACATCAGATGCTTCCTCCAAGATGGACTGGCGGGAGATCATGAGTTGGTACCCTCTTGATGGTACGGTATTCTTCGTAGGGAGCACAGTGGAGCAGGGGCCCTTGGACATAGTAGATGTCACAGATCCTAGTCGGCAGGAGGGCACCAGTTGTCGTTACTTCAGGACTCCTTCCCAATTTCAGGAGAGCAGGATTAGCATGGGATTGAGTCATGACTTGGATTGGAGAGAGGTGATGAGTTGGTATGCAGTTGGAGGGGTAGCATATGCAACTACAGGTACAACGTAGTAGCAGGAGCCCAGGAGCATTGATGCTTATTGGTGGTCTTCACCTTTTAGAGCATTAGTCATAGCCAGAGGCAGTGCACAGTCCGAGCCGTGGGACTTGGGAAATTATTGGCCATGGTGGCGATGGGATCCGGGGGGATTATTGGTTGACTGGTACTGTGAGAGGTCACTTTGGGATCCTGGCATTGAGATATCCCTTCGTATCAGGGTGATGCAGAGGTCAGAGAGGTTTCAGTGGGACCCAGGCACATTTTGCAGTATCGGTGGGGAGCATCAGCTAGAGAGGAGGCTTGTTGAAGCGTTGCTTGAGGACAAGCAATTTTGCTGGATGAGGATGCCACTTGGGAGAATGAGAAGATCTTGCAGCATCCATCACTTCAGTTGCTTGAGGTCAAGCAACATTTTGCCGGGGGAGACTGTAATATTCCTAATTAGCAACAGCTAATTGGAATATTCGATTTTTGTATAGTTTTGCCGACTATAGTTTATTAATAAATAAAAGTGAGTAAAAGGGGGTCTAACTCACTTTAGTGGAATAAAACACCTTCCTAGTAGCACAACGTTGTAACTTAAGGGGGGAGCCAAGGGGGGCCACACACCACGTGGAGGAGAGAGAGACCACGTTGGTTTTGGAGGGAAACCAATGCTATAAAAGGTGGAGGAGCCTCCTCATTTGGGGCATTCTTGTTGTTGATGATATTTGAGCTAGACATTTGTCTACTCGAGCACGCCTCGGTCGTTTAGCCTGGCTTGGCAGCACTATTTAGTGCGACCGAGTGTTCCTGGCCGAGATCCTCGCCCTGGCCCCGGGGACTTTGAGTGCCCTCAAATGGGCAAGGTATTCTCAGCTGCTGGCGCTGATTTTGCAGGAGATTTGGTTCGACGTTTTTGCGCAGAGCCGAGCTTCACACTGGGTGACTCATACAGCCTTAGAGGGGAGGACGCAGCTTGGAGTTACAAAGAAATTTCGTTGTGGGGAGTTTCGTGGGAGATTCAGTGCATTTCAGCTTGGAGGGGTAGTCTCTTTCAGTTAGAGAGTTTGCAGAGGGATTTGTGGCTCTTTCACAGCATTCTTCTTTTGGCATCTGCGCTGGGCTTGGAGGGACAGCGTTTTCCTTGAGGAAGGCTTCTGGGGTGTTTTTCGGAGGTGGTCCATTTGCTTCATGGTTTCTGGGTTTTGTCCGGAGCAGAGAGTACAGGCGGTTTATCGATTTTCAGCTCATTCCGGTGAAGGGATCAGCCCCTAGTTCCAGTTCATTCCAGCGGCAGCAGTTTACGGCAGATTTCCAGTAGCTGGGACGTTGTTTCTTGCTTCAGCCATTTCCTGTCTTTCTGAGAGAGTTCTTCACTTGCCTTGAGCAAGAATAGGTGCTATCATTCTGATTATCCATTGTATTCCATTATATTCTCAGATTAATAAAATGGCTTAGCATTCCCGACATTTTTATGTGTATTTGCTTTATGTTCTATTTCGGGCATTTTCTATATTGTTGTATGCTTGTATTGCTGTCTATTTCCCTTTCGAGATATTACAAGATAACAGTAGTGCAAGCATACAATAGCATATACATGGAATATAAGCAAATACTCAAGAAATGCAGAGAGAAATGCTAAGCCATTTTATTATATTGAGTAATGTAAAGAGTACATGAGGTGATCAGAAAGATGGCACCTCGACTTGCACAAGGCAACTGATAAAATACACTCAGAATGATAAGGGAATCGCCTCTCTCTGAACTGTGTCCAAGCTGCCGGAGAACTGCTGTGCTGCTGCTACTGCTGGAATCAAAATGAGGATTTGGAGCTGCTCCCCTCAGAAAATGCTAAAACTTTGGAATCAACCTCTGCTCAATAAACCCAGAAAAGCCCAGAAAGCTTTTCGAAAATAGCTGACCCCCGAAAATCACCCCCTTGAGGATCTATGCTATCCCTCAAGGCTCTGCCCTGCCACTGAAGAGAATACTCCAAAACTCCGCCCAAAACTCTGCCAAAATCCTCCAATATGCAAGGGCTGGTCCCTTGCTCAATCTTCAAGCTCAAATCCTCCAAACAATCCCAATCCCGAACTCCCACCAAAAGAGACTGCGTCCTCCCTCTCAAGACTGCGCAGTCATCAAATGCACTGCTCCTCCGCAACTCCCACAAATCGATCCTCCTGCAAAAAGACTGATGAAACTACCTTGCCCGAGCAGGCACTCGAAGTCCCCTGGGGCTAAGGGTGAGATCTCCGAATGGAGACACTCGATGCACTAAACAGTGCTGCAGACAGGCTAAACAGCCAGCGTGCTCAAGAAGTCGAAATGACTAGCTCAAATGCATAATAATTGAATGACCAAATGAGGAGGCTCCTCTCTCTTTTATAATGTTGGCCTCTTTCAAAACCCTAAGGCCCGTCTCCAACAACGTAGCCTCCCTTTTGCCACGTGCTCCTCTCCATCTGCGTAGTCCCTCCAAGTGTATACGTGGGCCCCCTCTCTACGTGGTCCTTGGCCCCCTCTTGGCTCCCTTTAAGTTACAACATTGTGCTACTAGGGAGTGACTTTTATTCCCAAGGTGAGTTATGTCCCCCCTTACTCACCTTTTTATTTATAAATAAATTATAGAAGGCAAAATTGAGCAAAATCGAATATTCCAATTAGCCATTGCTAATTAGGAATATTACAGTCTCCCCCGGCAAAATGTTGCTTGTCCTCAAGCAATTGAAGTGATGGATGCTGCCAAATTTTCTCACTCTCTCAAGTGGCATCCTCATTCGGCAAATTCTTCCACCTCATCAAGAATTCCTTGACCGTCCTGTTCTGTAGCTGCCTCTCCCTGGTATCAATAATAGCCTCTCACTGCAACACCAAATGCCCCTCATCATCCGTGGGTGGTAGCTCATCTGTTACTGTCACCTGCTGCCCCAGTGCCTTCTTCAGGCATGATACATGAAAAACGTTATGAATCTTGCTGCCTTGGGGCAGCTCCAATTCATATGCAACCTGTCCAATCCTGCGTATCACCCTGTATGCCCATAAAAGCGGGGCTTGAGCTTCTCAGCTCCCTTCTGCTTCAGTGACGACTGTCAGTATGGCTATAATCGTAGGTAGACCAAGTCCCCTACGTCAAACTGTCTCTCCACCCGACCTCTGTCAGCATACAGCTTCTATTGGTTTTGCGCTGTAGCCATATTATGCTTGAGAGCTCGGAGAATATCTTGACTCTCCTGGATCCAAATCTTGGCTCTTGGAGCCTTGCTAGCACCAAACATCACATCAGCGAAAGACAAAGAATGATATCCGTACAAATCGTAAAATGGAGACATACCAATGGACATGTGATGTGTAGTGTTGTAGTAGTACTCCCCCAGATGCAGCCACTTCAGCCATGCCCGCTACTGCCCACTGACATAGTTACGCAAGTAGCCCTCTAGCCACTTGTTAACTATCTCCGTCTGTCCGTCCGTCTATGGGTGATAACTGGTACTCGGTGTCAACTCCGTCCCCACCAACCGGAAAAGCTCTTGCCAAAATCCGCCCATGAAGCAGTTGTCCCTGTCACTGATGATGGTCTTAGGAAGACCATGTAGCCTGAAGACCTCTCTGAAGAACAACTCGGCCACCTATGCTGCTGTGTAGTGTGCGGATATGGCAAAAAAATGTGCATACTTTGTCTGTCGATCAACGACAACAAAGATACAATCCTTGCCCTGCACCATGGGCAACTCTGTGATGAAGTTCATCGAAATACTCTCCCATTTCCCCTCCGGAATGGGAAGAGGCTGCAATAATCCTACGGGATGGCTCATCTCCCCCTTGTTCCTCTGGCAAACATTGCACTCCCTGATGTGCTGGAGTACGTCATCCTTGAGGCCCTTCTATGAGAACCTCTCTCTAATGGCCCTGTAGGTTTTGGTAAACCCTTGATGGCCGACTAATGGTGAATCATGTGATGCTTGAAGTATCTTCTTCTTGAGCTGAGATCCCTTAGTCAAGAAGATCCGGTCCCTGTAATAGATGATCTCATCGACCACCCTGTACCTGTCATCCGCCTCTTGTCCATCCAGAACCTCACATGCAAATCTGTCCTTGGAGTACTCTACTAAAAGTCAAGCCCTCCAGTCTGTGTCCAAGCTCATAAGAGACAACGTGGCTGGTCTATGTGAAAGGGCATCTGCTACCATGTTTTTCTTACCCTTGACATACTCAATGTCAAAGTCATATGCGTGGATCTTACTGATCCACTTCTGCTGCCTCTCTTGTAACTGTTTCTTTTCCAAAAAGAACCTGAGGCTGTTGTGATCAGTCCTCACCCTAAACCTGTTACCCACTAAATACTGTCAGAATTTGGCCAATGCATGCATAATGGCCAACATCTCCTTGTCGTATATAGAATACAACCTCTCGTGTGGAAGGAGTTTCCGGCTCTCAAAGGCTATAGGGTGACCTCCCTGCATCAATACTGCGTCGATCCCCTCTCCCGATGCATCACACTCCAAATAAAGTCTGGCAATGCAAGCACTGGGCAGCTGCACATCACCTCCTCCAGCCTGTCAAAGGCTCGTTGCGCTGTATCCGACCAACTGAATGCCCCCTTCCTCGTCAGATCTGTCAGGGGTGCAGCAAGCTGTGAGAAACTCTTGACGAACTTCCTGTAATAAGTACAAATGCCAATGAATCCCCGAAGTTCTGTCACGTTCCTTGGCTCCGGCCAATCTCTGATGGCCAGGATCTTCTCCTCGTGGATTCTCACTCCATCCACCCCTATGATGTGTCCCAAGTACAACATCTCCGTCAACCCAAACTCACACTTGGAGAGCTTGGCATAGAATTGCTGCTCCTCCAAAATGCACAATACTCTCTCAATGTGCTGGAGATGCTCCTCCCAAGTCTTGTTGTAAATGAGGATATCATCAAAGAACACCAACACAAACTTCCTCAAGTGACTGTGGAAGACGTGATTCATGCAGGACTGGAATGTCGCTGGGGCGTTGGTTAGCCCGAAGGGCATCACCAAAAACTCAAAGTGCCCATAGTGACACCTGAAGGCGGTCTTGGGAATGTCCTGTTCCCTCACGCAAATTTGATGGTACTCAGATCTCAAATCAATCTTTGAGAAGAACTGTGCTCCTCTCAACTCATCCATCAACTCATCGATCCTGGGTATGGGGTACCTGTTCTTTAGGGTCTTCTTGTTCAGGGCCCTGTATTCAATGCACATCCTCAATGTGCTGTCCTTCTTCTTCACCAACACCACGGAAGAAGCAAAAGGACTCGTGCTCGGCCGAATGTGCCCAAGAGCCAGCAACTCCTAGATGGCCCGCTCAATCTCATCTCGATAGGCCTTGGGATGCCTATAGGGGGTTGTAATCACTGCTTGTATGCCCTGCTCAAGCTCAATGGTGTGCTCGAACCCTCGGTCCAGTGGTTGTCCTGGTGGAATCTCTCCAAACACTGTGGTATACCTGTCAAGGATGGACTGTATCTCAGGGTGCACCGTCTGCCCTGTAGTCCCTGCCTCTGATGCACGCAGCTCCACTGCCCAATCTACGTCTCCCTTTCGAAAGACTTCCTCCATCCGATGAGCCAAAACAGTCTGAGGCGGATATGTGTGCTGTCCCCGTATCTTCTCATGCCTCCCTGTCTTCTCATCATCCCACTCCATCTCTAGGGCCTTCCAATCTGTCGGGACCTTCCCTAGAGTGATAAGCCATTGAACACCCAGTACCATGTTGGTGTCCGGAATATTGATCACGAAAAAGTGGTCGGTCAGTGTATAGGTGCCCATCGTCATTGACAACTCTGGAACATATCGAGCACACATCATGGTCTGATCTCCTAGTACCAAAACTGAGAATCCATCGAAGCTTTCTGTCTGTATACCTCTCCGCTCAACCATCTGTGCATCGATGAAGTTGTGGGTTGCCCCACTGTCAACCAAAACTGATACTTGCTGGCCACGTACTGTCCCCCGTACGCGCAGCGTCAAATACTTGGGAACTCCTCGCAATGCTGTAAGGGCCCCTACGGTAGGTGCAAAAGCCGCACCCCCTGCTGGTGGTGGTGGAGGTGGCAAAGGATCCTGTGTTGCATGACTGTCTCCTGCCTCCACGTCATCCTCCTCATCCTCTTCCCCGCTGCTCTCGGAGAAGACCTCAATAAAATGTGCTTTGCCAGCAGCACATCTAAGTCCCGATGCCCACGGCTCCTGACAGGTAAAGCACAACCGCTTCTTCTTCAACTCCCTCCTGGCATCATCATCTATCTGTGCCCGTCCTAGATTCCCCTTTGGAGGCGGAATCCTCACATCCTTCCCCTTGGGCTAGAAAGCCTGTCTCTGGGGGTAAGCTGTCCGGGTCCTGGGTAAGGCATCCTGTAAATTCCGGGTCTTGCTAATAGCATCTTGGAGTGTGACTGGTCTAGTAGATTTGACTAGACCCCGAAGTGGCTCTGCTAACCCCTCAACAAACATGTAGATCATCCGTGCTGCGGATAGATCTGGCACCATCACTGAAATCCTCAAGAAGTCTGCAATGTATGTCTCTGGGCTCCCGGTTTGTTTGAGCCTCGTCAGCTCAACAAAGTGTTGTTCCGGATCCCTCCGGTCAAATCTCTCTATCAATCTCTTGGTGAACTCGACATATGTCGTCACCGTGGAATGTCCGAGTGTAACAATCCCATGGAACCACCAGTCCTAGGCCTCACCATCCAAATGTAATGTCGCCACCTTGATGGCCTCTGTCTCTAACATCTAGTTGATCTGGAAATAGATGTCCAGCTTCTCCACCCAAGACTTTGTCGAACTGTTTGATGAACCATCAAACGTAGGCAAGTGGAATCTGCTAGCTGTGCGGTGGGTATCTCCATCATGATAATGTCGGTGTCCTCTATGATGGTCACGGGGTCTACTGTCCCACTGGAGCTGAACAAAGTCTCTGAATGAGAGAGCATCCCTGAACTCCTGCCCATAGGCCTGATACTCTGCAAAATAATTGCCCATATGACCGGGCTCTATCTCCGGCTGGGCTCCTGCCCCTATGTCTGCTCCCAGAAAAGTGGGCATGGTAGAGCGTGTAGGTGCATGTGATGCCTTGTGCTGGGCAGCATCACGCTGAGTGGCAATACGCTCCGGCAAATGGTGGGATGTACCCGATCCCTCACCAATCTGGAAACCCCTTGGGGTTTCACGCTGTCTAGCCTCCACAGCGGTGAATCTCTGCCCCGTCACCTCGATCTGCCTTGCCAGATCCTGTACTGATCTGAGGAGCGCTTACCCAAACTGTTTTGCATCACTGTCATCTGCCATCGGCTCCTCCTGCTCTGCGTCTACCACAGGCTCCTCCTGCTCTGCGTCCACCACAGGCTCCTCCTGTTCTGTGTCCACCACCCGAACACAGTCTCCCTCTCCGTAGGTGTTCTCCAACCTACGCTCAAGATCCATGTACTTCCTACCTCTGTAGCAGATGTAGGGCTTCTCCCCCGGTGTCATAGACTACTAGCTCCACAGGCTGAGCCAGATCTATGCTCTAATACCACTGTAATATCCCTTTTCAGGGATATCCCTCAAACACAAGCAAACTCCAACCAGAGATGGACTGGGAGGGCGTTTATCAAATATGTTGCCTCTGAAAAGAGGACGAGATCTGGAGGCTACCTGGCCCTTTCCAGACTCTGTCTAAGAGTATAGGGGAAAAACATACACAAGTGGTATAGTAGCTAGTATGCTCAAATAGAAGATAACAGTAATGCAAGCATACAATAGCATATACATGGAATATAAGCAAATACTCAAGAAATGTAGAGAGAAATGCTAAGCCATTTTATTATACTGAGTAATGTAAAGAGTACATGAGGTGATCAGAAAGATGGCACCTCGTCTTGCACAAGGCAAGTGATGAAATACACTCAGAATGATAAGGGAATGGCCTCTCTTTGAACTGCGTCCAAGCTGCCGGAGAACTGTTGTGTTGTTGCTACTGTTGGAATCAAAATGAGGATTTGGGGCTGCTCCCCTCAGAAAATGCTGAAACTCTCGAATCAGCCTCTGCTCAATAAACCTAGAAAAGCCTAGAAAGCTTTTCGAAAATATCTGACCCCCAAAAATCACTCCCTTGAGGATCTACGCTATCCCTCAAGACTCTGCACTGCCACTGAAGAGAATACTCCAAAACTCCGCCCAAAACTCTGCCAAAATCCTCTAATATGCAAGGGCTGGTCCCTTGCTTAATCTCCAAGCTTAAATCCTCCAAACAATCCCAATCCGGAACTCCCACCAAAGGAGACTGCGTCCTCCCTCTCAAGACTGCACAGTCACCAAATCCACTGCTCCTCCGCAACTCCCACAAATCGATCCTTCTGCAAAAAGACTGATGAAACTACCTTGCATGAGCAGGCACTCGAAGTCCCTTGGGGCTAAGGGTGAGATCTCCGAACGGAGACACTCGATGCACTAAATAGTGCTGCAAATAGGCTAAACAACCAGCGTGCTCAAGAAGTCGAAGTGACTAGCTCAAATGCATAATAGTTGAATGACCAAATGAGGAGGCTCCTCTCTCTTTTATAACGTTGGCCTCTCTCAAAACCCTAAGGCCCATCTCCTCCAACGTAGCCTCCCTTTTTCCATGTGCTCCTCTCCATCTGCGCAGTCCCTCTAAGTGTATACGTGGCCCCCCTCTCTACGTGGTCCTTGGCCCCCCCCTTGGCTCCCTTTAAGTTACAACGTTGTGCTACTAGAGAGTGACTTTTATTCCCAAAGTGAGTTATGTCCCCCCTTACTCACCTTTTTATTTATAAATAAATTATAGAAGGCAAAATTGAGCAAAATCGAATATTCCAATTAGCCATTGCTAATTAGGAATATTACATATTTGCACCATTTGTCCGATATACCACTATCCGATCTATTATTTCTCTCGTTGCCTCTCAAGGATGGAGCCTACACCAAATGGACGTTAAAACTGCTTTCTTTCATGGCTTACTTAAGGATGAAGTCTACGTAGAACAACTTGAGGGAATCGAAGTACAAGATCGAAGGACACACGTATGCAGGTTGAAAAAATCCCTTTATGGGTAGAAGCAAGCCCTTAGGGTTTGGTATAAGAGGATTGATAACTATCTCATGAAGCTAGGATTTACAAGGAGTGAAGCTAATCCTAACCTATACTTCAAGGTTGAAAAGGACATGCTTCTCATTCTGGTCTTTTATGTAGATGATGTCTTTTTGATAGGTGTAGACCCTCTCATTTATCAATGCAAGATGGAGTTGGCTTTTGAGTTCGAGATGAAGGACCTAGGTTTAATGCACTACTTCCAAGGCCCGGAGGTCTGGCAAAAGCCAGTTGAGATTTTCCTTTCTCAAGGAAAATACATTGTGAAGCTGCTCGAGATATGTGGGATAGTGGATTGCAAGTCTGTGTCTACTCCGATGGAAATCAACTTGATGAAGTTATGTGTAAGTGTTGTTGGGCCCGCATTGGCAAATCCTTCCGAGTATTGACAACTTGTGGGGGTCGTGATGTTCTTGGTAAACTCTTATCTAGACATATGCTTCTTGTGAATACATTGAGTCAATTCGTGGTCGAGCCTCATCACATACATTGGATTGCTGCTAAGAATCTCATGAGATACCTCCGTGGCACAATCAACTATGGACTAAGATACCAATACACTGTCGGGAATTTGAGGCTTCATGGATATACTGACGCTGATTGGGTTGGCAGTGTGGTGGATCGTAAAAGCACGTATGGATGTTGCTTCTCATTGGGGTCTGCTTCAATATCTTGGATGAGTAGGAAACATAAATCGGTAGCTTTAAGCACTGTTGAGGCCGAATACATTGCTGCTAGTATGGGTTGTTGTGAAGCTGTTTGGTTGAGGAAGATCTTTAGTGAGATATTTGAGCACATGCTAGATACCATCATGATCTTCTGCGACAACCAGAGTGGGATTCGCCTTTTAGAGAATCCTGTGTTCCACGACCGCTCTAAGCACATTGATATCAAGTACCACTTTATTTGGCATATGGTACAGTGGGGAGCAATAAGGCTGCAACACAGCAGCACTGATGAGTAGGTCGCAGACATCCTCATGAAGCCCTTAGGGAAGGTCAAATTATTAGCCTTCCGAGAAAGACTTGGAGTCGTGGAAGGACTGTCCTATGAGGGTCTCGCTTGAGTTGGACATTGAGCTGTGGGAGCTCCTGGGGGCTTGGCGTACTTCTTGGAGCTATGAGCGACCATAGGGTGAGTGGTTCACCTTCCCCTATTGGTGTGCTGTGTACAGGGTAAGTCGTTCACCTTCCCCTATGTTACCCCATGATGGTTAATATGTGTGTAAGGTGAGTGGTTCACCTTCCCCTACGATAGTGAACACGTGTGTAGGGTGAGTGGTTCACCTTCGCCTACGATTGATATATGCATAGGATGAGTAGTTCACCTTCTCCTATGGCATATGAGCAGGATGAGTGGTTCACCTTCTCTTGTTGATGCCCTAGCATACATCCTACCCATGTGGTTCGGGACTCATGGGAAGTACCTTTAATCTGGCCAATGAGTTGGGAAAAGTGGATAGGGACCATAGCACTACCGATGGATCGTATACTGTCGTACTCCCTATGTCTAGGAAGCATGGTGTTCAACAAATTGATTTGGGATCAACCTTGATTGAGGTTCTACCTCTGGACTGACTTTTGTCAGTGGAGAGTGGTAAGGTCTTGTTACTCACTCTTGATTGATTCTTCTTCATTATTTATATCAGTGTTCAACAGAGCAGAGATGAGATGAGATACAAAGATGGTACATGACGACATGATGGCATGATGATTGATGATGATGGATGGATTGGCAGGTGGAATTCTCCCTAGTTGAGAGAGAGTGTTAAAACCGGCAACTAAGGGCAAATTCCACCTTGGGACAACTCATTTGATGGAGACGATGATTCCATTGAATTCCTCTTTTCGGGAGGACCAAAATTGATATACAGATCATCCAATTTGGACAAGCAGAAGTGCAGTTTTGAATTTATGCCAACACATGTGCAAATTGTTCAAGTCGGCCACATCATCATGTAGGCTCATGAAGCCCAATGGACGTGACTCTTCACCCTTAACGAAGTGTATAAATACAAGTGACTTCTCACCTCATTTGGCATCATCATCACTCAAACATTCTTCTCTCTCCTTTCATTGGTTCGTACAACATTGGGCATTCTCTCTTTCTCCCATGTGTGGCACAAGGAGGTCAAATTACAGGACAATTGCAGGGCCGAAAATCTCAGAAATTTCTGCTGTTTGACCAGTGTTACCAATGTTGACTTTGACTTTCTGGTCATCATTTGACTTTGATTTTTTGGGTGAATTTCTGTTTCAGCAAGCCTGCATTTCTGGGCACAAGAACCGAGGCAAATGCTGGACTTTGGCCTACGTTGACCAAGTTTGACCACAAATTCTGTCACTGTTTGGGCTGACTTTGACCGCTGCTGGAGGCTGAGTTTGACTTCCTTTGACCGATCTTCAAAGGAGGAGTTTTGAATGCTGCTTTGAGCATCTTTGACTTTTGGTTAGGTGTAATATTCCTAATTAGCGACAGCTAATTGGAATATTTGATTTTGTTCAGTTTTGCCATCTATAGTTTATAAATAAATAAAAAGTGAGTGGAGAGGTTCTAACTCACTTAAGTGGAATAAAACACCCTCTTAGTAGCACAACGTTGTGACTTAAGGGGGAGCGAAGGGGGCCAAGCACCACTTAGAGAAGGGGGTCCACGTACACTCTAGAAGCTACTGTGCAGATGAGGATGAGCACGTGGAGGAGAGAGAGGCTACGTTGGGGTTTTGGAGGGAAACCAACATTATAAAAGATGGAGGAGCATTCTCATTTCATTCATTCGTTGTTGATGATATTGAGCTGGTCGTTTTGACTTCTTGAGCACGCTGGCTGTTTAGCCTGTCTGCAACATTGTTTAGTGCGTTGAGTGTCTCCGATTGGAGATCTCGCCCTTAGCCCCGGGGGACTTCGAGTGCCTGCTCGGGCAAGGTATTTTCTTCATTATTTTGCGGGAGGATTGATGTTTGGGTTTTCTTGCGGAGCTGGGCATTCATAGACTGCGCAGTCATTGAGAGGGAGGATGCAGTCCATTTTGGAGGTGCTCCGCATCGGGATTTCTTGCGGGGGGTTTGAGCCTAGAGATTGAGTAGAGGATCAGCCTTTGCCTTTGGGAGGATTTTGGTGGAGTTTGAGGCCGTATTTTAGTTGTTCCTATTCAGCCTATGCGCAAAGCCTTGGAGGGCAGCGTAATTCCCCAAGGGGGTGATTTTCGGGGTTCAGCCATTTCAGATATGGTTTGTGGGTTTTGCTGTGGTTGGTGAGTAGAGAAGGATTCCAGATTTTCAGCTCATTCCGGCTAGGGGATCAGCCCCAAATCATCAGTTCAGTTTAGCAGTAGCGGCTACACCGCAGTTTTCCAGCAGCTGGGACGCAGTTCTGAGAGTAGCCATTTCTTAGCCATTCTGAGAGTATTTCTTCACTTGCCTTGAGCAAGTCTAGGTGCTATCACTCTGATCACCTATTGTACTTCATTATATTTCTCAGTTTAATAAAATGGCTTAGCATTTTCTCTCTATATTTCTGGAGCATTTGTTATATATGCTGTCTATGCTATTGTATGTCTGCATTACTGTTATTTTCGGCATTCTAGTTCTATACCACTTGGTGTGTTTTCATCATACTCTTAGACAGACTTTGGAAAGGGCCGGGTAGCCTCCAGATCTCACTCTCTTCTCAGAGGTGAAATATCTGGTAAACGCCCTCCCAGTCCATCTCTGGTTGGAGTTGGCTTGTGTTTTAGAGATATCCCCGAAATGGGATATTACAGTGGTATCAAAGTATAGTTCTGGCTCAGCCTGTGGTCTATGACATCGGGGAGGAGACTATATATTTGTTATAGAGGCAGAAAGTACAGAGACTGTGAGCGTAGGTTGGCAGAGAGGGAGACTGTGTTCGGGTGGTGGATACACAGCAGGAGAGAGAGCCCGTGACAGACGCAGAGCAGGAGGAGCTTGTATTAGATTCAGAGTAGAGAGGGCCGATGGCAGATGACACAAAGGCCAAACAGTTTGGGAAGGCACTCCTCAAATCAGTGCAGGGTTTAGCTAGACAGATTGAGGTGATGGGTCAGAGATTCACCACTGTAGAGGCTAGACAACGTGAGACCCCACGGGTTTTCCAGGAAGGAGAGGGATCAGGTACATCCCACCATTTGCCGGAGCATGGTGCTGCTCAGCGTGATACTCCTCAGCCGATGGCTTCACGTGCACCTACCCGCTCTACCATGCCCACTTTCTTGGGAGCAGACACAGGGGCAGGAGCCCAGCAGGAGGCAGAGCCCGAACACATGGGCGAGTATTTTGCAGAGTATCAGGCCTATGGGCAGGAGTTCAAGGATGCTCTCTCATTCCGAGATTTTGTTCAGCTCCAGCGGGACAGTAGACCCCGCAACCATCATAGAGGGCACCGACATTACTGTGATGGAGATTCCCACCGCACATCTAGCAGATTCCATTTGCCTACGTTTGATGGCTCATCAAACAGTTCGGCAAAGTCTTGGGTGGAGAAGCTGGACATCTATTTCCAGCTTAACCAGATGTCGCAAATGGAGGCCATCAAGGTTGCGACATTACATTTGGATGGTGAGGCCCAAGACTGGTGGTTCCATGGGATGGTTACACTCAGACACTCTAAGTGACGACATATGCCGAGTTTACTAGGAGGTTGATGGAGAGTTTTGACCGTAGGGATCCAGAACAGCATTTTGTTGAGCTGATGAGGCTCAAGCAAACAGGGAGCCCAGAGACATGCATTGCAGATTTCTTGAGGGTTTCGGTGATGGTGCTAGATCTATCCGTGGCACGAATGATCTATATGTTTGTGGAGGGATTAGCAGAGCCACTTCGAGATCTAGTCAGATCTACTAGACCAGCTACACTCCAGGATGCTATCAGTAGGACTAGGGACTTACAGGATGCATTGCCTAGGACGCGGACACCTTACCCCTAGAGACAGGGTTTCCAGCCCAAGGGGAAGGATGCGAGGGTTCCTCCTCCAAAGGGGAATCTCGGACGGGCTCAGATAGATGATGATGCCAGGTGGGAGCTGAGGAAGAAGCGGCTGTGCTTCACTTGTCAGGAGCTGTGGGCACCAGGGCATAGGGGTGCTGCGGGCAAAGCACACTTCATTGAGGTCTTCTTCGATGATAGCGGGGAAGAAGATGAGGAGGATGACGAGGAGGCAGGAGATAGTCAGACAGCCCAGGATCAGTTGCCACCTCCACCTCCAGGTATAGGAGGTGCAACTTTTGCACCCACAGGAGGGATCCTTGCGGCATTGCGAGGAGTTCCCAAGTATTTGACGTTGCGCGTACGAGGGACAGTGTGTGGCCAGCGAGTATCAGTTTTGGTTGACAGTGGGGCGACCCACAACTTCATTGATGCACAGATGGTCGAGCGGAGAGGTATACTCACTGAGAGCTTAAACGGATTTTCAGTTCTGGTCCCGGGAGCCCAGACGATGCAGTGTGCACGGTATGTTCCAGATTTGGAAGTGACGATGGGTACCTACACCGTGACCGACCACTTTTTCGTGGTCAACATACCAGATACTAATGTGGTATTGGATGTATAGTGGTTGATTACTCTAGGGAAGGTCACCACAGATTGGGAGGCCTTAGAGATGGAGTGGGATGATAAGAAGACCAGGAAGCACGAGAAGATCTGCGGGATGCACACTTACCCACCTTAGATTCTTTCGGCACACCGGATGGAGGTAGATTTCCGGAAGGGAGACATAGAGTGGGCGGTTGAGTTACGGGCATCAGAGGCAAGGACTACCGGTCAGGCAGTTCATCCTGATATACAGGCCATCCTTGACAGATATGAGGCAGTGTATGGGGATATACCACCAGGTTGGCCACCAGACCAAGGATTCGAGCACACCATAGAGCTTGAGCAGGGCATTCAGGCGGTGATCACTACCCCCTATAGGCATCCCAAAGCCTATCGGGATGAGATTGAGTGGGCCATCTAGGAGTTGCTGGCTCTTGGGCACATCAGATCGAGCACAAGTCTGTTTGCTTCTTCCGTGGTGTTGGTGAAGAAGAAGGACACACCTTGAGGATGTGTATTGACTACAGGGCCCTAAACAAGAAGACCCTGAAGAATAGGTATCCTATACTCAGGATCGATGAGTTGATGGATGAGCTGAGAGGAGCAAAGTACTTCTCGAAGATTGATTTGAGATCAGGGTACCATCAGATTCGCGTGAGGGAACAGGACATTCCCAAGACCGCCTTCAGGTGTCATTATGGGCACTTTGAGTTTTTGGTTATGCCTTTTGGGCTAACCAATGCACCAGCCACTTTTCAGTCTTGCATGAACCATATCTTCCGTAGTCATCTGAGGAAGTTTGTATTGGTCTTCTTCGATGACATACTCATATATAGCAGGACTTGGGAGGAGCATCTCCAACATATAGAGGCAGTACTACATATCTTGGAAGAGCAACAGTTCTATGCTAAGCTCTCCAAGTGTGAGTTTGGGATGACGGAGATGTTGTATTTGGGTCACATTATTGGAGTGGACGGAGTGAGAGTCCATGAGGAGAAGATTAGGGCCATGAGAGATTGGCCAGAGCTGAGGAACGTGACAGAATTGCGAGGATTCATTGGCATATGAACCTATTACAGGAAGTTCGTCAAGAGTTTCTCACAGCTTGCTACACCCCTTATAGATTTGACGGGGCATTTAGTTGGTCAGATACAATGCAGCAAGCCTTTGATAGGCTCAAGGAGGTGATGAGTAGCTGCCCAGTGCTTGCATTGCTGAATTTTACGCAGCCATTTGTCTTGGAGTGTGATGCGTCGGGAGAGGGGATCGGCGCAGTATTGATGCAGGGAGGACACCCTATAGCCTTTGAGAGCCGGAAGCTCCTTCCGCACGAGAGGTTGTATTCTATATACGACAAGGAGATGTTGGCCATTATGCATGCATTGGCCAAATTCCGGCAATATTTGGTAGGGAACAGGTTCAGGGTGAGGACTGAACACAACAGCCTCAAGTTCTTTTTGGAGCAGAAGCAGCTACAGGAGAGGCAGCAGAAGTGGATCAGTAAGATCCAAGCATATGACTTTGACATTGAGTATGTCAAGGGTAAGAATAACGTGGTAGCAGATGCCCTTTCACGTAGACCAGCCACGTTATCTCTTATGAGCTTGGACACAGATTGGAGGGCTCGAATTTTAGTGGAGTACTCCAAGGACAGATTCGCATGTGAGATTCTGGATGGACAGGTGGCGGATGACAGGTACAGGGTGGTCGATGAGATCATCTATTACAGGGACAGGATCTTCTTGACTGAGGGATCTCAGCTTAAGGAGAAGATACTCCAGGCATCACATGATTCTCCATTGGCAGGCCATCAGGGGTTTACCAAAACCTACAGGGCCATCAGAGAGAGGTCCTCATGGAAGGGCCTCAAGGAGGACGTGCTCCAGCACATCAGGGAGTGCGATGTTTGTCAGAGGAACAAGGGAGAGATGAGCCATCCCGCAGGATTGTTGCAGCCTCTTCTCATTCTGGAGGGGAAATGGGAGAGCATATCGATGGACTTCATCACAGGGTTGCCCATGGTGCAGGGCAAGGATTGTATCTTTGTCGTCGTTGATCGGCTGACAAAGTATGCGCACTTTTTCGCCATATCCGCGCATTACACAGCAGCACATGTGGCCGAGCTGTTCTTCAGAGAGGTTTTCAGGTTGCATGGTCTTCCTAAGACCGTCATTAGTGACAGGGACAATCGCTTCATGGGCAGATTTTGGCAGGAGCTTTTCCGGCTAGTGGGGACGGAGTTGACATCGAGTACCAGTTATCACTCACAGACGGATGGACAGACGGAGATAGTTAACAAGTGGCTGGAGGGCTACTTGCGTAACTATGTTAGTGGGCAGCAGCAAGCGTGGCTGAAGTGGTTGCATTTGGGGGAGTACTGCTACAACACGACACATCACATGTCCATTGGCAGGCCATCAGGGGTTTACCAAAACCTACAAGGCCATCAGAGAGAGGTTCTCATGGAAGGGCCTCAAGGAGGACGTGCTCCAGCACATCAGGGAGTGCGATGTTTGTCAGAGGAACAAGGGAGAGATGAGCCATCCCGCAGGATTGTTGCAGCCTCTTCCCATTCCAGAGGGGAAATGGGAGAGCATATCGATGGACTTCATCACAGGGTTGCCCATGGTGCAGGGCAAGGATTGTATCTTTGTCGTCGTTGATCAGCTGACAAAGTATGCGCACTTTTTCACCATATCCGCGCATTACACAGCAGCACAGGTGGCAAAGTTGTTCTTTAGAGAGGTTTTCAGGCTGCATGGTTTTCCTAAGACCATCATCAGAGACAGGGATAGCCGCTTCATGGGCAGATTTTGGCAGGAGCTTTTCCGGCTAGTGGGGACGGAGTTGACACAGAGTACCAGTTATCACCCACAGACGGATGGACAGACGGAGATAGTTAACAAGTGGTTGGAGGGATACTTGCGTAACTATGTTAGTGGGCAGCAGCGAGCATGGCTGAAGTGGTTGCATTTGGGGGAGTACTGCTACAACACGACACATCACATGTCCATTGGTATGTCGCCATTTTATGCTTTGTATGGGTATCATTCCTTATCTTTTGCTGATGTGATGTTCGGTGCTAACAAGGCTCCTAGAGCCAAGATTTGGATCCAAGAGAGTCAAGACATTCTCCGAGCTCTCAAGGATAATATGGCTACAGCACAAAACTAGCAGAAGCTGTATGCCGACAGAGGTCGGGTGGAGAGACAATTTGAGGTAGGGGACTTGGTCTACCTACGATTATAGCCATACCGACAGTCGTCACTGAAGCAGAAGGGAGCTGAGAAGCTCAAGCCTCGCTTTTACGGACCATACAGGGTGATATGCAGGATTGGGCAGGTTGCGTATGAGTTGGAGCTGCCCCAAGGCAGCAAGATCCACAACGTTTTTCATGTATCATGCCTGAAGAAGGCGTTGGGGCAGCAGGTGACAGTGACAGAGGAGCTACCACCCACGGATGATGAGGGGCATTTGGTGTTGCAACCAGAGGCTATTATTGATACTAGGGAGAGGCAGCTATGGAGGAGGATAGTCCAGGAATTCTTGGTGAGGTGGAAGAATTTGTCGGATGAGGATGCCACTTGGGAGAGTGAGAAGATTTTGTAGCATCCATCACTTCAATTGCTTGAGGACAAGCAACATTTTTTCGGGGGAGACTGTAATATTCCTAATTAGCGACAGCTAATGGAATATTCGATTTTGTTCAGTTTTGCCGTCTATAGTTTATAAATAAATAAAAAGTGAGTGGAGAGGGTCTAACTCACTTAAGTGGAATAAAACACCCTCCTAGTAGCACAACGTTGTGACTTAAGGGGGAGCCAAGGGGGCCAAGCACCACGTAGAGAAGGGGGCCCACGTACACTCTAGAAGCTACTGCGTAGATGAGGATGAGCACGTGGAGGAGAGAGAGGCTACGTTGGGGTTTTGGAGGGAAACCAACGTTATAAAAGATGGAGGAGCCTTCTCATTTCATTCATTCTGTTGTTGATGATATTGAGCTGGACGTTTGTCTTCTTGAGCACGCTGGCTGTTTAGCCTGTCTGCAGCACTGTTTAGTGCGTTGAGTGTCTCCGATCGGAGATCTCGCCCTTAGCCCCGGGGGACTTCGAGTGCCTGCTCAGGCAAGGTAGTTTCTTCAGCATTTTGTGGGAGGATTGGTGTTTGGGTCTTGTTGCGGAGCTGTGCATTCAGAGACTGCGCAGTCATTGAGAGGGAGGACGCAGTCCATTTTGGAGGTGCTCTGGATCGGGATTTCTTGCGGGGGGTTTGAGCTTGCAGATTGAGTAGAGGATCAACCTTTGCCTTTGGGAGGATTTTGGTGGAGTTTGAGGCCGTATTTCAGTTGTTCCTATTGAGCCTCTGCGCAGAGCCTTGGAGGGCAGCATAATTCCGTAAGGGGGTGATTTTCGTGGTTCAGCGATCTCAGATATGGTTTATGGGTTTTGCTGTGGTTGGTGAGTAGAGGAGGATTCCAGATTTTCAGCTCATTCCGGCCAGGGGATCAGCCCCAAGTCATCAGTTTAGTTCAGTAGTGGTAGCTACACGGCAGTTTTCCAGCAGCGGGGACACAGTTCAGAGAGCAGCCATTTCTTAGCCATTCTGAGAGTATTTCTTCACTTGCCTTGAGCAAATCTAGGTGCTATCACTCTGATCACCTATTGTACTTTATTATATTTCTCAGTTTAATAAAATGGCTTAGCATTTTCTCTCTATATTTCTGGAGCATTTGTTATATATGTTGTCTATGCTATTGTATCTCTGCATTACTGTTATTTTCGGCATTCTAGTTCTATACCATTTGATGTGTTTTCATCATACTCTTAGACAGAGTCTGGAAAGGGCCAGGTAGCCTCCAAATTTCACTCTCTTCTCAGAGGTGAAATATCTAGTAAACACCCTCCCAGTCCATCTCTGGTTGGAGTTGGCTTGTGTTTTAGAGATATCCCCGAAACGGGATATTACATTAGGGCTGGAGTTTGACTGCAGAATTTGTCAGGGCTGTTTTGACTTTGAATTTGGCAAGTCAATTTGACTCTTGTACTCTATCTCCGCTGAACATTTTGATATAATAATAAGAAGAATTGATCAAAGGGTTTTCCCCACATTGGGGTTTTTCCTTGGCATCAGCCAAATCTGGTGTCCTCTTGTCTTGGCTTGTTTTCTGCATTTTGTTTCATGTCCTATCTACCTTTACCGTCAATGTGATTGTTATTGGAAATTATCATTGGGCTGCTAAAGGAACATTGAAGTAATTGTGCTAAGCATAGAACATACCATTGTTAACTAAAATTAAGAATTTCCCATTCGGGATATTACATTCCCTAAGGCCAAAATTGCAAAAATGATGATTTTACTTAGGAAATTATTTATTGGGGACATGACAAAAAATCAGCAAACATTGGCAAAATTAAGATACCACCAAAATATTGGTAAAAATTGACAAACATTGCCTAGTCCAAAAAATTGCAATTTCATGATAAAATTGGGATGTTTGCAACACTACCATGTGGTCCTGTTGCATAAGACACCTTGCAATATATGTGTAACATCGTGATTAGTTGTCAGGAACTTAAGATTCCAGAATCACCATCTTTTCTCCAAAATCATGCATGTAGAGTTTTTGATTTGTTGGGATTTTCAAATAGGTGTTGATCATATTGAAGTTGTTGAGCTTGTGAGACACTATGGTACCTTTTTGTTTTCATGATTTGGGAAAGTGTAGAGGTTTGCTAAGTAGTTTTGACTTTTGAGAGAAAAACTTGTCTTCTTAACCCCTTGTGTTATTTCTTGCTATGAAACTGATGAGGGCTTTCTAAAAGGCATTTACTGTTATTTCCTAGTTTATTTTGAATCTGTTCAGACATGTCTAGCATTCAATTCTATCTCTACTATTAGGGTAGACAGGTGTCACGACCAAGAATCTCAAGAATACAGGAGATGCAAAGCAATTCTCGAAGCTACCCACATTTACAATATATAGACTTTAAAATTATGTTTTATTCTTTAAGAAACCTCGACACTAATGTTAATACGAGAAAGTCACATTTGATTTCGCCTCACGTGTCCTTCTCCAAAGAATTCTCTAAGACCTCTAATCTAAGTAATGCATCCAATCCATAGTGGTTGCTTCTTTTGTATCTGATGGATATTTATGCATGCAAAAGACCATAGATTTTTTTTTTTTCATGTTTGCAGATGTCATTTAACCTGGAAAGATTCCTTGTAGTAAGATGCTTTGTAATAATTTGCTAATTCTAAATCTGTTGATGTCTTTGAAACACTGTTAATTATGGGCTGACTTGTCATGTGTGCAGATTGACGATAAGCTCTATATTTACTTGGAATATGTGTCTGGTGGGTCAATCCATAAACTTCTTCAAGAGTATGGCCAGTTTGGAGAGCCAGTGATTCGCAGCTATACACAACAGATTCTTGCAGGATTGGCATATTTGCATAGCAAAAGTACTGTGCACAGGTGCTTAAGCAGATCTAGTCTTGATGCTAGTCATAGTTGATTTTATGTCAAATCAGTATATTTGCCAAAGTATTGCATGCTTGCTTGTCTTGGCAGACTGGTAATTGATTTTTCCACTTCAGTTGTGGCTTACAAAATATTTTCATTGTTTTTTCACTTTTTATCATGATATTTAATATTACAGGGACATCAAAGGAGCTAACGTGCTAGTAGATCCCAATGGTCAAGTAAAGCTGGCAGACTTTGGCATGGCCAAACATGTACTTTTCTTATGACCCATATATTTGCTTATGAAGACATAAGGATATGAAATAGTTTCTTGTAGACTATAGAGTCACTACGCTGGCATTTTCTGTGCTGCAGTTGATTTTTTTCAGCAAATCTTATGTCAAATCATTTTCTGTATGGAAGCTAAATTAAAAGAAAAGAGGATGCTGAAAGATAAATCGAAACTATATATTTTGTAGAGCATATATGAGATGGGTCTCTGGACGAATTGAAAAGTATTTAAAGTAATTTGTTTGCACGTCTAACATTGGTTTATTACAATTTACACACTCATAACTTGGATAAAGGCCTTTTTTTTCTTCAAATATTTAGACATACATTAGTTAATTTACTATGTACAAGGCCTCCAAAAGCAGTAGGTGCATGTTTTAGCCTGTTTCTTTTATACGATCCATGCTTGGAATTAATCAACATCGTACCTTAATATGTCTTATATGCCTATTACAAATGATGTGATATCATCAAAATTGAAATCAATCCCATGCTTAGTTTCCTGAATTCAATTTTTTTTCTAGGTGGGTGCTTCGAAATAATATTGTTTTGTCATTAGTTATTTATCAGGAAGTTGGTTAATTGCAAACAATATTTTATGCTCTTGATACGGGGTCTCTTTTGACAGTTACACTGAATCTCTCTTTTGTTTGGAGCTTTGTTGTTAACTTTCATGAACAATTTTATCCCTTAGGTTAGGTTTCTATTTGTTCCTTTACATTAAATTCCATCCTTATCTATCATCTTCACTAATAAATTGCTTCTATTTTTTAATGTTACTTTAAATTTTGATTTTTCCTCTTTTATTTAAAATCAATCAGAACAGTTTGTGTTAATGTGTTCAAAATACAGTTTATTATTTCTAGTTCTTTGTAACATCATTCTATGTTGTTTCTCTTATATAATTCAAACGATCAGAAACTGTTTTTATGATAAGAGTTATTAGTGAACCTGTAATATTTATTTACTTTTCTGTTTTGTACTTCTGTACACTTTGTACATTATCTTCATCTTTCTTGTGTGACTTAGTCTAAACTGATCACTCACCCCGTTTATTGTATTTTATTGGAGACTTTGTTGACTTAGATCACACTCCCCACAATTTTGTACTCTCTGTATAATAGTACAAATTTATCAGTTGTTGGTGTTGCGCTCATATCAATTAGTTTTAGAGCCTTAAGGTTAGGGCTTCTTAGGAGCTTCACCATTCATGTTTACTCTGGAATTTTCTTCATACACAGGATCTCTTTTCAAGTTCTCCAGGTCATGGGACTATGAAGATAAGATGAAATTTCTCCCTTGGTGGGATTTAGGGGGTGAAGAGCTCCTAAATTTTGCTAAGTGGTAAAATACAATTGCTTTACAAATTCTAGTCTGTAATATCCCCAAAGGGAAATAACCAGTAATAAACAGAAATATGCCAGACAGATAAAGAAAATACAATGCTGAACCAGATCACTGAATAATGACACATAGAATTCCAGAAAACTGAGCCATTTTATTAATCTGAAAGTACATAGAGAGGAGTACAAGAAAATCAGAATGAGGGCACCTATCCTTGCTCAAGGCAAGTGAAGAATCCTCTCGGAAAATAGGAAATGGCTACTACAGAAACTGCATCCCAGCTGCTGGAAGAAACTGCCGTAAACTGCTGCTGCGGGAGTGAACTGAAGCTAGGGGCTGATCCCCTTGCCGGAATGAGCTAAAAATCTACAGATCACCTATACTCGCTGCTCCGGACAAAACCCAGAAACCGTGAAGCAAATGGACCACCTCCGAAAATCGCCCCCAGAAACCCTCCTCCTACAAAAACGCTGTGCCTTCAGGAACAGCTCAGAAGCTCAAGAAATATGCTGGCAAAAGGGCTGGATCTACCCACAAATCCTCCAGATGAGATGACCAACTCCTCAAGGCTGAAAACACTGAAAAATGCTGCCAGAACCCCACATAAAGACCCTACTCATCAGATCTGCGTCCTCCCTGACTGGATCTGCGACCTCTCTGCCCAGATCTGCTGGATCTGAGTCATACAAGGCTGGATCTGCTACTATCTCTCCAGATCTGCGTCCCACAAGGCTAGATCTGCTGCTAGCTCTTCAGATCTATGCTAGATCTGCCAATATCTCCTTAGATCTGCAACCTCAAAGGCTGGATCTGATGTTATCTCTTCAGATCTAGGCTGGATCTGCCAATATCTCCTCAGATCTGCAATCTCCCAAGCCGGATCTAGTGCTACCCCTCCAGATCTGCAACCTACAGAACCAGATCTGCAAATATCTGCTCAGATCTACAATCTCCAAGGCTGGATCTATCACTGTGCCTTCAGATCTGCGTCCTTCCTCTTCCTACTGTAACAGCGTCCTCACTCCAAACTGATCTGCGTCCTTCCTGCTGCTGAAACTGCGTTTTTCCTGCTAGATCTGCGCAGCCACTAGAGGGCTTCTTCCTCTCCGACTCTCCACCTGAAACTGCTACTGAAACTGAAAAATAGAACTCAGAAATTAACCTTACTAGGGCGGGCACTCGAAGTCCCCCGAAGCTAAGGGTGAAACCAGAAATAACCTTACCAGGGCAGGCACTCGAAGTCCCCCGAGGCTAAGGGTGAGATCTCCGACCGGAGACACTCGTGCACTAAACAGTGCTGCAGACCGACTAAACAACCGGCGTGCTGAAGCAGACAAAAGTCTAGCTCTCAATATCAATATCAAAATATGCATGATCCCAATGAGGTGAGAACCTCTCCTTTTATAATGCCAAACTCCCTCCAAAACTTAACTCTCCTTTGACCTACGCAGTTTACTTTGGGTCAGCCTGATGCCTCCCCCATCATACTCATGTGGACCCCCAAGGCCCCCTCTCTTAAGTTACAACGTCATTCTACTAGGAAAAGAACACTTTATTATAAAGTGAGGTGACTAAAGTGAGGTGACCCCTCTTATTTCTCACTTTATTTATTATGTCTAGCTAAAGCGGCAAAATAAAGCAAAAATGAAATATTCCAATTAGCAAGGCTAATTGGGAATATTACATAGTCCATTATCTTTGAATTTCTTTCATTTCTTCCTATAACTCCATGCATCTCTGTTCTAGTTGTGAAACCCTATTGGTTCCTGTTACCGATCTAATTAGAAGTGTTGCTAACATCTTGGCAGCCTGTTATATGAGCACACACAGGGCAGGGATCCATTGTCACCTCGGCCCTGTTGATTTTCCACGACTTTGGGTCTTGGTTAGAGGATTAAAATCACTGATGCTACCAAACCAAGAATCTCAACAGAACTACTTTGCACAGCGGAATATAAACAGCTGTAAATCACATATGCATAGAACATAGACAACTTTTTAATATTTCAATCCAACTTTGTTATACTAACAACATATAATACAACAGTTTAGGGCTCCCGTACCAGGGATAATGCCCCTCATACATCCACTAGTACAAGATACAAACAAGATACTCTGATGATCTGGCTGTAGTGCAATCTCTCAGCCCCTCTCGGTCGTACCCTGTACCTGCCTAGTCCTTCGGCTCCAGATCTACAGCTCTTGCCAATATCAATGTTCCAAGTCCATCTGGCCACCGAATCTCGGTTGTCAACCTGCTCTCTAGTTGTGCTTCAGTCCATTAGGCCACAACACATCGAGACTCATGTCGAGTTGTTCGCAGCTCCACTTGTGAACAACTTTCAATTTGCCCACTACTACTCATTAGCTACTCAGGGACTTCAACCCACTATGGTCTTCCTGCGCTGCAACAATGAAGACCAACATAGGGCACGGAGGGCTGCCACCTATCACTGCAAGATGTCCATCTTTCACAATGAACATGATCTAGTAGGACTACCCATTATCTGTTGTAGAGGTCCTTCTCCACACACAAGTCTGGGGCTCCACAAACTGCTTCTGGCTGATCAAACTCTTGAGCTCATCAAAACTACCACTCTAGCAACCACCTTTGTCCATCAAGGTGTTGCACACCGGGCTCCAACTTGGACACTATCATGCTGTCCTCCACCAGACCATAAGTGTCCAATTCACGTCCACACTTGGTCCGCTCACGCTGCCCTCCAAAAGTCCATGAGTGACCAAGTCCACACTGTAGCATCTGCACCTAGTTAGGGCATCCTCACACCTAGGAGACTCTTACACACGGCTGCCAACATACTTCTCCAATCTGCCTTTTGCTTCTGCAATAGAGGAGCTATTGCACAAATCTAGGCACACCAATCTGTCCTCACCTAGGACATCATCAACCCATCATACAAGAGTCCATCCGCAACTCCTTCTGCTGCTGTCCTCTTGCCTAGGAATGCGTGCTTCCTACTGTAGCATCTGCTCACTTAAGAAACCCTTTCTTCTAGCTGCCACAATCATTCTACACATGTAAACACTACATTCCTAACATCAAACTCATCATAGATACATACCTCTCATCTGATGTGCCTGCTGTCACCTTGGCTGCTTGGTAGGCTTCCCAACAGTCCATGTTAGGCTCCTCCAACCAGCTCCTAAGGCCTCCTACAACTGCCCATCAACCGATCCAAGCACTGGCCAAGACTTTGACCCAACACACGACATTAGTTGCTGTTCTAATTCTGCTTTTGCTGCTATCACAACAGTGACTGGTTAGGGCACCAAACAGGGTTGTAACAACCCTTAAGCAGCCATCAAAACAACCCTCAAAAGCTGCGGCCTTCTCTTGCTCCAACCTGCTGCCTCCACGCTGTTGTATAGGGGTCAAACCATCCCAGCAGTCCACAGTCCCTTGTTGTGGGGTTAGGGCCTGCGGCCTACCACAGGTAGCTCCCAACCCCCACGCAGCCTGCTAAAACAAAGGTTTAGACCACTAAAAGACCTCCGAAACAACCCAGACCTACTCCCCTTAGGCTCAGTCCTTTAGCCCAGCCACTCGGCCTTCCTAACAACAACTCGATCCTTGTCAAATATGCCCATATGTCAATGTTGTTTGTCCTCCTTGGCTGCGGCTAATTCAGAGGTGCTTCTTTCCCTTGACCGAGTTCACTAAATGAGTTCTTGTGTTTCTTGGATGAGAAAATGCTCTCACACTCACCCTCTTTTTATACACAAATGAGGGGCTCCTTCCTGGGACATCACACAAGGGCTGCCAGCCTATCATAAGCCTAAAGGCTAAAACACCTTAGGCCGACCTAGACATGCAAGTGCAAACCTATTAGAAACCTTCAAAAATTCATAACTCCTCAGCGACATTTCACAATCAGATAATTCTCGTTGCGTTAGAATCGTCTCACCGAGAACTATCATCATCATCCATCATATGTCAAAAACACGTCACGGTTTTGGCCCAAACATTGATGGGTGCAAAACCCTAGGCTTGGCTTCTAAGCCCACAAGTCGACTTGTGGCACTTTAACCTCTAACTCTCTAACACTAGGGCTTAGAGTACCTCCCAAGCTACACAAAAATCAACAAGCCCTAGTACCCCATTGTTTAGGACCAAAAACATCCTAAATGGCCAAAGGAGTCCCAAAGATAACCCCAATTAACTCCAAGTAAGATCAGTGCCTTATATGGAATAAATTGAAGTGTAGGTGTTCACTTCTTGCAATTATTCAACGGTAAAATGAATGATTGTTGTAGCAGAAAACTAAACAACAATTTTAGTAGCACCAAAACATCAAGAAAAATATCTAACCAAATGTATGATTATTTTATAATTTGGGTTACTGGTTAGAAAGTTGCAGGTCAAAACAACATGCTGTCCTGTGTGACAGATTATTGTGTTTAATTTAAAAACACAGGGACAGTCTATAATAGCCACTCTATATGTAATATCCTGAATTATTTTGGAACAAAATTAGTTCCCACAATTTTGAGAACAATTTTGGAGGCTATGGGACCCGCTCAAATTTTGGTAAAGAACTTGGGAGTTAAAGGGAAAGTTATATTATTTTGTTAGTGGAATGTGGGGGCCACCCACACAATGAAAACACACTTCACCTTAGCCTATGGTTCGAAATGCTTGGAGGGAATTCGATTTGCTTGGTGGAGGGGCCCACGTTTGGAGGAAGGGCCACGAAATTATAAGAGGAGGGAGCTCAACTTCATTTGCATCTTTTGGCATATCAAACTTAACTCAGTTGCTCGAGCTGCTTAGCCGGGTCACTCACTGTTCAACACGAGTTTTCCAAGCGGAGAACTCACTCTTTCTTCAGGGGACTTCGAGTGCCACCCTAGAGAGGTTCTTTCACACCTATCCGAAGGAGACTTACAGTGAATTTTCCAGCATCTACATTCAGACTTGCCAGGCAATGCATATTTCTGGAGGACGCAGGGGAGGCTCTTGGGGGAGTCATTTCAATGCTCTTTCGGGGAGCAATTGCTGGAGGAAATTACGAGAAGGGAGCTCAGGTATTTTGTAGGATTTTTGGGAAGTTTGGGAGTTGGAGGAGACGACTATTTTCTGAAGTGAGTTTGCTACTCCTGGGCCTGCGCAGAAGGGTGTCATTGGGCACATGTGGGAGTGAGGAGCTTGCTCATTGTGGCTGGAATTTGCCGGTAGAGATAACGGTAATATTTGTGGATTTGATTGCAGCCTTTTTGGGAGTGCTTTTAGGGAGGTTTGCTAGTGCATTGACAAACAACGTATTTCAGCAGCTAGTGGAGAGTGTAGGGCCTTTGGGGGTTTATTTTCTAAGGTCGGAATCAGGCCAAACCCTTTCTGGGTTTTGGTGGGTTTTGCTTGAGGAGCTTAGAGGTAATTTTGTAGAATTTTCTGAGCACCGGAGGAGGGGTTTCCAACTATTTCTTTGCAGCAAATAGTGAAAAATTGTTGGGGCAGCGCAGAGCAGTACTTGGGCAATTGATAGCAGCATCCAGGCTTCATATTTGTCCACCTGGGATTTGCTCTGCTTGCCTTTGAGAAAAGCCCAGGTGCATTCCTTTCATATATTTGTACTCTTGCTCCAATTTATAATAAAATGGGTTAGTTGCTTCTATATTTCTGGTTTCTCATGGGTGCATGCTAAAGTTTGAAATTTTTTGTGGTATAAATTTGTTGTTTGCTTTGCTTATCACTGTTTTTCCTAATTACTAACATTACAGTGGTATCAAAGCTTAGATCTTGGATCAATTGTGGGGGACTTTCCTATGAGTGAGGAGGACAGACAATATTACCTACAGGAGGCAGAGGTACAAGAGCTGGGAGAGGGAGCTAGAGATCACTCCAGACATTGAGGACCATGGGAAGGCGGTTATAGTAGAGGATATGGGGGAGCCCAAGAGCAAGGAGGAGATGGCCTTTGATAGTCTCTTGAAGGCCCTGAATGATTTGGCAAAGGGGCAAGAGGAGATGTTAGATGAGATCAAACTGCAGAACCGGGAACGAAGCAGCCACTGAGATTTTCTAGTTGGAGATACTTCTGGAGCCTCTCAACAATATGACCACCCTTCACCTAATGCGCAACCACCATCCTCTAGTGGGCCAACTAGAGCCACGCTGCCTTCTTTCCTACCCTCAGCACTGAGTGAATGAGGAGTGATGATCAGATGCCTACGAGAGAGTATTTTAGGGAGTGGCAGTCCATGGGAGAAGACTTCAGAGTAGCACTATCTTTCAGAGATTATTGCTAGCTCAAGCAGATTGAGAAGGGAAGGAGCTATGGAGGCTAGGGCATTCAAAGCTTTGAGTTGCAATGCACCACTGGTAGGATGTACTTCCCCACACACAATGGCACTACCAAGTGCACAACTCGTGCTTGGGTGGAGAAGCTGGACACCTATTTCTAGCTCAACAAGATGACTGAGGTGGAGGCCATTAAAATGGCCACTTTGCGTTTGGAGGGGGAGGCACACGACTGGTGGTTTCATGGCTTGTCCACTTTAGGGCATGCCAACGTGACCTCCTATGAGCATTTCACGCGGAGACTAGTGGAGCTTTTTGATCGGAAGGATCCAGAGGCTCACTTCAGGGAGTTGACCCAACTCAAGAAGACAGTACATCCAAAGCACTATATTTCAAAGTTCTTGAGGGCCTCGGTCATGGTGCCAAATTTGTCGGATGTCAGGAGAGTGTACACATTTGTAGAGGGGTTGATGGAGCCACTGCATGGATTGGTGAAGTCACGCAGACCCTCTACTCTACTGGAGGCCGTGACTTGTACGAGAGACTTGCAAGGGGATATCCACAAGACCCGGGCACCCATTCCACAACGCACTCACTACCCTTAGAAAGGGAGTGATACTAGACCACCACCAATGCAGAGAGTAGTCCAAGGGCATGGGCAGTTGGATAATGAGACTAGGAGAGACCTCAGGAGGAGGAAGTTGTGCTTTGCATGTTGGGAGCCGTGGGCACCGGGCCATCGGTTCATAGCGGGCAAGGCCCATTATATCAAGGCCTTCTCGGACAACAATCAGGAGGATGAGGTGGAGTTGGAGTATTGTGGGGGAGAACGTGAGGGTTCGACAGAGAGGGGACCACCACCACCACCCCCACATGGGGGAGCATCTTTACGCCATATGGGGGAGTCCTTGCCTCTTTGTGCGGGGTACCCAAATTTTTGACCCTGAGGATCAGAGGCACAATGCAAGGGCAGCGTGTCTCAGTCTTAGTAGACAGTCGAGCCACCCACAATTTTATTGATGCTCAGATGGTCCAAAGGAGAGGCATAATGTTAGTTTTGGGCAACTAGGTCCAAACTCCGTGTTGCACTACTCATATGATGATGATTATATTTTTGTTGGATTCCTCTTTTGGAGAGGTGCAAGATTGATGTAAAGATCATCTTGTTTGGATGAGCAGAACATATATTTTGATTTTATTTTCCACACATGTGCAAGGTTGGCCAGATTTGTAATGTAGGCTCACAAGCCCTACATATGTGTCACACACCCTCATCGATGGATATAAATTGGAGAGAGCTGATGTCCATTTCATCGTCAACTCATCACACATTCATCTTGTGATCAGATTGGTTCGTACAGCCTAGGAGAGGCTTCCCTCCCTCACACGTGTGAATCTGAACCTGAAGAAAGTTGCTGTAATTTTCAGACTGTTTCTAGGGTTTCTGGACAGTGTTGACTTTGGGTCAACTCTTGGACTTTGACTTCGATTTTTGGACAGAAATTCCGATTTCTTGAGGCTGCATTGGAGGGCACATAAATTGAGGAGAAGCGTTGACTTTGACTGCAACATTGACTTTTGCGTTGAACAGTTTAGGTTGACTTGTGTTGACTTTTTGGAGCTGTCTTTGAGGGGTGTGTGTGACACTTGGAGGAAGGTTGATTTGGATATTGGAGAAGTTAGTTTAACCAACTCAAGGCTTTTCTGGCTAGGGCATAATGTTGACTTCTGTAACAAACATTTATTTATCCATTTGCTGGACAAGGAGAATTACAAATTCTGATACATTATTTGGCTTGTCTTCTGTTGATCTATTTTTATGTTCTATCAACATTTTACTTTCAAGTTTATGTGATTGCTAAATCTGAATTGGGCCTTAAAGAAGATTGAAGTAAAACTGCATTTAAGCATAGAACATACCATGGTTATTTAAATTTAACATGGTATCAGAGTTGAGGTGAAGACAAAGTCCAAGATTGTGTGAAAAGCAATCACCGAAGAAGAAGTCCTATCAAGGATCAATGGCCTCCACATACAAGGGTTTCAAGTCTGATGATAAGTTGACTGACAAGTTTGATTATCATGCATGGAAGATGTCTTTGGATTTGGTTTTGGAAGACCAAGATGTCATGGACTATGTGCATGGGAAGATCCATGAGCCTCCATCAAATGCAATGGCTGCCACAAAGACAAAGTATAGAAAAGGGGAAATCAAAACAAAGATGATTATCAGGGATTCAATACAAAAGCACTTGGTTGCTTACATCTCCGAGCCGAGCACATCTAAAGAGATGTATGATAAGTTGGTTAGCATGTTCAGGGCTAGCAATTCTAATCAAATGTTTTTCTTCAAGAACAAGTTGAAGAATATCAAGAAGGGCAAAGATGAATCCATCCAATCATATTTTATGAGGCTCACAGAAATCAAGAATGATCTCCTTGCCATAGGAGAAGTGGTAGTTGATCGAGAGCTCATCCTCATTGCTTTTGGAGGACTTCACCGAGACTAGTATGTATTTAATACTACGATTCTTAATAATAAGGTGATTCCTGATTTTGATGAATTTCTAACGAGATGCACTCAAGAGGAGACAAGAATGATGGAGAGAGACCATCCTTCTAATGGAAATGGAGGTGACCCTACTGCCTTCACCACTGAGGCAAAGAATAAGAACCATGGTGGCCCGAGAAATCAAAACCATGGAAGAGTAGGGCCCAAAGGAAGGAAGGGAAGATGTTACACTTGTAACAAGACTAGTCACTATGCAAGAGAGTGCCCCAATGGAAGGGACTCTCCCGAGGATGATGACAACAACAACTTCAGGGGGAATGTCAATCAAAGGAACAACAGGTTCAAAGGAAAGAGGAAGGCTCACTCTGATTGAAGTGGAAATGGGCAACCTTTCAATAGGTCAAGGAATTCTAGGTACGACAAGTCTAATGTTGTTGATAATAAGAAAAATCAACATATTCCTGTACCTGCCCTCTCTGCTACATCTCCTTCCAACACCTTGGATGTTTGGTTAATTGATAGTGGTGCTGAAAGTGACAAGGACTGTGACCGTTCATCTATCTCAAGGTCAAGTCCTCCGCTTACAAGATGTGTTGTACGTTCTGATTTGAAGAAGAACCTTGTGTCTATTTCGGCAATGGAAGACAAAGGATTCAAGGTGGTATTCGTTGATGGAAAGGTACGCATCTGGAAGAATAACTTCAAAGAAGCTCTTACTATTGGTTTTAGAGTTGATACACTCTACCAGGTTGGAGGAAGTCCGTTGGGGGCTATGTCATGTGATACAACTCTTCAAACCGAGCTATGGCACCGGAGGTTTGCACACATTCATTACAAAGCCCTTCCCGAAGCAAGGAAGGTGGTGACAGGGATGCCCGAGTTTAAAGATGGTCATGAAGGTATATGCCAGGGTTGTGCCGAAGGGAAGCATACAAGGGGACCATTCCCCTCAAAGTGTCACAAAGACATTTGATATCTTGCAATTGATACATTCTGATTTATCTGGTATGTTGCTCATAACATCCTTGGGAGGATGTTCCTATTACATGACTTTTATAGATGACTTCTCTTGCAAGACCTGGATATATTTCTTGAAGAAGAAGGACAAAGCATTCAAACGGTTTTGTACCTTCAAGGCCTTGGTGGAAATCAAACCGAGAAGAAAATCAAATTTTTGAGGACCGATAATGGGACCGAGTATGAGTCAAATGAATTCAATGCCTTTTGCAGGGAAGCTGACATTAAGAGGGAGACCACAACTGTGTACATTCCTGAGAAAAATGGTGTTGCTGAAAGAAAGAATGGGACCATTGTGGAACCTGCTCGTGCCATGCTATATGACCAAGGTCTTCCGAAGTTTCTATGGAGAGAAGCTGCAAACACTGTTGTGTATGTTCAAAATAGATGCCTGCATTCTGCTTTAGACTCCAAAACTCCTGAGGAATTATTCTATGGTAAGAATCCTGATGTCTCCCACCTTTTTTTTTTTGGAAGTCTTGCTTATATTCATGTGCCGAAAGAAAAGAGAAGCAAGCTGGATGCTTCTGGAAATAAGGGAATGTTTGTGGGCTACAGTGAAACTTCGAAGGCATATAGGATCTATGTGCCTGGTCAAAGAGAAGTGGAGATATGCCATGATGTCACCTTCGACGAAGATGCTTCCCTCAAGAAAGTAAGAAATCTTCCTAGCTCAAATGTTAAATTTGGACAACTAGTTCCAAACTCCATCTTGTGATGCTCAGATGAAGATTCCAATATTTGTATTAGATTCCTCTTTCAGAGAGGTGTAAAATCGATATAAAATTGATTTTAATCTGATGAGTAGAACATTTATTTTGAATTTATTATTTATAATAAATTTAAGTGCAGGTCGACCTTAAGGTTTTACACCCCCAACAGATGTGTCACACACCTCAATGATGGATATAAATACAGTCAACGTTGGAGAGCATTTCACTCACTCAACATCACACATCTTCTCCTCTGATTATATACGAGCATCTGAGAAGTAGTTTCATCTCCCACGTGAGAAGGAGGACAAAATCTGCTGCAGCAAAAAGGACGAAATTTACTACAGCAAATTTTTTGCAGTTAGGGTTTCTGGGCAAATTTGACCAACGTTGACTTTGGTCAATGCATGGTCTGAATTGGCTGAAATTTGGTGGAGAGTTCGATTTTTGAAGGCAGTACTCATTGGGACAAAAATCAAGGTCAAAAGGTTGACCAAAGTTGGAGCTGCGTTGACTTTATTGTTGCTGCCCTGCGTTGACTTTTTTTGGACTGTGTTGACTTTTGTGGGGTTGACTTTGAGTTGACTAGGTGACTAATTTGAGGACTGTTGTGACACATTCTGGGTTGGCTGACCAAGAAGACTTTGCTAGTTGAAGCATCCTGCTGACAGCCGTAACGCACCAACACATTCTCCTGTTTCTGGTTTGTCTTCTATAGATCCACTGGTATTTTCTATCAACATTTTTACTTAACTGTTTATGTGATTGCTGTTATGAAAGTAAAGTTGCATCAATCATAGAACATCTACAAAATTTTACATGTTATCAGAGCTGAGGTGAAGACAAGCCCTAACTTATAGCAATGACCAAAAGAGAAAAATGAGTTCCACAAGTTATGGCTTCAAGGAGGATGACAAGTTGACTGGAAGGGATGACTTCCATGCTTGGAAGATGATATTAGATCTCAAATTAGAAGACCATGATCTCATGGACTATGTACTGGGTAAGATACAAGAACCTCCATCCACTGCTACTGCTGCTGCTAAAACCAAGTATAAGAAGGGGAAGATCAAAGCAAAGCTAATGATCAGGGAATCCATACATAAAAGTCTGGTTGCCTACATATCTGAGCTAGGCACATCCAAAGAGATGTATGATAAGCTGATACAAATGTTCAAAGTAAACAATGCAAACCAGGTGCTATTCTTCAAGAATCAATTGAAGAATCTGAAGAAAGGCAAGGATGAATCTGTCCAAACATACTTTCTGAAATTGACCGAGATCAAGAACAATTCGCTGGCTATTGGGGAGACAATAGCTGATCGTGAGATGGTACTCACCGCACTTGGAGGGCTCCCATATGAATGGCAAGTATTCAACACTACCATTCTCAATAATAATACAATTCCTAACTTTGACGAGCTACTGTCAAGATGCATGCAAGAAGAGACAAGAATGAAGGAATACAAAAATGACAGAAATGCTGCCTACGCTGCTCATTCTAGAAAGAAGAACTCTGGTGGTACAAAGAACAAAGGAAGAGCAGGGGCCCAAGGAAAGAAGGGCAAGTGTTTCACTTGCCATAGGCCAGGTCATTATGCTAGAGAATGTCCTTTCAAGAAGGATTCTCCCGATAGTGATGATGACAACAACAATCAGAGGAATGGAAATGAAAGAAACAACAGGTCCAAAGGAAAGAGGAAGGCTCCCTCTGGCGGAAACAATCAACCTTTCAAAAGGTCTAGAAACTCCAGGTATGAGGAGTCAAATGTTGTTGATAAAAGAAATGAATACATTCTTGTATCTGCCCTCTCCGCTGCATCCCCGCTTGACACTATGGATGTCTGGCTGATAGATAGTGGTGCCTCAAGACACATCACTGGGTTCAAGGAAGCACTCTCTGACATGGTTGAGAAGGATCTAATCTGGAAATTATCCTTGGAGATAATGCCACATATCCCGTGAAAGGAATAGGGACTGTGACCATCCACTTGTCTCAAGGACAAGTCCTACATTTGCAGGATGTACTCTATGTACCAAAATTGAAGAAGAACCTTGTGTCTATATCATCCATGGAAGACAAAGGTTTCAATTTGGCATTCAATGATGGAAAGGTGCGCATGTGGAAGAAGAATCTCAAGGAAGCTATCGTGATTGGTTTTAGAGTTGGAATATTCTACTAGGTTGAATGAAGTCCACTGGGTGCTATGACATCTGATACTATCTGACAAACTGAACTATGGCACCGAAGGTTTGGACACCTTCATTACAAGGCCCTTCCCGAAGCAAGGAAGGTGGTGATAGGGATGCTCGATTTTGGAAATAATCATGAAGGTGTATGTAAGGGTTGTGCCGAAGGAAAGCATACAAGGGGACCTTTCCCCTCAAGTGTCACAAAGACATCTGATATTTTGCAACTGGTCCATTCTGATCTATCTGGTATGCTACCCGTGACATCCCCGGGAGGATGTTCTTACTATATGACATTCACTGATGACTTCTCCCGCAAAACCTGGATATACTTCTTGAAGAAGAAGGATGAGGCTTTCATGTGGTTCCGTACCTTCAAAGCCTTGGTGGAAAATATGACAGGGAAGAAGATCAAGATTTTGAGGACCGACAATGGCACCGAATATGAGTCAAATGAGTTCAAGGACTTTTGCAGAGAAGCTGGCATTAAGAGGGAGACTACTACTGCCTATACTCCTGAGCAGAATGGCGTTGCTGAACGAAAGAACAGGACCATTGTGGAAGCTGCCCATGCCATGCTATGTGACCAGGGTCTACCAAAGTTTCTGTGGGGAGAAGCTGCGAATACTGCTGTATACATTCAAAACCGATGCCCTCATTCCGCCCTGGACTCCAAAACTCCCAAAGAGGTTTTCACTGGTAAGAAACCTGACGTCTCACATTTTAGAATTTTTGGATGTCCTGTTTATTTTCATGTGCCAAAAGAAAAGAGAAGTAAGCTGGATGCTTCTGGGAAGAAAGGAATGTTTTTGGGCTACAGCGAAACCTCTAAGGCCTATAGAGTCTATGTACCTGGTCAAAGGGAAGTAGAGATATGCCATGATGTCACTTTTGACGAAGATGCTTCCCCGAAGAAAGTAGTAGATCTTCCGAGATCTGAGGAAAATCATGAAGCAAGGCCTGGAAATCAAGAAGAACCGCAGGATGAGACAATGCCTGATGTTGAAGGACCAATGGACCCAATCGATCCATCTCCTTCACTGAGAAAGAGACCATCATGGCTCAAGGACACTCTCGAAGATGCCGAGGGACATGCTGCCCCGAGGGGGACATTCCGAGAAAGCAAGAAGCCGTGTAGATACCAAGGGTATCTGGCTGCCATGAGTACTATTGTACAATTTGAACCTGGATCTTTTGAGGAAGCCGTAAAGCATCAAGTCTGGAAGGATGCTATGCACGAAGAATATGAGTCCATAATGAAGAATGATGTCTGGGATGTGGTTCCAAGACCGAAGGACAAATCAGTTGTCACCGTGAAATGGCTCTACAAGATCAAGCATGGATCTGATGGAAGCGCTGAAAAGTTCAAGGCAAGATTTGTTGCCCGTGGCTTCTCTCAAAAGGAAGGAATAGACTATGATGACATATTTGCACCTGTGGCACGATATAGACTATGATGACATATTTGCACCTGTGGCACGATATACCACCATTCGATCAATCATAGCCCTCGCTGCTATGCAAGGATGGAGTCTTCATCAGATGGATGTCAAGACCGCTTTTCTGCATGGTACAATAAAAGAAGAAGTGTATGTAGAACAACCTTTGGGGTTTGAAGTCCAGGATCGGGACACTCATGTCTGCAGGTTGAAGAAAGCCCTCTATGGGTTGAAGCAAGCACCCAGAGCTTGGTACGAGAGGATAGATAGCTACTTGATGAAGCTAGGCTTCACTCGAAGTAATGCTGATCCGAACCTTTACTTCAAGGTTGTCCAGGGAAAGCATCTCATTCTGGTGCTGTATGTGGACGACCTCTTTCTGACAGGTGCTGACCCTCTCATTCATCAATGCAAGAGGGAGCTCGCTGCTGAGTTCAAGATGAAGGACTTAGGACTGATGCACTACTTCCTAGGCCTGGAGGTCTGGCAGAGACCTGGAGAGATTTTCCTTTCTCAAGGAAAATACTGTAATATCTCGGAAGGGAAATAGACAGCAATACAAGCATACGACGATATAGAAAATGCCAGAAATAGAACATAAAGCAAATACTCATAAAAATGCCGGGAATGCTAAGCCATTTTATTAATTTGAGAAATAAAATGTAATACAATAGATGATCGGAATGATACCACCTATTGTTGCTCAAGGCAAGTGAAGAACTCTCTCAGAAAAGACCGAAAATGGCTGCTCTAAGGAACTGCGTCCCAGCTGCTAGGAAACTGCCGGAAAACTGCTACTGCTGGAATGGAATGGAAACTAGGGGTTGCTCCCCTTGCCGGAATAAGCTGAAAATCTGCAAATCACCTGTACTCGCCAACCCGGACAAAACCCAGAAACCATATCAAAAATGGTCAGCCTCCAAAATCCACCGAAGAAACCCTCCTCAAGGAATTACGCTGCCTATGCAAGGCTTAGCGCAGATGCCAAATGAAAATAGCTGAAATAGTGCCACAACTCCTCAGGAACCCTCCAACTGACAAAGACTGATCCCCTACTCCGGATATCAACTGAAACTCCTGCAGAAATCCCCAAACTGGAACACCTCCAAGAAGAACTGCGTCCTCTCTCCCAGGGACTACGCAATCACAAGAAAAGCCCAGCTCCTCAGCAAAAAAACCAACCAAACCTCCCGCTAAAGACTGAAGAAATAACCTTACCTGAGCAGGCACTCGAAGTCCCTCGGGGCTAAGGGTGAGATCTCCGACCGGAGACACTCAACGCACTAAACAGTGCTGCAGACAGGCTAAACAGCCAGCGTGCTCAAGAAGACAAAAGTCTAGCTCAAATATCATCAACAACAAGAATGCCCAAATGAGAAGGCTCTCCCACCTTTTATAACGCTGGCCTCTCTCCAAAACCCTAACGTGGTCTCCCTCTCCTCCACGTGGTGTGTGGCCCCCCTTGGCTCCCCCTTAAGTCGCAACGTTGTGCTACTAGGAAGGTGTTTTATTCCACCAAAGTGAGTTAGGCCCCTTTTACTCACTTTTTATTTATTTAAAAACCATAAACGGAAAAACTATACAAAAGCGAATATTCCAATTAGCTGTTGCTAATTAGGAATATTACAGTCTCCCCCGGAAAAATGTTGCTTGACCTCAAGCAACTGAAGTGATGGATGCTGCAAAATCTTCTCATTCTCCCAAGTGGCATCCTCATCCAGCAAAAATTGCTTGTCCTCAAGCAACGCTT
>CM076574.1:297520776-297753276 GCA_034641835.2 Pinus albicaulis
AATTACTGTGTAACACTCCATAAACAAATTTGATAACCGTAGATCACATCTTCTCATTAATATCAATCACATCTGTTAAACACCATGTTAAACACACACATGGTGTATGAGAAAGATAAACACACACACACAAGAGACTCAACACACAATGAAGGATAAGCGTGAGGCTTTCTCATTTTTTCAATTATACATGATGTACATTTATAATACAATGGTGTGACTCTTGGTTTCACATTCCAAGGTCACTTGGACTCCATTATGACTTTTTGCATTCCACACCTACCCATAGAGGATTAGGTGTTCCAACATCCCCCCTTAATCCGAAGGGGTATGTGTCAGTCCAAAAAGAGAGTTGTAATACAAATCTGCAAAGCATACATGGTAGCACTTAGGCTGAATCAACTCTCTGAAATGTTGGAAAAAAGAGGTGGTTTAAGGATGACCACCAACACTGGAACGCAATACTTGTTGCAGTTCTCGGAACTCTTCCAAAACTGGCAAGAAGCTGAAAGCTTCTGCTAGAGGAATTGTCCCTCATAAAAAAGGGAGACCTTCAACCTAAAAGAAGGGAGGTCTACTACCTGTGATGGTTCTAGGATGACAAACAACTCTGGAATGCTTGAAGCATTTCCTGGAACTCAACCAAAGCTGGCAAGAAGCTGAAGGCTTCTACTAGAGGAAGTGTTCCTCATATATAAAAGGGAGACCTTCAACCTAAAAGAAGGGAGGTCTACTACCTATGATGGTTTTAGGTTATCCACCAACCAAAGATGATGGTTTAAGGTTTTCCACCAACCGAAGGCATGCTCATGGGCATCTGTGTCTCTGGCTACATCTCTGAATCTGGAATGACGAATTGTGGCTCAGGCTCGCTTGAACTGTTGTCTCTGGCTACAACTCTGAACATGGAATGAGAGATTGTGGCTCAGGCTCAGTTGAACTGACGTCGAAGCTTGTACATTACCACCATTTTCCCCCCTGTCAGGGACAAGGTGAGATAATGGGGAAAACTCAACTGCAAGTTTGCTCAATATCCGTGAACATGTTCTGACATGCGACTTAAACATCTTCTTGGCTGTTGATGCCCATTGCCAAGAAGCAATCCATCCAAGATGAATCTTTGTTCTTGTAGGAGGCTTGTTTCTAAAGCATCTGTCTGAAGAATGAGTGTGCCGACCACAGTGCTTGCATGGATGAAGATCAAAACAGCGATCTTTCATATGGCCAACTCGATCACAATGTTGGCATTTTTCAATCTGTTGTTGTTGTGGAACAGGATCTGAAACAGCTGCAGGTGAACTGTCATACATGAATCCGGCACTCTGAAATATGATGGGCTTGGTGTAGTCTAGAATATGAAAGGTCACATCCTTGTCATATCCAAGACCAGTTATGTGCTTGTTGTGGACAAGCTCTTCCCAAGGTCTGATGATGGGCTTGAGAAGTGCAGGTTGAACTGCTGCATCTGCATGTACATCTGCTTTTGTGCAATGAACTGAATGGGAATCGACTTCAACTTTACTGACTTGCGGTTGATGGGAGTCCTTCTCAATCTTCTGAACAGAAACAGGTTCAGAATGGTGACTCTTTTGCTGAAGTTCATCTTGTTGGAGTTGAGATTCCAACTGCAAAAACTCAATCTTTTCTTGTGCATCTAGCAAACAACTTTGAATGTTACAAAGAGCATGCTTGCTCATTTTTATCATATCATCAACATTTCAATGAATGAGGTTATTCAACAACTCTAATGCCTCATTGATTTTAGCCATTTGAACAACTTAGGCTCAACAAATGAAAGGGTGTCGGCTTCAACCGAAAATGCACCCGTTTACAATGTGATTCAACTTAATTTCAAGAAATACAAATGACTCAAGAGATCTTCCAACTATGAAAATCTAAAAGTACAAAATGTGCTCCTCAAATGATGGAGGACAATCAACAATTTTTTTCCAACAACTCAAATACACTTCAAATCTTGATTGTAACTATGAATGAAGAAGCAATATCCGCTCACAATGTGAGTTCAATACAATATTTCTGCAAAAATGTGTAGCAAAAACAACTGTGCAAGAATCTTTTTATGGCAGCTGAATTTTCTTCTTCAAATAGTTGTTTTACAAATGATGGCAAACTTGTCTTCACATCACCCTTCAAATCAATGCCACAAATCACAATGCAAAACTGCAATTTTCTATGTATTCAATCCATCTGCTCACACGCCATTTCAACAATTGCTGCTGTTTACTTTCTCTCTCTGCTGTTTTCTTCTCTTCCTCTTTTTTTTTTTTTTTTTTAATTAATTTTTGAGATTAATTAAAAAAACGGGGAGAGGGATTGTAATAGAAATGGGAGGGAATTTAATAAATTAAAAAAGAGAGGGGGGTGGGAAAACTAAGGGAAATTTTGATAAAAAAAGAATTATTAAAAAGGGATTATGGGAATTAATTAAAAGGGAGTCCAAAAATTTAAATAGGGAAGGGGAAATATTAAAAAATTTAAAAATATAAAAAAACGAATTTAAAAAAAAAGGAGAGTGGTATTATATTGTAATGGGGAGACGGAAGGGGAGCGATAGGGAAAAGGAGGGGGAGTCGTGGTAAGGGTTGGGAGAGTGAAGCGATGAGGGGTGAGAGGGGGCGGGTTTGGGTGAGAGAGTGAGCGGGTATGGGGTTTGAGTGTGCGTAAGGAGGGAGTTGTGGGTAGGTCGAAAGGGAGGGCGGAGGTTGGACGCAGGGTTGTGAGAGCAGTTGCAGAGAGGTGATGGCAAGGTAGCAGGGTTTAGGGAGGGTGTTATGAGGGCGCGTCAGAGTGAGTGGGATGAGGGCCGCGTGTGAGGGGGAGGCCGTGTAGTTAGGCGGGCATGAGGAGTGGGGGACGGAGATGTGAGGGGGCGGGGGCAGTCAGGTGGGGAGGGGAGTTTGCAGAGCGTATGGGAGGCTGTAGGGGAGGGCGTAAGGACGGGAGTGTGGTGAGGCGGAGGGCCGTGAGGGCCGAGGTGAGGGGGTCGAGGTATTGAGGGTGTAGGTCGAGGGAAGGAGAGTTGTGAGAAGCGTGGAGGGGTTGGGTAGGAGCAGTTAAGGGGGAGCAACAGGAGCGTTGGGTGAACGGGGTTGCAAGGAGTTCAAGGGAGCTGTGTTGAGGGCCGAAAGGCAGGGAGTTCGAGGGAGTTGTGTTGAGGGCCGAAAGGCCAAGTTGAGATGAGGGTGTAGCAGCGTAGGGATCACGGTAGGGGTATAAGGGAGAGCGCAGAAGGGGGGGCAGATAGTGTTGACTGTAAAAAAAATGCAGGTTGTATGGGGGGGGCGGGGGGGTGTAAGGGAAAGGCCAAGTAACAGATTTTATTTTATTTTTTTTCAAACAGCAGAGAGTAGTAAAAGAGCAGAAATTTTTCTTTTTTCAGGAAATGCAGGAATTTTACAGATGTATAGCAGATTACACAGCAGAGGTTGGCAGAATTTTGCAACGAAACATAGGTAGAAAACTCAGATTTTCCAGAGAATTGCAGAGATTACAGAAATGAGGAAATTTTCAGGAGAAATTCCACAAATGTACAGCAGAATTTTCAGAAACTTTCAATAAAAAACTCAGAAATCTTTACTTAAAAAAACTCAGAACTTTTCTTCAAAACCCCACTTTCTGAATGCGGCAAAATGTATGCTGCAGAAACTCTCTAAATGCTGCAAAAAATGCCAAGAATTTTTGCAGATGTGCACAGGCCATAAACACAAATGACTCACTCAAGGTTGAGCTGGTTATGAACTTCTCAGCTCCGATACCGTGTTAAACACTATGTTAAACACACACATGGTGTATGAGAAAGATAAACACACACACACAAGAGACTCAACACACAATGAAGGATAAGCGTGAGGCTTTCTCATTTTTTCCATTATACATGATGTACATTTATAATACAATGGTGTGACTCTTGGTTTCACATTCCAAGGTCACTTGGACTCCATTGTGACTTTTTGCATTGCACACCTACCCATAGAGGATTAGGTGTTCCAACAACATCTCCATAAATAACATTTGTTCCTTCATTGATGAAAATAAAATCTTGATGGAGAAAAAGCAGTGGGGGGGATGTTATGGCAGTGGAGAAAGTTATATAAGGAGGGTGATACGAATGAGAAAGGGGGTCTTTTTTTTGGAAATTCAACAGGATTATCAAGTGACAATATGGAGGAAGAGGAACTGTCTTGAAAGGGAGTCTCTAAGTTCTTGGAATTCTGGGCACAAGGGCAGAGGAGGCATCCTCTGGGTCTAGGATTGTTCCAAGATTGGCTGGGAGGATTTGATTGTTTTGATAAACTGTTCACAGCATCACAAGGAGAACCACCATTAAGTCATCAGCTCTATTCCAGGTATTTTTCTATGTATGGAATAGTTCCTTATGTAAAATTAAATTTTACTGTTGATCTTCATTTAATCGCATTACTGCTGAAATATATATGCTTAGATTTTATTCATGAATAAAAAGTGCTGAGTAGGGGCTCTTACAGAGTTCAACATATTTTGAGTCGAGTTCTATGCTCATTGGAAGTTTGAATCACCATTCCTGAGGTTGAATTATTCATGAGAGAAAAAGGGTGTTAGCTATAGCAAAGATTGCACTGTGGGTGTTGTCAAAAGAGGGTCATTCATTGATATGTATATTGCTTAAACACCTACCAAGTTCCTCCAAAATACTAACCACTATAACTTCTATCTCAAGTAATGAAACGGCAGTTTGTTCTTAGATTCACGACTTTGCAAATATATATCAGTGGTTTGTTTTGTTCCTGAGTGCAATATGAATTCCATACTATTGTCCTAGAATACTTGTAAATCTTTTGAGGTACTATGTATATACGTTTGGGATTAACAATATTAATAGTGCACCTACAACCATTCTCAGACAAACTGTTGGTCGAAATAACACTAAGTCTATCTCTAGCAAAACTCAGAAATTTAGTGGAAAATTTGGGATAATTCGACAAGGAGTTACTACACATGGTATCGGAGCTTTGTTCAACTTTCGGACCTGTAGTTAAGCGTGAGGTAAAATTGAATCTTTTGTTTAACTATACTTCCAGCACTGTAGGTGTGAATCCATAAATCCATATAACCCTTCAATAAATCGATTTCATCCAGCAGTTAAATATTAAGAAAACGACTAGAATTTCAATTAAATTCCACGTATAGTGTGCAACCAGATAATTAAACATACATAAAGTTAATAACCAACACTGTAACAATTGCCCGCAATGTAATCCATCAAATATAATTGAATACATATGGCAACTGTGCTATAATAATTCTGACTGTGTAATTTAACAGTTCATAAATCCAGCACAAGGGATGTGCTGTTTCATTGCTAGAAGATGCCAAAAATTCACCGGAATCTCCACCGCCCTACATTTAGCAGAAACCTCGGTGGCTAATATCCGTTCCTTTGTTCCAGGCAACATGGTGTATTTGTCTCGAAGAAACTGTGGATGAAAATGGTTCCATTCGCTCTGCACAAAAAACACACATCTGAAGGGTTCAAATCGCGAACCTGAAATGCGAAAGGGAATGTAGACGTATCCATCGTGGATTCGCGTTTAAAGCTCAGACGAAGCTGATTTTCTATGTATTGGTATTGATCGAGTGACAATTTCTCATAGCCGCTGTGTAATATAGAAGGAAGGATTAAATAGAAAAAAATGGATTTGCTTCGCAAGCAATTAGATGCTTTAATGGGAACCAATCGCAATGGGGACGTAACAGAAATCAAACGCAACTCTTATGATCGAGATGTTTGCCGTCTCTATTTTTAGTCGGACTTTGCCCTCACGACCTCTTTCAATTAACTAAAATGGATTTAGGTGCTTGCTCAAAAGTTCACTCCTTGCAACTATGAAAAGAATATGAAAGTGCAAAGGCAAAAGGTAAATATAATTATGACAGAGAGCTAGAAGATGTTCTTGAAAGGCATATTGGTGAGTGTGACAGGAAAATTACAAGAGCCTAAGACGCCTAGAAGATGATGAGGCTAAGGCTGCAACAGCAATATCTGATTCTGCAGTTACACAGTTCCTTGAGGTGGATGAATACACAAAACAGATAAAGGAGACGCTGAAAGAAGCAGAATATCTATGAATGGAGTTTGTGTATAAAGGCTAGTTTGCGAAAATAGCCGCCCTTCAGTCGATATGATACAAACAGGATCGAAAGCCCTCTAAAACTGAATTCAACCTAAGCGTAAATGTAACCTAGGCGTAAATTGCCATCTGGGTTTCATGGGATTCGTTGTCAAAAATTCCAAAATTCGTTAGGTAGCGGACGTAAAGCCACGCTAAAGTCATGCCACCGCTTATGTATGTCATGGGTTTCGGATGCCGAAACATGTTGAAATTATATTATGCAGTTTTAAATATATATGTCGTTCGAGTATGCATATCAGTTAGTTAAATATTATACGATGCCCCCACGACTATCCTTTATACCATTCATACGAGCTTTGGTCCCGTCATCACACACACACACACACACACACACACATATATATATATATCGTAGGGTTTAATATATACCTCGTTTGGGTTTAAATATATGTATATCATTTTGTTAAATATATATATGGTATGGTTTAAAAATACAATATCATGGTGGGATGGCATATATGTGTATAATCTAGTAAAGGTTATGGGAATATGTGGGTTACATTGTTGAGAAATTTAACTTGGTTTCATTACTATTTTTAAAAAAATTAAAAATGTTTCTTTTTTTTGTGTTAGTCTCGTTGACTTGGTGTTGAGGGCACTACAACATGCTTGGCTTCACTAGCTTTTGAGTATGTTGATCAGTTATGAGTCATGTTGGTTAGATTCTTAGAATAGGTTTATTTTCAAAAGTATGGCGCATGGCTTTATGTAGAAACAAAGAAAAAAAAATATTTGGGTTAATATATATATATATATATATTTGGTTGAAATAACTATAGAACACGTATGACATTAAATCTTCTCATTGGCAGATTTAATAACTTATGGAATTCATAATAAATCTAGATTTAATAAAATATTAATAAATTATAATATAATATTAAATATATCATATATCAGGTTAATGATAAACTGGGTGATGTATACAGTAAATTGCCAATGTTTTGTTTTATACAAAATAAGCTTAAATTTATATTCTGGCTCTCATTTTAACAAACTCCATAATCTACGAGAACCCTTGCAATGTTCACTCTAGAGTTAGTACGCATAAATTACCCTGCATAGGACAAGGAGGTCGCGTTGCCACTCTCCTTGACCTCGGTACCAATAAGACCTGCCTGCAAGTAAAATAGCAAAAGAACTATACCCGTACGCAAGCTCAAATCTTACGAAAATTATATTTTGTCAATCTGACAATTTACCCACTTCTCATAAATTTATTTATGTATTTTAGGAAAAGTACAATGTTTAACACGTACCAAAGGCGACAGCGCCAGCGAAATGCATCGCCGCCACCTCCACCTTCACCATCACCATCGCCACCATCAAGATCGCCGTCAGCACCTGTTGCTCCACCCGATCTTACTACTGTGATGAGCTCATTAGAAGCCATTTTGGAAACATTAAAAGAGTCGCAGTCGACTAGGAACAAGGAGGAACGACGTCATCTAGAGGAAAGACATTCAAAAAAGCCTAAGGATTATGATTACAAGCATTTTAGAGAAGATATTTCGTAGGAACTGCAAAAGATTAAACTCCCGGAATTCTCTGGAGGACAAGCTGGAGAACATGCCGAAGCATGGTTGGAAGGGATGATCAGATGCTTCACATTAAGAGAATATTCTTCAACTTCTAAAACAAAGATCGTTGTATTCCAACTCAGGGGGAATGCTCTGATTTGGTGGAGAAATATGGAAAAACAGTTGCATCTCACGTCAGATGTCGTTCCTTGGGAGTTGTTTGTGGACCGATTCCGTGCAAAATACTTACCACCTTTCTTTCAAGAGCAACAAGCCGGAGCCTTCCATACTCTAACCCAAGGTGGTAAGACAGTGGAAGAATACGAGATAAAGTTTATGGAACTTGTAAAATATGTTCCTTATCTAGACACGAATGAATGCCAGGCCGAGCGTTTCGTATTTGGATTAAATCCTCGAATCAGGGCCATGGTAAGAATGTGGAAGCCATCGATGGTAGCAGAGGCGGTTGAATGTGCTCGTTATGCAGAAGAACATCTGGGGATTAAAAGGGATTTCAGACCAGCTGAACCAATACCGCAGGGATTTACAGAAAGGACTCCTCGAAATTTCTTCCGAGGGAATAACTCGAGACCACCTCCTTATGGTAACAGGTTTACCCCAAGAGGAGCGGGAGCAGGAGCTCTCATGACCATAAATGCAATAGCTTCTGAATCCTCAAACATCAGTCCTTGGAGATCTCGAGGGACTGGTAATCGGGGAAGGAATGGGAGAGGAAGTGGCACCAGGGGACAGAGCTCTTGGTCTGGAAATTCTCAGTCAAACTCAAAGGGACCAGCCCAGGTGGACTGTTGGGGGTGTCGAGGACCTCACCTTCGGCGTGATTGTCCAGAGAATTCGCAACAAACAAGAAAAGGACCATCATCAAATGCCCAAGGCAATCATAGAATCCATGTTGTCGTCAACAACAACCAAGCAGCACATCAATCCACGATAGTGGAATCTTCAGGTACAATCAACAGAATAAAACTCAAAATCTTATTTGACACTGGAGCTACTAATAGTTTTGTTTCATCTTATGCATTAAATAAATGTGAGTTGGTAGCCTGCAAGCAAAACGATTTCAGACAGGTAGAAATGGCTTCGGGAAAACTTCAATCGGTAGAATTAAATGTTGAAGATTGCAAAGTTGATCTAGGAGTCTGTCTGACCAAACTAAAAACTTATGTCACGACCCTAGGAACTTACGACCTGGTGATAGGAATGGATTGGTTAAAGTCTCATTGAGCACGGGTAGATTGTTCCGGGAAAACAATACTTTGCATGAATGATGAGGGAGAGACAATCCAAATTCAAGGTATTAAGAGAAAAGTATCCTTGCATTTCATCTCAGCTATGCAAATGAAGCAGTGCTTAAGGAAAAGTTGCCAAGTATATGCAGTGCAAGAAGTAAGCAAAGAGAAAGGGCCTTCCTTAGATCAGTATCCGATTCTGTTAGAATTTCCGGATGTTTTTCCAAAGGAATTACCAGGACTGCCTTCTCAGAGAGAGCTAGACCTCTCCATTGAATTGAAACCTAGTGCGAAACCTATATCTAAAACCCCTTACAGAATGATCGCCCCGGAACTTCAAGAATTGCATATACAGCTGAAGGAACTATTAGATGTAGGACACATTCGGCCCAGTGTTTCACCTTGTGGCGCTCCTGTAATCTTTGACGAAAAGAAAGATGGTTCATTACGGCTGTGTGTGGACTATCGAGATTTAAACTGAGCCACAATAAAGAATAGGTATCCAATGCCTCACATTGACGACCTTTTCGATCAAATGAAAGGAGCTACAGTATTTTAAAAGATCCATCTGCGATCGAGTTATCATCAGCTCAGGATTAGCGAGAGCGATGTTTCTAAGACTGCATTCCGAACTCGTTTCGGGCATTATGAATTCATTGTGGTACCATTTGGGTTGACCAATGCACCTGCAGTCTTCTTGAACTTTATGAATAGCGTTCTCCGCAAATATCTCGACAAATTTGTACAAGTTTTCCTGGACGATATTCTCATTTACTCTAAAAATGAGGAAGAGCATGAAGAGCATCTTCGGATAGTATTATCCTATCTCAGAGAACACAAGTTATATGGAAAATTATCCAAATGCGCTTTCTTTCAGAAGGAAATCCATTGCTTAGGTCATATCATATTAGGCGAAGGAATCTCTGTAGATCCTGAAAAGGTAAATACAATCATGGAGTGGCAGATACCTAAGAATGCACATGAAGTACGTAGTTTTATGGGTTTAGCAGGTTACCACCGAAGGTTTGTGGAGGGATTCTCCAAAATTGCAAAGCCGATCACAAACCTCCAGCACAAAAGTGTTAAGTATGAATGGACTGAAGAATGTGATAAAGTTTTTTCTGAACTTAAAAGATTATTGACTAGTGCACTGATTTTGTGAGCACCTGATATGGATAAAGATTTTACTGTGTGTACCGACGCATCTAAGCAAGGGTTAGGTGCAGTATTAATGCAAGAAGGAGGCGTAATAGCATACGCTTCAAGAAAATTGAAACCCCATGAAGAACTTTATGCTACGCATGATTTAGAGTTAACTGCAGTGGTTTTAGCTTTAAAGATTTGGAGACACTACTTGGTAGGGAGAAACTTTGTGCTTAAAAGTGACCATCAAAATTTGCAGTATTTATTCACCCAGAGAGACTTAAATGCAAGACAAAGACGATGGAGTGAACTCTTAAGCGAATATAATTTTATGATTTCATATATAAGAGGGAAGGAAAATGTTGTAGCAGATGCTTTAAGTAGAAGACCTCGAATATTCTCCCTCGTACCTATCAGGGTGAACTTGAGAGATAAAGTACTTGAACATCTTGTAAGAGATAGTTGGTACTTAAAAGTAAAGTCGGGGCTTGAGAGCAACCATTCAAAGGAACCTAAGTTCGAAGGATATGATCTGGAAGAGGACAGAATTCTACGATTTCACGGAAGGATGTATATACCAGATAGTGGAGATCTCCGAAACACCATCTTTAAGGAAGCACACCGAAGAGTTTATTGTGCACATCCTGGGGTAAAGAAGATGTATGCTGACACTAAGAGACTCTTCTTCTGGTCAAGCATGAAAAACGACATTGTCCAATTTGTCGCTAGGTGTCTTGAATGTCAGCAGGTAAAAGCTGATCATTGTCACCCAGCAGGTCTCTTACAACCTCATGACATCCCTATGACCAAGTGGGAAATAATTTCTATGGATTTTATCGTTGGGCTGCCGCTTACGCAACAAAATCATAATGCCATTTTGGTTGTGGTTGATAAATTAAAAAAAAGCACCCATTTCATCCCAGTAAGAGATACTTATGAAGTAGCTGATGTAGCTCGGGTATTCATAAATGAAATTATCAGATTTCATGGAGTACCTAGGAAAATCATATCCGACAGAGATCCTCAGTTCACATCGAGATTTTGGAATTGTATGCAATCAGTCTTGGGAACTCAGTTAAATTTGAGTACAGCATATCACCCTGAGACCAATGGGCAAACAGAGAGTACATCAGGTACTTGAGGATATGCTAAGAATGTATGTTATGGACCAACAGCCGCGCTGGGAGAAGTACTTACCCTTGGTGGAATTTGCTTACAATAACAGTTATCACAGTTCAATCGGGATGCCACCATTTGAAGCTTTATATGAGAGACCCTGCAGAACGCCATTGAGTTGGGACAGGTTTGAAGACCGAGTAATCGTCGGACCAGAATTGATCCAAGAGATGGAGGATCAGGTAAAACTAATTAGGCAACGATTGAAAGACGCTCAGGATAGACAGAAAAGTTATGCTGACACTCACAGGTCAGATAGAAACTACATAGTGGGAGATCAGGTTTTCATCCGCATCAGACCAAATAAGAGCACCATTCGGTTTGGGAAGGGGACAAAATTATCCCCCCGGTTTTTAGAACCGTTTTAAGTCCTGGAAAAAGTTGGACCTGTCACTTACCGTCTTGCACTGCCACCCCACCTGCACAAAATTCATAATGTATTTCATGTATCTACCTTACGACACTATATTGTTGACAAATCTCATGACCTTCAATGGAAAGAACTGCAGGTATCGGACGAGGGAACCATTACGTATTCTGGAACATAGGGTTCGACAGCTCAGGAACCGACGGATAGACCAAGTTAAAGTCCAGTGGGACAAATATAGTCATGGATCCGCGACTTGGGAGGATGCTGAGACCTTATGCCAAAATTACCCCAACTTATGCTAAATTTTGAGAAACTAGAAACTTTATATGCACATGACTGCTCTATTTTGATACTTGAAACTTTATTTTTGAAATATCACGTAAGGATGAGTTTTACTTTGCTGGTTCATGGATACCCATAAAGATAGAATGCTACTTCACTCTAGTGATACAGGATATACGTTGTTTGTTTAAATCTACTGGTGCATGGATACCGATATGCAATATGTCATTTAAATTAGCATTGCAAGAATATGAAATCATAGATTAAACGTTATAGATGAGACTATCTATCAGTTCATTTCATTTTACATCTTAAATATGATTGAAAGAAAAGAAATAGAAGAGTAACCAAATTTTAAAATGAAAGCAAAACATATTAGTATATAGATTGAGAATGACTAAATACAAATCTATCATAGATGGAATAGGTATGAACTAAACGGAAGCTGTATCTAGCAAGAAATTGTATTAAATATATAGATGCATATGTTGTAATGTGTGTATGAGTGTTTACATTGTAGAGTGTGTACAAAGTGATTACTTTGCAGAACACATCATTACCGAAACAATCTACGTGATGACAGAATTCCAAGAACAGTTGAGACTCCCTGAGATCCCACGATAGGGTGTTGACCCTGGTCCTACTGGAAGGGGTGCAAGGGTTACCCACCGTTTATCCTCCAACACCTAGAGTCATGGGAGGACTGTGCGAGTCACGCTCCCCTAAACGTGTGATGATCACTGTTGGATACCTACAAGCATGTCAGGTCGACGTAATCGATGATGATATCCTTAAGGTCTATGAATGGATTAATAAAACTGATGCCATGGCATATTCCTGTAGAGGACGGGTAGGATGGGAGTGGAAGAGATTAGGTAGGATTTTAAAGTAGTTTGGAGATTTGGTTGAGATGGGAAGTAACAATTAAATTACATATACATACTTATTCAAACGAAAATTCAATCTTAAAATACAAGCATTCTACAATCACTCTAATCTCTAAAAACACAATTTTGATATGAGTATATAAAACCCTAAACTTCAGGACGAAGTTTTTTGAAGAGAGGAAGTATGTAACGACCCATTCCAAAGTTACACGCAAAATAATATTAGCGTGTATACGATATACGCATTTGATAGCTACACATGCATATATCGCGCACATCGCACTAGTACACCTACCTACTAATCTCAAGATTACCTAAGTTAGAAATTAATATTAAGATTTCAGATTAATATTAAGATTAACTAAGTATAAATTATATGAAAATAAATAATAAAAGAAAATAACTTAAGTTAATTAAAAATATATATAAAGTTAATTAATATAAGAATAAATATTCAAACATAAGAATTAATCATAAAGATACTCAAATTAAAGTCATATGCTCCCTAAACAAATTTGATAACCGTAGATCACATCTCCATAAATAACATTCGTTCATTCATTGATGAAAATCAAATCTTGATGGAGAAAAGGCGGTGGGGGGGATGTTATGGCGGTGGAGAAAGTTATATAGGAGGGTGATATGAAGGAGAAACGGAGTCTGTTTTTTTGGAAATTATGCAAGATTATCAAGTGACAATATGGAGGGAGAGGAACTATTTTGAAAGGGAGTCTCTAGGTTTTTGGAATTCTGGGCACGGGGGCAGAGGAGGCATCCTCTGGATTTATGATTGTTCCTAGATTGGCTGGGAGGATTTGATTGTTTCGGTAACCTGTTCACAGCATCACAAGGAGAACCACCATTAAGTCATCAGCTTTATTCCAGGTATTTTTCTATGTATGGAATAGTTCCTTATGTAAAATTAAATTTTACTGTTGATCTTCATTTAATCGCATTACTGCTGAAATATATATGCTTAGATTTTATTCATGAATAAAAAGTGCTGAGTAGGGGCTCTTACAGAGTTCAACATATTTTGAGTCGAGTTCTATGCTCATTGGAAGTTTGAATCACCACTCCTGAGGTTGAATTATTCACGAGAGAAAAAGGGTGTTAGCTGTAGCAAAGATTGCATTGTGGGTGTTGTCAAAAGAGGGTCATTCATTGATATGTATATTGCTTAAACACCTACCAAGTTCCTCAAAAATACTAACCACTATAACTTCTATCTCAAGTAATGAAATGGCATTTTGTTCTTAGATTCACAACTTTGCAGATATATATCAGTGGTCTGTTTTGTTCCTGAGTGCAATATGAATTCCATACTATTGTCCTAGAATACTCATAAATCTTTTGAGGTACTATGTATATCCGTTTGGGGTTAACAATATTAATAGTCCACCTACAGCCATTCTCAGACAAACTGTTGGTCGAAATAACACTAAGTCTATTCTAGAAAAACTCAGAAATTTAGTGGAAAATTTGGGATAAATCGACAGGGAGTTCCTACAATCAAGGTATCCACAAGTTCCAAGACATCAATTTCCTTTCAACTTCCAAGAGACTATGTATTACTTCAAAGAGTCATCAAATGCCAACAATACAATGAGTTCAAATGCAGTATTTATGCTGCAAATGAGGAGGTGAGGTTAAGATAGGGTTTGGGTATCATTAATTGCAAAGTAAACGCATTCCTAACCTTGAAAACCATGCAAGGCTTAAGGCAGGAATATGTGCAGCTACTTCTCTGTTTTAATAACTCTGTCTTAACTTCTAAGGAAAAACAGGTGAAAAGTTTGACTTTAAGGCCTATTCTTAACTATTACAATAACTGTTTTGACAGATAAAAATATCTTCTAACTGTCTAATAACTGCCCAACTGCCTTTGTGTAAAGGAAACATGATATAGGTGGCAGTTTGATCTTTTGAAGGAGTAACTGCTTCCTTGCTGAGTTTTTCAAGGCTGCCTTTGGGTTATCTGTCTTTGTTTTAACCACAAATCTGTCTTTAGGCCTTCAAACTCTATTTTATGCTTAGCTATCTGCTTTTTACCATATTTTCTTCAATTTTGTTTGATCTCTGTTCTGTTTATTTGATTATTTATTTTATTTCTTCTGATCCTTTGCCTTTATTCTTTTGTCTTTCCATTGTCTTCTTTCTTCCCTTGATTTCTGCTTTTCGTGCTAATCCTTTGTTCTTATCCTTTGGTTAGGATTAGTCCTCTAACCCTTCTGGGATTAGCCCCCTTAATCTTTCTGCTTTCTTTCTCTCACTGTTTGTTTTTTCGTGTGCAGGAGGGGCCTTTCTTTGTGGCTGGAGGGTTTCATTGGATCATTTGATGATCATGTTTCATCGATGATCAACTTTTAATGCAAATTATCTAGCCATCTTTATCTGAATTTTCCTCCTGGATCGTCACTCAGAGGTCAATTTGGTCGTTACTTGACCATCAGAATGTCTTTTGCGCATTCTGCCATTAGACCTGCACATACAAAGCACCTTTCTTAGTTTAAAAACCTGCAGGAGGGTTTACTGTGTTTTAGGGGGCTTTTGGACTGTCGAGGATGCTTTGCAGAGGAAAGGATAGTGCAGGGACAGGGTTCCGGAGGCGGAACTAGGAGATATTCAAACGGATGCGGGAGAAAATTGAAATTTGGCGTGGAGGGGAAAGGTGGTTTTGATAAACCAAGGTGGTTTATCACGCGCGAAAAGTGTGGTAAGCGGTTTAAGGCAAAATGGACGTGATTCCATTCAGCGTCTACCGCATGGCAGGCGAAAAACCGCCTATTTCGCGCGGGTTGTGGGATATTAAACCCAGCGCTGCTTTCTATGCGATATGCATTTTGGGCCGTCGGATCTTGGGTAATGAGATCGACAGTGCGGAATGATTTGAGGAGCAGTGAGCAGATTTGGGGGGTGGAGCCCGGGGACAGCTGGCGGAGCGGGAGCGGGCATGGTTTTTAACGAAGAAGCGGGGCCCAATTTAAATGTAACAAAGGTTTATGGGGCCTTTTTATAAGGTTTGCGGGGGTTTTATATAACAAAAAGGCGGAGGGTGAAATTATGTTGGGGGGCTTTATAAAATAAGCGGAGTCGAGGTTATATGGGTGTGAGGGGGCTGGGGCTTAACGCCTATTTCATACAAGGGCAGGTTTTTAATATAAAATAAAGTTTTATATATAGAAGAAAAAGACCCGATAGGCTTATTTTTTAGGTTTTAAACAATGCAAAAGGGGGTTGTTACATTGTTTAATTCTTTCAAAGGAAAAATGATGAATGAGGTTCCTTTTAGGAAGGCTTTTAGGAAAGGAAGAAATGGGTTTTTTAGTGAGAAAAAGGGAGTGAATGAGAGTAAGGGTAAGGTAGTGAAAATGAGGTTAATAGGCCCAGAAAATGAAGTCCCTTTGGAGCAGCAAGGTAAACTTTTAAAGACAGAGATGAAACATAGTGAAATAGGTTTATTTAGGATAATGAAGGCAGTGAGATTTCTAAAACTCACAATATTTCAAAGAATGTTATTTTTAGAAATCTAGAACAGCATTTTAGTCATCTTTTGATATCAGCAAAAATTATTGATGACTAACACTTACTGCGCAGAGACAGCACTGGGATTGTCTGAAGCCAGCCAAGGTGACGCAGATCTGAATCTGTCTGACTCAGAAGTGCCTAAAGCAGAGCTGTAGAACTTCAGAAGGTGTTGGTGGGCGTAAATTTCTGAAGTTTTCAAAATTTTAGGATAAGCAATAGTGAAAAAGAGCGAAAGGAGATCAGCTTCTCAGAGAGTTTCTAGCCAAAGAAACTTGCAGATCGATCAGAGGATCGAAGAGAGCTAAATCATTGTTGATTTGGCAGATTTCCAAGGAGGGAAATCAGTTGTCAAAGGTAGCAGAGGGTGCCCATTTGGCAAAGGACCCTAGATCTAGATCTCTAGCAGAGAGAAGAGGAGCTCCGACAGATTTCTGAGTAGATGGCTCCTCATGGACTGCGTGATCAAGATAGATTAGATGGCCTATCCAACTTTGCAGTTTGGAAGGCAAGAATCCTGATATTCCTAGAGGCCTATCATCTAAGAGACCATGCAGAACAAGTTTTGGCCACGCCGACCGATGCAGATCTCCTGAGGAAGCATAATGAAGCTGTTGGACATGCCAAGCGGCTGATAATGGATGGAGTTAAGGACCACGTTGTCCCACACATAGCCAAGAATAAAACAGCTAATGAGATGTGGAGGGCCTTAACATCCCTATATGAGGGAATGTCCGTCCAGAGGAAGATGCTTCTGGAGACTTAGATGCAGTCATTCATGATAACCAAGGGGGAAGACATGGAACATTTTCTCTTCAGATTCCAGTCGATCAGAGACCAATTGACTACCACGTGTGCAAAGGTGGAGGATTATGTGATGCTCAGGACTGCTCTCAATGCGATCATAGATGAGTGGGAAGCCTTTGTCCAAAGTATCTTGGGCAGAGCGGACCTTCCCGACTAGGACAACTTGTGGGCAATCATGCATCAATAAGAACTCTGCAGATTCACCAGGAAGCAGTACAGCACGAGATCGAGTAAGGTGAAGAAGGAAGATGTTGCCTTGGCATCAAAGAGGCAGCAAGGAAAGAAGAAGCGGGATCTGTCAAAGATCAAGTGCTCCCAGTGTGGCGAATTAGGACATTTCGTCGGCAATTGTCCTCAAAAGAAAAACGACAAGGAAGCCTCTTCTTCCAAGGCTGTTGTGGCAAATGATGGGTTAGAAGATGATGCAGCCATGAGCGCCATGAACCACGAAAGTGGGGCGACATGGATCTGTAGAGGAGCTACAAAATGAGGGTGGTATCCTTGAGTAGCTCATCTCTTGGATCACATCCGAGCTACGGGAGCCTTAAGACAATAGCGGGACAAGTGGAGCAGTGGGTGCATAGATCACGGATGAAGCAAAGGCAAATCTGAAGGCTGGAAGGAGCAACGCAGTGCAAATGCAGCATCAGTGTAGGGGTTGATGTGACTTCAGCAGCGCAGAGCAAAACTGCTTACGCAGAGCAGAGCGACAGCAGCGTGGAGGCTTCAAGAGGACAGCGCACAGCAGCAGCAGCGTGAGAGATTTCATTACAAGGGGCTGATGTGACTTCAACAGTGCAGAGGGAGTTCGCTTACACAGTGCAGTGTTGTAGTTGTGCATCATCCTCCAGATGTCAGCACAGATCAGCAGTCGATGGAGCTTCAGTGATGGGGTTGCAGCCCAACTGACTTGTCTGTCAAAGATTGGGTAGGAGATTCAGTTGTTTCTCTCATCAACTGAAGATGCAGTGCGACAGATGGCAACACGGATGCAACAGATTGAGAGGGAGTTGAAGTACAAATGTGGCAGTGGCGGTGACAGCGTCATGGGCAACAGTGCAGAATGGCAGCAGTAGTGCAGTGATTAAGGGCAGCAGGCTAAGCATCAACAGCACAGAAACCAGTGCCCAAAGTCTTGTGATACATGGTGTGATGTAATGCTAGAGCACACTCCGTGCTAAGAGGGAGTGTTGAGATTTTGTGTATTAGGGTAGCGTCGGATGTGCTCTAGCTCCCAAAATTTGTGGAGGAACTATAGTACACCTGATCTACAAGATCCAAAAAGGGATTTGGAAAATTTCAATTGGTTTGGGAGATATTTAATTAACTAATTATTTTAATGTATTTCCTAAGTCGATTGGACGAATGGAAGCACATCGAGCAGAGCGGGCGAACATGGCGGCGGCCGAAACCCTAGGTTACCATGGAACTCTGGGCTCGACGGCACCGCTACCAGCTCAATACGTTTGACTACCATTTGCTTGGAGGTGAATGAATCTTCCTGCCCCTGTTTACAGCTGCTCACCGGGTATTTTTCTCCCTTCTGGTTATTAAAATCTGTTGATTACTGCTCGCCTTGGATATCCTGGGCCCCCACTGTCCATTTCCGGGGTCTGCTATAGTTTTTGTGGGCGGTCACTTGTTTTATTGCTTGGGACGCATAGCTGCGTTTGTCCGGGGTTTTCAACTTCTCTTGGAAGCAGATCCTGGGCCCCCACTGTCCATTTCCGGGGTCTGTTATATATTTTGTGGGCTGCCACTTGTATTGCTTGGGACGCGTAGCTGTGCTTGTCTGGGGTTTTCTACATCTCTTGGCAGCAGATCCCGGGGTTTCATTACTTGGTGGGGACGCTCCTGCACAGTGAATCTTGACTGTCCCTTCTGGACCCATCATCGAGACCGGCATTATTAGCACCTGCTCTGACCTCTGGCTTCGAAGCCACAGTTTGTCAGGCGGACTTACATAAATCATTCACCCTTGTATTTTTCTGAGGGCATCTGTCTTCTCCAGCGGTCACTTAGCGGCTTGAAGGGCTATCCATTCACTATGAGCTCCTACGAGGACGAGGTGGACTACTCGGAGGACCCCCTGGAGGGGGTCGACATCTGGGGGTTAGCAACACCTGATGAGGTGGATGCGATGTCAGATTTGGACCCATTACCCGGCGCGGATTTGCCTGCTCAGCCCACACAATCCACCGTGGAGGGGTGCATCTCACCCATGGGGGACCTTGAGCACTTGACATTTGGCTCGCCCTCGAACGAGGAGATTGGTCTCTGGGCTTTCACACAGGTTGAGCAGGACACCTTGGCAAGTGCCGCCATAGGTAGCTCCGCACTATTCTCGGAGGCGGTCTTTCAAGAGATCGGTGACACAGCTCGCTTCTTGACGCATCGGCACAATGATGGCCATCACACACCTGGGGTTTGCCCGAAATGCCCTTCTGATAATAATGATGCAGCACATGACGGTTCGGACCCCATTATACCAGTGCCGGCCTCTGGGATCTTCACCAACATTCCAGAGGACCTAATCGACCGGGAGAAGACTTGTACTCCGCATGCATCTGCCAACTCTGTTGAGCCGGAACTGGGGGTATGTAAGAGCAGTAAACCGCATAAGGTCACAAAGAGCAGGTTAAACTACCTCACAAATTTTGGAAGCGAGAGTGGTATGAAAGATTGGAGCATCGTTGCTGCCAAGACCCTGGTTGGGAAGATCCGTGGCCGGAAATACTCATCATCGAGACTCCAACGGTGGACAAGAGAGATCTGGAGTGATTCCCTTGACTCCCTCCCGGTGGTCGGGGCCATGACCAAAGGCTGGTTCTCTCTCACCTTCGCCCGTCCTGAACATTCCGATTGGGTCCTCAAGCAATTCTGGCACCTAGAACTGCATCCAGTCCATCTCAAACGATGGGTGCCCCTTTTTGATCCTAAAAAAGAGAATGCAGGTGCTGGCCCCATCTGGATGAGGTTGCCTGGACTGCCTCTGCACTTCTGGAATGAGACTGCGCTTCGGAACATAGGGGGCCATTTCGGTCGGTACCTGGACCATGATCGATCCTACCTAGCCACGGGCAACAGAGCAGTGGCTCGGATCCTGATTTTTCTCGACACCAGGGATGGCTTATATGAGAACTTTATCATGATGTTTGATGGGTTGGAGTGGCAGCAACCTCTAGACTATGAGGGCATGCCCTTTCGCTGCAGGAAATGCCATGAGGTTGGTCATCTATACAAATCATGTCCAAGGAAGGGGGCTGGCAGGATGCACGCTAAGAAAACTTGCTCCATTGGCATACAAACTGAGCCAAACCCTAGCACATTGCCGGACAGTGCGGGCTTGCAGCCGCGGGCATCTGAGCTACCTGGAGATGGCGGGTCGAGATCTGCGACTTTGCCCACTTGGACTACCACGCATCCCAGATCCCGGCCACAGGTCTCGTCGGTGCCTCCCCAGCATGATCTGATCATTCCGGGTACTGCTTCTTCTGGTCCTTTTACTTCTGATTTTGCAGCTATTTCTTCATCCATTACTTTGCCATTTAATGTATCTGTTATTGAACAGCACCTGTCATTTGCTTTCACCTTACATTGTTTCTCATCGAGTATGTCACATTCATCTTTAAATCTCCCATCGGTTTGTTGCACCATCGCCTCGGCCAATCCTACGTTTTCCCCTATCATACATCATTCATCTGCTATGCCCTCCCCTGGCCATTCTGCCACCTCTTCGGAGACTCACTCTTCGAAGCACAACTATTTTCTTAGATCCTTAACAAACCCTCAATCTGGAGAGGTTTTTGGCATTGGACCGGGTTCGGGTAGCTTACCCTCCAAATCTCGTGGCAGACCTTCTGCCCTAGCAAAGGCCATCAAACGGGCTAACTTCGAAGTGGAAGCAGGCACACAATCTTCTCTTATGCGGGTCCTTAGAGCACGAAGACCCTTGATGACTGTTACATCATGATTTGTCTCTCCTACAACTGCAGGGGACTGGCCAACCCCGATAAGAGATTGGCCCTCAGAGAACTGTTAGCACAAAAGCCCTTTGATATACTATTTCTACAAGAAACGCTAGGAGTGGGTTTGGAGGTGACTGAAACATTATCATCCTTCCTTCCTGATTGGTCCTTCATCACTCTTGATGCTCGTGGTAGATCTGGAGGATGCGCTCTTGGCATCAACAACAAAACCACCCGAATGTTAAACTGCTGGGGCCGGACGGGTGTTCTTGCGATGAATGTCTTGTTTGGTAGCTCTGCGATTGAGTTTACCCTGGTAAACGTTTATGGGCCCTGCTCTGACAGAGAGCACTTCTGGCACTCACTTTTGTCCTGTTCACTCATTACTGTCCCCCATCTCATTTTGGGCAGAGATCTGAATTTCTCCTTGGGCATTGCTGAATCTTGGGGACCACTAGCCACCCCGGACCCTTTGGCTGAGTTTTTTAACTCAGCGCTCGGTGCATCTCATCTTGTAGACATTCAGACTACCAAGTTGCAACCTACCTGGCGGAACAGGAGGACTGGTAATGCTGCATTGCCCCGCAGACTTGACAGATTTCTTATTAAACAGGACCTCCTCACTGTTTTGTCTCGTGCACGTCAATGGGTTGGATCTGGTGGCAAATCTGATCACTCGCCCATCATCCTGGAGTTTGAATGTGGTCCTAATAGAGCTCGCCCCCCATACAAATTCAACTCCAGTTGGTTACGAGATCCTGATTATAACCAGCTGGTCACTCGGACCTGGCAGCACTTTAGACCTACGTTGGATGATGACCCTGGCAGGGTTATCAATGAAAACCTTAATCGATTAAAGAACCTTACCATACAGTGGGTTCGAAATAAAAAGAAACAGGAAAGGGAGGCTCTGCACAGCATTGAGGTAAAAATTGGCTCTCTCAACAATGGTGATCTGTTGGGATATTGTAATGAGGAAGCCAGGGCACAACTTTTCGCACTTGAGACCGAAAAGGCCAAACTGCTGAAACAGAAGGAGGAAGATTGGAGACTCAAAAGTCGGGCCATATGGATACAGGCCGGTGACGAAAATACAAAAAATTTTCAGCAGCATGCAAATGGTCGCAAGGCTGCTAACACCATTTGGGAATTGTCAGATCGAAATGGCTTTACTGCGAGGACGCATGATCAGCTATCTGAGCTGGGTACCAGACACTTCACCAATCTGTATAGGGCTTCTACTATTATTAATCTCCCGGAGATCCTGCGCATTACTCAAAACTTTAAACTCTTCGTGGAACAGGAGCAGCAGGATGATCTCAATTCCCCAGTGACCATGGGCGAACTTGAAGGGGTTTTGAAATGGTTCAAACGGGACAAAAGCCCGGGGCCTGATGGCTGGCCCATTGAATTTTTCATTCACTTCTTTGATCTCATATCAACAGACCTTCTGGCTATGATTGAAGATAGCAGGGTGCGAGGCAGGATTTATGATGGATTTAACACCACTTTTATTGCACTTATTCCTAAATCGGACAAACCTACCAGCTTCAATGATTTCAGACCCATTTCGCTGTGTAACTGTATATACAAGATCATATCCAAAATTATTGCAAATCGCATCAAGCCTTTCCTGTCCGATCATATTGAAAAGGAACAATTTGCCTTTCTGAATCATAGGCAAATTCATGAGGCCATTGGTACTGCCCAGGAGGCCCTTCACTCTATTAAATCTCTCCGACTGAAATCGACTATTCTCAAGATTGATCTCACTAAAGCTTTTGATCAAGTTGACTAGAGTTACCTTCACCTCATCCTTATCCACTCTGGGTTTCCTCATACCCTTATCAACTGGATTATGGGCTGCATTTGTCACGCTACCTTCAGCATTCTGATCAATGGTACTGCTACTGATTTTTTCCATGCAGGGAGGGGTCTCCGTCAGGGCTGTCCCCTTTCACCATTACTATTTGTCCTCGTCATGGAGGGCCTCTCTGTGCTTATCAACAATGCAAAAGAAAGTGGGACACTACAGGGGCTCCGGATCATTGATAATTTATATCTTACACACCTTTTATTTGTTGACGATGTACTTATATTTCTTAATGGCACTAGACAAGACTCTGTTCAATTTGATCTGCTCCTGAAATGGTTTTGCAGGGCCACCGGTATGGCACCGAATTGCACCAAATCCTCTATCATCATGACGGGTTGCACGAGACAGGAACAAGACACCTCCAGGAATCTATTTGACTATGTCTGCATTGATATCAATGGCGGACTCAAATATTTGGGGTATCTCATCAAACCAAATGACTATAAGATCAAGGACTGGAACTGGATCATAGCAAAAATTGAGCGCAGAATCAACGTTTGGTACAATCGATGGTTAACCAGGGCTGGTAGACTCATCCTCATAAAGTCTGTACTGGAGGCCATTCCGGTCTATTGGATGACCCTGGCCTGGATTCCGATTAGCATAACTAACCGGATAAAATGCATCTGCAGACAATTCCTCTGGCGCAACCAAGGTAAGGCATCCACATTTGCCTGGATCGCATGGGATCGTATCAATTTTCCCAAAAAATGGGGTGGCTGGGGGTTAAAAGATCTTCACCTCTTTTCTCGGGCCCTCGCGGCTAAGATGGGCTGGCACTTAATTACAGGACAGAGCTTATGGAAGGAGGTTATGGTGGCCAAATATATATCTCCACAAAGCCCACTAGAATGGATCTGTAGCTGCATCACTCTGCATTCGGGGGCTTCAATCATTTGGAGGGCTATTACAAGGGCAGCACACATTCTACAGAATGGTTTATCCTGGCAAATTGGTTCCGGAACTGCGGTTCGTATTGGCACTGACTCATGGTCGGGGAGTGGAGAATATCACAAACTGCCGGCATTTATCATTGAACATCTCGCCCACAGGAACGTCACATATCTGGCACAGATTGTTGATTGGGCACACACCTCATGGCGGGAACAAGCCTGGCTACAGGCGGGTGACCTTGGGATCCCTCCGGAGGGCACTCGGGTCTGGCAGCAATTTATCTGGGCACTGAAAGCCACCAATATCCGCATCTTTGACCGTGAGGACAATCTGATTTGGGCTGTATCAAAAAATGGGCATTATTCTCCAAAGCTAGGTTACCTCGAACTCATCAAACACAGGGAACCCCCCATTAAGGACTGGTGGTGGAGTACCATTTGGAAATTAAAATCCCCGCATAAGCACAGACTTCTGTTCTGGTGCATGCTCAGAGATTGCATTCCCACCACAGATTTCCTTCACAGAAGGGCTTACTATGGGGCATCTAGATGCTGTTACTGTCTAAATGACAGTGAGGACGCACACCATTTATTCCTGCATTGCAACATTATCCTAAACATTTGGTCTCGGATTATCACTGAATTGGGTTGCAGATTTAATTGGGGGGGGTGCCACTTTATTAGAGGCCTGGTATCTTTGGTGGCAGCGCTCTGCACACAGTCCTAAACTCCGCAACCTCCCTTTAATCGTGGCTTGGGAAATTTGGATTGGGCGAAACAAACAGATCTTCAATGAGATTCCCATTGACTGTGAACGGATCTGCGCAGCATCTCTTGCCACCTTTCGGCTCATACCTGAGGACAGTATATGCTGCAAGCCACCTCATAAGAATCCAGAAACCATCGATCACAGCAGGGCGTGGGCATACTTTGATGGAGCGTCCAACGCTCATGGGTGTGGGGGGGGCGTCGTTCTCTATTTGAATGACCATCACTATTACGACATCAGAATGGGGTTAGGACCAGGAACCAACAACTACGCCGAACTGCAGAGCCTCAGACTCCTCCTCACATTTGCTCGGGACATTCATTGTGCCTCCATCCAGATTTTTGGCGATTCTCTACTTGTGACCAATTGGTTTAACAATCTAGCTCATTGTCACTCGCACACACTGTCTGCACTGCTGCGTGAGGTTCACCATCTCAGAGCACTATTTGACTTCATTACAGTGACTCATATATACAGGTCTCGGAACGAAGTTGCTGATCAACTGTCCAAAGAAGCTTCGGAGCTGACTTGGGGTACCTGGCACATCACTGAACATAATGCTGGACAGATCTACAGATACTATCACCGGCCTTTTATCGAGGAGGCTCCTCCTATTTTGGTTATGTAGCAGTACTGCTATTCTGGGGGATTTTGTTTATTCCACCCCTTTACATATATTCGGCATGTATTATTTCATATTTATACTTTGTTCCTACAGGAGTTAGTAAGTTATGCACCGAACTTGCTATGTGACTTGTTTCTTTACTGATGAATCATGTTTTGGGACTGTATGCCTACAATTTTTGATTGTGTGGCTGACTGTATTTGACTGAGGACTGAACAGTAGTATATACTACAGCATTATGTAACATGTAGCTGATCATTAATTGAAAAGTTACGAACTTTTTCTGTGTGAAAAAAATGTATTTCCTAAGTCTAAACTTAGGAAAATTAAATAATTAAAGTTAATTAAATTAAACATGTGATGAAATTGTCTTAAGTCGCACAGATCAAGCTTTCTTTTAATCTTAGCCATTGATTCAAGATCTGATCATGGCAGTTGGTTTCCCAAGGAGAAAAGTATAAAGGAAAGGCTTCGGGTCATTTGTAAAGACACACAGTGGCAAAGCACTGAAGCTAAGCTGAGATTCTAGGGCAAGCTTTGCTAAGAATTCCCAGAAGTGTTTCAGCTGCGGAGAGGGGAGTTTAGGCAAAGGGGATGGTCTGATCCCAATGCCTAGAATCAGCAAGAGGCAAAGAGCAGCTTCCAGAGGCAGCACAGAGAAGCAGGAGCAACAGTAGCAGAGAAGTCATCAGTTGCGCAGCGCAGGGGCAACTACAGCTACGCAGGTGCTACACAGTCTCTCCTGGGGCAGCGTTAGGTAGTAGGAGACCCTCATGGGTTACGCAGAGTCCCTCAAGGGCAGCGTAGGTTCTGCGTCACCCATTCTGGGGTTACGCAGCCCTCTCCAGGCTTGCGCAGAGGGACGCAGAGGCTGCAGAGGCTGACGTAGAGGCTTCAAGGGCAGCGTTGGGGTTTCTAGGACCAAGATCTGGCTGAGTCCTGTAAATCTCGTTTGAGGGTGTGGATCAGTCAATATTTTGGCTTCAGAACAGCAAGATAGTTGCAGATCTATAATTTCTGTCAGGTTTTCCAAATCTGGAACCCAGATTTGTTGTATTTAGAAAACTCTTAATAATAAAACCCTCCAGCAACTAGCGGACCACTTTTCTCGCATTGGGTTTTTCTGGGGACTATTATCCACAAAATCCTTATCACTTTATCTATGTGTGCATGTACTTTTTCTAGATCTGAATCAATTAGAGTCTATTATGTGTTTGCTTCGATGTTAATCTGAATTTTCAGCTTAATAACTTAATTTAGTAGGAGAAGCATAACCAGATCTAACAGTAGATTTCTGCATTAGTAACATTCAGAAATTTTCACAAATTTGGCATATGTTGGATGGATATACTACTACTTAAGGTCTGTCAGGAAAACTAAGAAAAAGCTTGTGATCAAGAATTCTTCAGAAGGGCAGATGGCAAATCTATGGAAAAACATTTGAGCAAGAAGTTGAAGAGTTATGATATTGTTGATACATCCTTCTACCGGCAGTTGATCAGTTCCTTGATATATTCGATTCAAGGACACATCGATTAGTTGACAAGTATTGATAACGAATACAGATACTACAAATATTTGGTACTCTTTGAGATTTGGTATGACCTCTTGGAAGAGCTTGAAGCAGGATTATGTTACACTGTGAAGGAAGAGGATATGGAAGTTTGTACAATTAGCTATGAATCAGTTTGGGTCCATAAAATGATGAACAATTTGATGGCATGCTACATTCGATTAATTATAGCCCTATGAAGATTATTAGAGAACCAAGAACGTTGAAACACATTATGATTCATGATGCATAAAGAAGCTATGAAGCTACAAGAATATCTCCACTGACGAACAGGTAGTCGATGTATTGATGAAGTCCCTTCCTAAGGAAAAGGATAAATATTTTTGAGACAAGCTTGGGCTTGTAAATATCTCCTCCTAGTTTGCGAGGGAGTAAGGATGGACACCTTATTCGCCATGTGTCATGTACTATGACCATGACTAACAGCGATAAGTCTAGTACATGAACACAAATCGGGAGAATGGTGGATTGGATTAGCATCTTGGACAGACATTCGTGAGTCATGTAATGTGACCAAGACTAAAAATCGTAAGTCAAGTACATGGACTTGGATAAAGAATGGTCCAGTGAATGAAATTTTCCTTACGATTAGGAAGAAATGGTCATGTGAGGGAATACCTTGGTGAACCTAGGAGAGAGATGTGCCTTGAGAAGCAGTGGTGTCCTACTAAATACCTCACATCATTATGCTTTGATCTAGTGGAGAGATAGAGCTTACTTTTCAAGGCCTTGGTATTTTGACAATGTTGGTTATGATGATGTTATCATCATCATTGCTTATCAGTCTAGATCCTTTCTTATATGAATATTTCAAATTAGACTATCATGTTGAGTCATCATGAATACCTCCCTAGGTAAGAGGGAGTGTTGTAGTTGTAACTGGAATCGGTCTTCATAATATAAATTTATCATTGATTATTTATTATATTTATTATATTTTGTCAAAGCATGTTTTTCATGCTTAAAGAGTCAAAAAGAATTTATTATGAGTCAAAAGATAATGAATTTGAAACATGTCCCATTTGGATAGGTGTAAGAAAAATAAATTTGAATTTTTATGTTGACTCAAAATTCCACAAGATGACCAAGTCGGCCTGAACCTCCAATAGACACCTATTCGACCCTCCTTGATAGTTATATATAAAGGACAAGTTCGACTCATTTGGGAGAACATTCACAAACACAAGTAGCAAATCTGAACTTAGAAGACATGGAGAGAAAGTCGAGCCAAAGGAGAGAGAAGAACAATGTCAAACACAAGAATATTCCAAAGTTGACCAAAGCTTGACCTTGTAGCAACCTGAACGTGTGGACTATAAATTATGTGAAGAGGCTGAATTTTCTAAAGTAGTTGCAGGCCGAAATTCAACCTTAGTTGCAAGTCTGAAATTCCTGAAGTTCAACTAGTTTGGAGCAAGTTTGACTAGCGTTGACTTTTCACTTTGGAGGTGACTAGGAGGAGGGTCTGGACTTGGTCTCTTGGTGGCAATTTGGTCTTGGTCTTGGTCTTGGATATCTCATTTTGATCTAGCTTTGTAAGAGAAAGATTGTTGGGTTTTCCCCTTGTGGGTTTTGCCTAGCTAGTAGCCTAATTATGGTGTCTCATGTCTCTTTGTGATTTCTATATTCCTGAAATATCGAACATTTGTATAATTGCTTGATGAAGAAGATATAAGAAGTAATAAAGAAGACATCTAATATTCACAAATAATTATCAAAAAGAGAAATTAGGTGTTAATGTTCACTACATTTGTTTCTCAACGCGAACATCAAGCATGGTATTCTCGTATTGATGCATATCTGACGAGTCTTGGTTGATCTTGTTACTATATGACTAGATTATAATGCGAGTAGAAGGGACTCATGTGATAGAGGGAGTAGTCATGGCCTACATCAATGTCAAATGGAGTTGAAATTTGAGTTTGAGACAAAAGATCTTGGTTGGATACACTACTTCTTGGATCAGATCAATTTAAGGTTGATCCAAGCCGTGCGGCACAACATGTGTTGAGGTGCCGACATGGTACAGTTAGATATGGATTGAGATATGTCTCAAATGATGAAGTACAATTGTAGGGATATACAGATTCAAATTGAGCAAGGAGTAATGAAGACAAGAAGAGCACATCAAGATGATGTTTCCGTTCGAATTCTGCTTGGGCAGGAATTAGGCATTTGTTGCACTCAGAACTATAGAGCCCGAGTATATTGCAGCTATTTTGGCGAGTTGAGAAGCAGTGTGGCTTTAGAAGTTGCTCACAAGATCGCTTGATCAAATTTTGGAGACAACCATGATGGCAAGTTAAAGCTCATGCTACAAAAACGGAGCAGTGAGGCTCTTATGCATTTCTACAAACCAGTAGGTTGTTGAATTCTCACAAAGCCTCTGTCTCGGGATGAAGTTCGTATACTCAGGGCAAAGCTTGAAGTAGTTAACAATGCTTCCCTTGGTTAAAGAAAGTGTTGATGTTGTAGCATCACGGGGCGAGATTATCCCTAGGTCAAGGGTATTAACTAGGTCACGGGTATTTACTGGGATCCATATAATGTGGCTAGGGGGATTGACCCAGAGAGAAACAAGGCTCGGAGTGCTCCCCCGATCAATGTTTCCCTAACCATATTGCCAAGGGTTACTTGGCTAGTGTGAAAATTCCAAGTCCTAGATCTCGGACTGCAGCTCGGAAACGTTGTGTTGCCTCTGCGTGAGGCCTGCGAGGCCCTGCGTCACCATCTCTAGGCATTACGTTGCTCCCTCTACATCTTTCTATGCCTCTCTGCTGAGTATTCTTGGCCCTAGAGAAGATACTCCTGCCAAAACTATCTCTGCCCCTCAACTGCGTTAAGAATCTTTAGATCGAAGTTTCTCCCTGAGCACTATTCACTAAAGAAATCGATCACTTGACCCTTTCGGTGTATCTTCCAAATGACCCTAAGCCTTCCTTTATAGTCTTCTCGTTGAGACCTCAACAGCCAAGATTAGATATCCAATCAATGGCTAGGATTATATTTTGACTTGATCTACTTTTTCTAGAAGTTACACCTACAGTTTAGATTAATACACATTAATTATTTTAATTTCCTAAGTTAGACTTAGGGTCCTCATTAAAATTAATTAATTTTTTAAATAAAACTGCTTCCGCATGGAATTTCCCAAAACAATTTCTGGGTTATCTGGAACACATGCGTCTAAGCCTCTCCACAAAGTTTGAGACTTAGAGCACATTAGATGCAACCACAAATCAACATTCCCTCTTAGCGAGGAATGTGCTTTAGCAAATATGCCCTATTGCACACTACTCTGACTCTGAAGCATCTCCCTCTGCGTTGCTAATGTCTAACATGTTGTCCACCAACCACTGCGCTGCTGCTGCAAATGTACTGTTGTTGACCCTGCCACAATCAACACTGCATCCGTATTGCAACTCCCTCTCAAATGTTGCACCTATGTTGCTACTAGCACTGCCACTGCTAACTCTGCACTGCAACTCAGTTGTTGAGAGAAGCAACTGAAAAACATCCAAAATATCTGAACAAGTGTTCAAGATGCATCTCGATGCTGAAACTTTGACTGTTGTTAGTCGCACGTTGTTCCTCTGAAGCACTGCGTTGTTGTTGCTCTGTACTGCATCCCTCTGCGCTGTTGCAACTCTTCTCTGTGCTGCTCAGATTCTGGCACTGCTAACCACTGTATCTGTCACTCCAACACTCTTCTGCACCACTGAAAAACTCCTCCCGCCAGTTATTGCTAATCTTGGGCACTCGTAGCAAGATCGTGATCCAAGAGGTGGAATCCTCAAGGATCCTGTCCAACTGAAGTTCTTGCGAACTTACAGCTCAATGTTGCCCCATCTCCCACCTGGAGATGTGTGGGCACTCATGGCATACTCATCCTCCTCGATCTTTGCGGACGTAGCCTTTGGATCGTGCTTCTTATCCGTGTCCTTTTTCTTCAAAGGACACTGGGTAGCGTAGTGACCAAGTTCACCACACCTAAAGCACTTTATCTTTGAGACTTCTTTCTTACATCTTCATTCCTCCTGCTGCCCCTTGGATGCAAGGGCTGCATTTTCTTCCTCCTCCTACTTAGCCTTCGACCCACTGCCATTGTTGCCGTCAAGTTTACACTTGACTAGATCCCTCCTTAGCTCTTCTTGTTGAAGAGCAACCCACATCTCTTCCCAGCCCTGCAAGGTTGCTCTGCCCAAGATGCTCTGGACGAACACCTGCCATTCTTTAGTGACTGTGTTAAGATCCAGTCTCACCATTGCTGTAGGAGAAAGGCGTAGACCCCATTGCTGCTAGTTGATCATGGGTTTCCTGAAGTCTAGACAAGAACGGAACAATACGCTCCCCTTTCTAGATCTGCACTATCCTCAGTTTTTGCTCTAAGTACATCATCCATTGCTCAAAATATCCTTCATACAACGCTGCGAAGGCTTCCCACATCTTCCTGGTTGTGTCCTTGCCAGCTATATGGGACACAATATGGTCTTTGACTCCATCAAGGAGCATCCTTTTAGCTTTCGCCAGGTCGGATTTGTACTTCTTCAGCGGATCTGGATCTGCAGGGACACCTACCATACTCGTCACAAAAAGCTTGAGATAGTATTCATCTAGAAGGCATGTGATTCTCGCCTTCCAGATTACATAGTTGGAGGCTCTCTCCATCTGGTCCTCATCTCTAAGCCCGTGAGTTGCCATGGCCGTCTAGAAAATGTCGAATCTGCGCCTCTTATTCCCCCTCTGCGCAACAATGGACTGGCTTACGCACTCCTTCTGGAGTTTGTAGATCTGCCACCCGGATCTACTGCTCAGATCTTGGAAAAATGAAAATCCCCGGCTAGGAACTTCCTAAGGAAGAAAATTCCCTCACTGTGCTTCTGCTTCCTCTTCTGACAACTTTCTACCCAACAAAACAAATGTTGTCTATAGTAATCTGTGTCCCACCATCTCTGCGTCGCTCCCTCTGGCTCGGCAAAATCTCGATCTGGAATTCCTACCTCTCTGTCGACTCACTCGGAGAGAGACTATCCACAAAACTTCAGCCCTTCTATTCTGGACTGCGCAATCCCTCTGGGTATTCGAACTGATGCTTTTTGCAGCTATTCGGCCTCCTTCTCAACGTCGAATCTACTCTTCCTGTTTTACTTGCAACGCTCCAAATCTCTGATACCATGTGAAAATTCCAAGTCCTAGATCTCGAAACCTACTGCAACAAACTAAATTACTTCACCTACTTCTAAATTTGATTAAAAAGTTATTTGCATATTTCTTCTGAAAATATTGAAGCAATTACTGAAGCAGCCTTCAATTAAATTAATTAAGATGCGGAAACAAGAGACTGCACAAAAGAAAAACATCACACAGGACACCATTATTTTTGGACAAATGTCCCTGGAAAAACCCAATGCAGGAAAATCAGTGGAGCAGATCTGAGGGTTTTATTATTAAGCAACAGTTATATCTGAATACATCTTTGAATGTCTCACCGGACAATTCAGTTACAGAGAATATCACTGACAGAGAAAAATAGTGAGATTACCTCACTTTGCTAGTCTCGGCTGATCCGTTAGCTAAAATGACAAAACCCCAGCACCCTCTGAGCAATAGTTGTGTAGGCCTGCATGGTGACTGCTCTGGAACTGCGTCACCTCCTCCGCTGGATCGATCTGCTCTCAGAAAATCCGATTCCAGCCCTCCCGACTCAGAATCCTGATCTCCCAGCAACATCTCAGACTATAGCTCGGAAACATTGCACTGCCTCTGCGTGAGGCCTCTCATGGTCCTGCATCACCCTCTCTAGGCACTAAGTTGCTCCCTCTGCGTCTTTCTCTTCCTCTCTGCTATTGTGTAACCAACTCTAAAAATAGAAGAAAAGAGATATCAACGCCTTAGAAATGAGCCACTTCGAGGGGGCAACCTCCAATACATTACATAAATGAACAATTCTTGGATGATACAATTTACAAAACCTCCTTTCTATATATAGGAGTCCATGGGGCCATAATGTAATCCTAGTGGGCCACAATGTAATCCTAGCCGACCTAACAATAATAATTTAAGGCACAATAATAACAAAATGGGGGTTACAAGGGTACAATAATAACAATAAGGGGGTTACACTAACAATAATAAGGGACTATACTAGTGATATAGGGACCTAACATGCCCTCTCCTTCAAAAAAGTGTTGTCCTCAACGCTTGAGTAGCTCCGGGTGCTTCTGTATAAAATTCTCATCCTCCCATGTAGAATCTTCAGTGGGTAAGTTCTTCCACTTGATGAGATACTCTAAAATTGATCGATTCCGTAGCTGTCGAGTTCTTGTTTCCGTGACCGCTTCAGGTTCCAATATGACTTTTCCTTCCTCATCAAGTTCTGGCAATATTGTTTGAACTGGAAGATTTTCACCTATAACCTTTTTTAAGCATGAAACATGGAAAACTGGATGCACTCGCGAAGAAGCAACAAGCTCTAATTTGTATGCCATAGTACCAATCTTTTGCAACACCTTGTAAGGACCATAGTACTTTGGCGATAATTTATTATCCTTCTTAGCTTGCTTGAGGGACATTTGTTTGTATGGTTGTAGCAGTAAAAATACCCAATCTCCTACATCAAAACTTCTCTCACTACGATGTTGATCTGCCTGTTGTTTCATTCGATTTTGTGCCAAATTCAGGTTATCCTTTAAGAGTTGGAGAACTTCTTGCTGATGCTCGATGTGATCTTCCACTGCTTGAACCTTCGAATTTTCCTTAAAGATGATGTGATGGATGGTGGATGATATCCATAAAGTGCCATAAATGGGGTCATTTTTGCTGCAGTATGGAAGGAAGTGTTATACCACCATTCAGCGAGAGGTAACCACTTGACCCATTATGCTTGTTTATCGGATACAAAACAACGAAGATATCCTTCCAAAAATTTATTTACTATCTCAATTTGACCATCAGATTGAGGATGATAAGATGAGCTATGAGCTAATTGAGTACCCAAACAAGAAAATAACTCCGTCCAAAAATTTCCAGTAAAAATAGGATCTCTATCACTCACAATAACCCTTGGGCTTCCATGTAGCTTTTGAATTCTATCCATAAATGTAGTAGCAACTGTACTTGCTTTAAATGGATGAGATAATGCACAAAAGTGTGCATACTTGGTAAGTCTATCAACTACCACCATGATGGCACTCTTTCCTTCGGACTTAGGTAAACCTGTGATAAAATCCATTGAAATCTCCTCCCAACGTTGACTTGGAATGGATAAAGGTTGTAGAAGTCCCGGGGTCTTAATTGTTTCCACTTTATTTTGCTGGCAAACCAAACATTCCGCCACAAACTTTTGAATATCGGATTTAAGGCCATCCCAAAAAAATTCTTTCTTCACCCTGTGGTAAGTTTTTAAAAATCCTGAGTGTCCTCCTAAAGGAGAAGTGTGCAATTCCAGAAGAATCTTTTGTTTTAGTTGGGAATTCTTACAAAGATATAAGCGATCTTTGTACGATAAGGAATCATTTTTCCAACTAAATGTATTAGATGTACTAGGATCTTGCTGCAACTTTTGAATGAGTGCCCATACATCTTTGTCCTTCTTCCATTCATCTCTTGCTTCGGTTATCCAATCTGGTTGGATAATAGAAATGGCACAAAGCAATGCTTCCACCTCTTCATTCTTTCTTGAGAGTGCATCTGCAACAACATTAAGCTTTCCTTTTTTTGTAGATTATTTCAAAGTCATAACCCAACATCTTTGTGACCCATTTTTGCTGCTCTTCGGAAGATAGTCTTTGTTCCAAAAAGTGTTTAAGACTATCATGATCAGTTTTTACCTTGAAGTGTCTTCCCATTAGGTAAGTTCTCCATTTATTTAGTGCATGCGGTATTGCTAACATTTCCTTCTCATAAATAGGTTTCTGTAAATACTTTCCTTTGATTGGACGACTTTCAAAAGCAATGGGTCTTCCTTCCTGCATTAAAACAACACCAATTCCATTTTCTGAGGCATCACATTCCACAATAAAGGTTTTTGTGAAGTCTGGCGTAGCTAAGACCGGTGCTAGGCACATTGCCTCTTTAAGATGTTCAAAGGCCTTGGTTGCTTCAGGAGTCCATGAAAATGCATCTTTCTTCAATAATGTTGTTAGAGGTGCTGCTATTCTCCCATAATTCTTAACAAACTTGCGATAATACCCTGTTAACCCGAGAAATCCTCGCAACTGCTTGATGGTTGTGGGTACTTCCCTTCCTTAATGGCTTTAATTTTGTTAGGGTCTACTTTAACACCCTCGTGAGATACAATATGACCCAGATATTCCACCTCTTGTACTCCAAAGAAACATTTGGATATTTTTGCATATAATTGTTTCTCCTGCAATAGTTTGAGCACCATGTCAACATGTTCAACATGATCCTTCCAAGACCTGCTATAGATTAGTATATCATCAAAAAATACTAGCACAAATTTTCTAAGGAAGGGTTTGAAAATGGAATTCATCAACCCTTGAAATGTAGAAGGTGCATTGGTAAGGCCAAAGGCATGACCAAAAATTCATAATGACCCTCATGAGTTCGAAATGTTGTTTTTGGAATATCTTCAGTCTTCATTCTAATTTGATGATATCCTGAACGAAGATCCAACTTGGTAAATAAATTGCTCCATGTAATTCATCCAATAATTCATCAATCACAGGAATGGGAAATTTATCTTTAATGGTGAGCTTATTGAGCTCCCTATAATCCGGACACATTCGCCATGATCCATCCTTCTTGTGTACCAATACTACACGAGCAGAGAAAGAACTTTGACTAGGTTGAATTATACCCGCCTCTAACATTTCTGCAATCATACGTTCAATTTCGCTCTTTTGGAAGTAAGGATATCTATAAGGCCCGATGTTTGGAGGAACACTTCCTGGAATCAAATGAATATCATGATCATGATCATGAATAGGTGGGAGTCCTTTGGGAGTTTCAAACACCTTGGAATGATTGTTCAAGACTTTTTGGAGATCTGCAGAAATAGATGATTTTGATGTTGGAACTTCTAGTGAGCATAATTGTGCAATTACGCCTCGTTGTTATTTCTTTAGAAGCTTTGTCATGACATTAGAGCTTATTATCTTTCCCGGCTTCCCCCGCAATACCCCGTAATTCGACTTCCTTTCCTTCGAAAAAAAATTTCAAGAAAAGTTCTTGAAAATTGAAAGCTACCGTCCCCAAAGATTGTAACCATTGTACTCCTAGTACAACATCGGCACCTCCCATAGGAATGGAAAGCATTGGACTAGTCAATACATATTCCCCCCATGGTTAGCTTGATATTATGGCATTTTCCCGAGCAATTTATAGTTCCTCCATTTGCCACCATCACTTTGACATTCTGGTGTCTGGGTATAGGAAACAATTTAAATTCCTTGGCTAACTTACAATGAATAAAATTATGGGTGCTACCTGAATCAATCAACACTATTACCTTTTTCTTCTTGATTTGTCCTGCTATCTTGAGAGTTTGAGGAGTGGTAATTCCTGCCAGTGCATTACACGATATGGTCGGATTCATTTCTTCCTCTTCTAGGGATGGTTCCTGGTGTATATCCTCTTCTTGTTCATTTTCTTCTTCCTCTTCACAATCTATGTAAAATAATTTCTTCTCAGCACACTTATGACCTTTAGTGTATTTGCTATCACAACTGAAGCAAAGCCCTTTTGCTCTTTTTTCTTCCAATTGTTGTGGTGTCAACCTTGTAGGTTGTGGAAATCTAGGCGTAGCAACACTTCCTTCTTTATAGAATTGAGTGGTAGGCTTCCTTGTCGCCATAATTTTACATTCAACTTTTCTTTCCAACCTGAATGCCTTCTCTAATGAATCAGGTTCCAAAACGCGAACTTCATGTTGGATGTTATCCTTTAAAGTGCTTATGAAGAGATCAATCCTGTGTTCCTCTGGAATATCAGTTACCCTTATATTCAATTTTTGGAAGTCCTCAATGTGCTACCCCACTAAACCCTTTTGTTTGAGATTTATCAATTGGCTAAAGAAGGTGTTGCTCTTTGTATCATCATAATGTGCTATCATTTCCTCCGTAAAAATTGACCAAGTGACAATTTTTTTACGGGAGCAAAGCCATCGATACCATACAAATGCATTTTGTTCTAAATGTAAAGTTGCAATGTGTACCTTTTGTGTGTTTTGCACATTATGGAGATCAAAATATTGCTCCATCTGTAGTATCCATGTTACAGGATCCTTTCCATCAAACTTCCTCATATCCTTTTTTGGAATATGGTGGTTCTTCCCGCCAACATTAGATTTTATGAAATCACAATTAACATTTATTTTGTTCTCATCATGAGTTTCCTCTACTATCTTTTCACCATTAGGAAACATTTCTTGTATCAACTTTGTCAAACCTTCTATGTCTGCTTTTAGATCATTCTTCATGTTTTCCATTTTAGATTCCATCCCAGCTTCCATGTCATCTATCTTAGATTCCACGTCTTTGTTCAAACCATCCACATTATTCTTCACACCATCCATCTTTGCTTCCACGCCTTTCTTCAAAACTTCCATTTCATTTTTTGCTGCTCTTTGCGAGAGCGAAATTTGGTGCACTTGCTCTTGTAATTTTGATAGATCATGTTGCAATTCTTCATCTTCATGAGTCATAGTAGAGCCTTCTGAAGACCTAATGGGTGTTGAATTATTTTTATGGGGCATTTTTTTAGAACCCAATACTGATATCTATTCTACAATATGCCCTTGGAATCAATTCAAATTGATTTTTCAACAAGACTTATGCAATTCGGAAAAAAATACACACATTTTTCTTGCTTTTGAGGAGCTCGATATTGAAATTTGATTATCTCTGTGATTGCGGCTCTTCAATATCTGAAATTCAGCACTGAAGTAGCCCTATGAATTCTCTTTTGAATGCCACAGGTCTGACCTGATTTGGATTCTCCAAGACAAAGTTATCTCCAATCTCCCACAATGACCTAATTATGGACTGGTTCAGTAGAGCGAACTTGTACGACTTGCCACGTGTCATTGTTTCGTCCTTCACCTCTGAAATTGATAGCCAAGAAACTACAATCTGTGTACTTACGACCACTTTTTACGGCACTCCAATCCGATGCTCAGAGAGAGAGTTATTGAACTTTTCCCACGATCACCTCTTTCAGATGAAATTCGGGAGACTGAAAAAGCACCACCTTCCACAGATCATATCTCCAAAAATATTGTGAATCAAGCTCTGAAATTTTTTGACGAGTTTCCTCAGGATTTCCGCTTCGCACCCTAGAAATTTCAGATTCTGAACCTTCGTAGAAAAAAATCTATAGCGAAAATGCCACAATGACCTGTTTAGGAGCCTGAAAAAAGACCTAACTTGCACAGATCATATCTCCGAAAATATTGCGAACCAAGCTCTGAAATTTTTAGACAATCTTCCTCAGGATTTCAGCTTCTGAAACTTCGTAGAAAAAAAGTTATAGAGAAAATTCCACGAAGACCTTTTTGGAGCAGCGAAACCCTAGAATCCAAAGCTCTGATACCAAATGTTGTGTAACTAGCTCCAAAAATAGAAAAAAAGAGATATCAACGCCTTAGAAATAAGCCACTTCGAGGAGGCAACCTCGAATACATTACATAAATGAAAAATTATTGGATGATACAATTTACAAAACCTCCTTTCTATATATAGGAGTCCATGTGGCCATAATGTAATCCTAGTGGGCCACAATGTAATCCTAGCCGACCTAACAATAATAATTTAAGGGCACAATAATAACAAAATGGGGGGTACAAGGGTACAATAATAACAATAAAGGGGTTACACTAATAACAAAAAGGGAATATACTGGTAATATAGGGACCTAACATCTGCTGAGTATTCTTGGCCCTGAAAAAGATCCTCCTGCCAAAATTGTCTCTGCCCCTCAACTGCATGAGGAATCTCTAGATCAAAGTTTGTTCCTGAGCACTGCTCACTAAAGAAATCGATCACTTGATCCTTTCGGCGTATTTTCCAAATGACCCTCAAGCCTTCCTTTTTATAGTCTTCTCGTTGAGACTTCAACGGTCGTGATTAAATCTCCAATCATCAACTAAGATTATATTTTGACTTGATCCGCTTTTACTAGAAGGTACCCCCACAGTTTAGATTAATACCCATTAATTATTTAAATTTCCTAATTTAGACTTGGGGTCCTCATTAAAAATAATTAATTTATCAAATTTAATTGTTTCCAGGTGGAATTTCCGAAAACAATTTATGGGTTATCTGGAATACATGTGTCTAGCCCTCTCCACAATGTTTGAGACTTGGAACAAATCTGATGCTACCCACAAATGAATAGCTAGTGGGTTGATTAAGTGCCTTACAGCATCAAGCAAGGGTTTTACCATTCAATAGCATATGACGGCATGTGGGAGTGGTAAATAGGTCCAATGTTTCACCATCTGTCAGGGGATTCCTAACATGACTCCAAGTGACGACTTTGTGAAATTTCCTTAATTTCAGTTAATGGAAATTATTCTTCGATCTTATGCATATTATTTGTCTTCAAAAATTAATTACAACAAATAACAAATAAAATCACTACTACAATTTTTACCAATAATAACAAGCACTGAGAAAAGTAATGCACACACAAAATTTAGACACCAATATTGTTGGAAATACTGAGAGGGGGATGAATCAATATTTCTTTTCAATTCTTAATTATTTCCAGTTAGATTCTTCACAATTAAAGACAGAGAGGTGTATAATAATGATATTAAGGATTAATAAGAACTTCAATCCCTTTTTTAATAATGGTATACAATAGATGAGTGAAGGGCACCAACCCTTTTAATGTAATAGGCACCAACCTGTTGCCAAGCACCAACTTGGACTTTGGTGAGGCTCCAACCTCTAGGGCTTTGAGCCTATCCTTCTCAAGGCTCCGACCTTGACTTTTAGAGGCTCCAACCTCTAGGACACCAATCCTTCTTTGATAAAAATGAATGATGTATTTACTTGAGTATTTTCAATAAGTTTATGCATTGTTCAACTTTTCAAATGTTCAAATTAGCTCCAAAAACAACTTGTACTTGACTGTCCAATAAGTCTCCACCGCTAGTATTGATATTGCCACCACAATTGCTTCACACAATGAAATACTGCACCATCAGAATGCTAGTCTATTCTTGGTTCTATGACTTACCTCTATACTGAATATCTAAAGATATCAATGATCCAATCACGAACTAGTTCTCCACTTAACCCAAGCTTATGACTGTCCTTTATACCTAGTAGGTCTGAAACACAGATCTAAGGATGTTGCAATGTTATTTTGGTTAAGAGGTCCAAACCACTATATGATAGATCACTGCACTGCAATAGGAAGACCGAGCCACTACCAAACAGATTTTCTATAGGAAGTACGAGCCACACCGAAAAAGAGAGCCTCTGTGAGCCACTACAGACTCACTGTAGGTAGTCCGAGCCACACCAAAAAACAGAGCCACTGTGAGCCACTACAGAATCACTGTAGGTAGTCTGAGCCACTCCAGAATCACTGTAGGAGGTCCGAGTCACTAAAGATGATCCACCAACGAAAAATAATCCACCATTTATATGCTTCTTTTCTTTTGTGCTTATAAGTTCACGAGATGTGAACTAAATGTCATCTGTTGTGTGCTTGATGACCGAATGATTTTGAAAAATGAGGAACTGAAATGTATATATATAGGAATTCTATGCTAGAAAGATGAAGAGACATGTCTTAAGGATTAGGCCGACATGAGTGTGAAGTGTAGGTCGGCTAGATAAAAAATAGGGATATATAATATTAAAAAATTGATATCTCTTCAACCACTAGGAGTTTGAGGGCAAGTAAGGGCTCTTTGGAAGAGGGAAAAATCCTCTTTAATATGGTCTAGGATTCATTGTGAAAGGATGCCTCCAAGGTGTCTAAAATTATTTTTCTTTGTGACTGTTCATGAAATTTTAGTGCAGAAGGTGATTGGGACAGTAAGAGATCATTAGAGCTTCTTCATCATGGTGTGTCTTCCATGTCATCATGATAGTATAGCGTCATGCCATCATATGATAGTGCACATGTATGTCATCATATGTCATAGTGCAGCATCTATCAATTTTCCATTAAGAGAGCTTATATTCCATCAATGACAATTATTGACTAACAAATATTTATGGATAATAGTCCCTGGAAAAACCCTAGTGTGGGGAAACCAATTCTACAGACGAGGGTTATACTATTAATTCTTTAGCAATTGAGAATTACATAGACTGCTTGCCTCTCACTGGCAAAGCTCCGGCAATATTTTTCCATCGCCTTTACTAGACAAATCGATCACGAAAATCCTCTACAGATAAACTCAACCCTTCTCTGTGCAACTTGCACCTCCTCCAACAACATGCACTAGCAAAACCGGAAATGCACATAGCCTCTTCAGGAACTCGCACTATCTCTGAAAATTCATTCCGACAATAACCTTTGCCTCCTGCAAATCACTAGACCAACTTTGTAATGTTCTTACCTAAGAAACAAAGTGATAAACAAGCATAAATACACATGCAACACACAAAATCCAACATATGCAGTAAGTGACCCACGAATTTAGCCAAGAAATGCGCAGAACTGAGTCATTTTATTATATATATATGCAAGTGGAAAGTACAGATATGAATGGGGTGTGTGCACCTGAGCTTGCTAAAGCAAGCTTGACAACCCCAGGAGAGAAAGAATGTTGCCCAACTGTTGGGAAGTACTCCCCTTCTAGTTTTGCGCTGGCCCTGAAAATCTGCAACTACTAGATGGAAGGAAGATGTTTGGCCCCTCTATAGTGCTCCAAATGTAACGACCCATTCCCACGTATATACAAAACGATATTAGCATGTGAACGATATAGGCAATTGATAGCTACACTTGCCTATACCGCCCACATCGCACTAGTACACCTACCTACTAATATCAAGAATTCATAGATTGGGAACTTAATATTAAGATTTCAGACTTTATATTAAATTCAACTAAGTATAAAATCTTATGAAACAAGGTAATAAAAGAAATGAAATAATAAAGTTAAAATCTTTAAGTTAATAAATCTTTAAAATAAAGATGAGTATGCAATATTAAAGAATTATATAAAAAGTACTTAAATAAAATCCCACCTTTATAAATATGTATACGTAAGCACATTAATGGGGATCACCCACCATAACAACATTTAATGTAAACTTAAGGTTGGGTAAGGCCTCGGGAAGTTTGAGGCGGTGGAGGAAGATTGTTTAGATTATATTCATATCCAAACATAATGAAAAGTATACCACCATAAATACATAAAATATCAACATTAATAAGGATAAGACTTCGGGAAGTTAGAGGCGGTGGAAGGAGATTATTTAAAGGAGGTGGTATGGAGGAGAAGAGGGGGAATATTTTTGGAGGAGAAGAAATGGTTTCTGCTGAAAGGAGAAGGAAGGAAATGCTGGCTTGCAGTGTTGGGAGGAGTCTCTTGTTCTTGGAAATCTGGGCACGGGGGACAGAGGGGACATCCTCTGGGTCTGGGATTAGTCCCGGATTTGGCTGGGAGGATTCGATTGCCCAGATCTGTTCTGTTCACGACATCACCAGCTAATCTTCAGCCGCTTCAGGATTCGTAAGTTTGTGCTGATTTTCAGGTATTCTTCTACATATAGGTTAATTATGCAAGCTGAAATTTCAATTTATACCATTTCAATGTCTTATTAGATCGGTTTTGCTTAAACAAAAGTTCAAATAGGTACAAATTCTAGAACTCTGGGAGCAGGGTTATTACATTTGGTATCAGAGGTCAGTTTCAAACCCTCTTACGACCTTATAGGCCCATTAAGAATTCATTTATAAAGCTGCTGCTTGTGTAAATCAGTCTCTGGCTGTTCCCAAAATTTAAAAACGTTAATGCAGATCAGAGCCTGTTCAAACTTTCGGACTTATTAGTAAGATGGTATTATGGAAGGTAAACAGATTTTGAGCTTAAATTTAGCAACTGTATTATAAGCAAACTGTGTTATAAGCTATTCAACATTCATTTTAAAGGACACTGTCATTCTGGTTTATATTCATTGAAACAGTACGACAAACAACCCAGAATTTACAATAACACATTTCTGTTCAGCCTGCTCAGCACCAATTCAATTCACAAATTTACCTACACCTACAAAATCAAATCTCTCTCTTGCTCAAAATCTGCATCAATGTACTGTCAGTCCTGCAAAGCATGCATGACTTCAGTTGATCTGCACACTTGCTTCAAGTTGTATCAAGATCCTGTCCATATTCCTCTGTCATCAACTCTTAGTTATTCATTATTACCAACATATAGATAGTCCTGCAACACATTATCCGCTCATGTCCTGCATACAAACATAGCTAGAAAAAAACTGTATTTAGCTAAATTATCTGACACAGGTAACAAGATACTATCTCTGTGGCAAGTCACTCTAAATATAGCATTTGGATGCTTTTCCAAATAGCATATCATCTTGTTGTAGCTCGTGATATTCCTGCCTGGCATCCTAGATACGCTTGTGCATTTCTTTTGAGTCATCACTGTAAATTTTCCTTTCCAATTTGGTGGCTTGTTGAGACTTTTTGGGCAAAATTGCATAAATGTGGCAAATTCTTCTCAATCCACTGATTTCTCACCTTTACATATTTATTACTCGAATGGCAAGAAAAAAATGAAGCCCTAAATATGACTACAGTTCTAGACAAAACCAGAAATGGCCTTCCTAAGCATAAGGTACAAGTTTCTTCAGAAATTTTGAAAATCTCGAACTACTTCATAATAAAGTTATAGATATACTAAAATATTAGAAATGATAGGAATAATCTTGAAAATGAATGCAGTCCGACATAAATCTGGAATAAGCACCTAGCTGAAGGGAATCCTAGTAACACAATTAAATCTCATCACACAACACAGCATGCAACATAGAGCTTTCTCACCTCTGGTATGGGATTGACATCACATATATGAGCGTATTAAGGATTCTATAGAAACCTATGCAATGACAATGGCCTCTAACTTCTGACTCCCCATACCAAATTTATTGGCAAGGTAATTGTCCACGAGCTAGTCATTCTAGACAAACAAAATGCCCAGGGCTCAGAAAGTGAAGTGCATTTGTGAGGATTGTTGCACTTCACATATAAAAAAAAAATATGTGACAAGTTACAACATACATTCGAACATAACAACTAAAAATTAACAGTTTATTCAATTCTTTATGGTACTAAATCATTATAGAGAGTTGCTTTTCAATCCATAAACTGCATGAGCACTACCGCATAGAACACAAGTACAAAATACTGACATTCGTTTTGGCCCAAGCTGAATTCCACCAATTCTCTTGCAATGTATGTGACTAGCTCTGCCTTCATAATGCAATGCATTATCTTCTCATTCACCTTGGCAAGAGTCATGCTGAAGTAATTCATCTGCCATGCAAAGTGACATGAAATTTCTTGTGTGTGATTTATATTATAAATGTGTCATAAAATATCTTTTGCACAATGTTGGGAACTCATTGGCATCACACGGACAATGTGCATATGCTATCCCTTTGTGAAAAGGCTATGAAGAAACCAAAAATGACTAAGGAACCAAGTATACTGTCTTTCTGTTCTGCAGTGGAAAGAAACTGAAATTGCAAAAAAGTAAAGCTAGCCTATATCTAATTTTGACAGCTATCCATAAACAAGATACATGGAAAAATCTGATACTATCAAGACTTGACATTGATAATATGAACTAATATGACAATACCTGTATCATATTCATCGCCTCATCAGAATCGGCCAACGCATTTATCGTTGATGCAATAGGCTTGCGTAGTGTAGAAGGCTTCCATATATTCTCAAAGGGAAGATGCATCATGAAGGCTATGGAGAGGTTTGAGAAGCCTCTGAAAAACGGCAATGTCAGACAATGCAACAGTCATTCCACGCAGTCTGTAAATATTTGCCATACCTCCAGTGGCCAGGGACGGGACCTTTTACCAAGTATATCAACTAAGCATCGTGCCTCAGCTATTTGGTATCACGACTATTTAAAAGGGAACCGACCGGAGCGTATAAAGTGTGACACGATACCAATGTGGATACAGATGTTGAAATCATCAAAAAAAGACTGATAACCGACTTCACCCACTCCGCATAGCGGGACCCGTGCGTAAGGGAACTCTCGGCACCGAGGCTATCAGTCGCTGAGGTGTCGTGGTTAGGCGCCGGGGGGGTGTGTGTCATATGAAAAACCGCATTAAAACCAAGTTTTTCTACAGTCGTGGGTTTAATAACCGAATACCATTTCGTTAAAAATATATACATATGGTAGAGTTTAACAAGTTAATATCACGGTGGGATGGCATGTATCTATATGTAAGATTGGCAAAACGTTAACCGAAGATGGATATTACATTAACCGTATCATACACGAATACGCAAATTTTGATCTGGAGTCGGACGCGCTACCATTGCGCCTCGGATATACATTATTTACGCTAAATACAAAGGGTCCGAAACCGGGCATATAAAAGTTTGCCCAAACCTCAACTCAACTTAAATCCTAAAATTATTAAATTCGGCTTTGGTATCTCGACCCCCCTTATCCACCGATGGGTGAGGGCTAAATCCCTGCGAAAGGGTCGACTGGCTCGTAAACTAATTCTAACAAAAGGCGAAAAGTACAGTGGACTGATGCACATGGGCAAGATCTTATTCTTATTGATGACCCAATACATAAGCTGGCACGGCGTGTCCTGCTATCTGCTGTTGTCTATGGAAACTTGATTGTAATGCTCGTATTTTGTCAGTCAAGGTTGCAATGCATTTTGCACCTTCAATTTTTTTCCCTAGATACCTACTTTGTCAGTGTCGGTAATCCCTCCGGAATTTGGAGAAACTTCTTCCAGCAAAATTATCATATAAACTACGATTATAGTCGTCTAAGCAATAGACTCGGCTCCGAATCTCGTCAACGCAACTATGGCATTAATCTAAGGGAAAATCGCCGCACTCTCCCACCACAAAGGTGTTTCAAGCAAAACTGAAAAAGGAATGACAGACAGAGGGCCGAGGACAGTTTGCCTCTTGCTTGTAGGCTTCGCCAGAAGCAGAGAGAACCCTGTAAGGCCAGTTGAGGTTCGGACATGTTCTGATTCAATGGCTGAATTAGTAACGAGACCGCCAGAATTTCCAAGTGGGCGCTTGCAGTCTTGGTGTCAATTTCTTGTGCTTCGTTGGTGTGGAGATGCAGAGCAGCTTATGCAGTAGAAAATGCTCCAGCATTGGCACCACAGCTGTTAGTGAAAGTGAGGGCTCTGTGGGGGCACCTCTGGCCTAAAATTTTGCAGGTTTTAAGTGTTTTTTAGAGATCAAGGATTGCTTATATCTGTTCTCTTGGCTCTTTCAGCATTCTTTTCTATGGCCGAAACTTCCATCATGACACTGTGGCCCTGGAAGGTTCAGGAATTAGCGGAGAAGAACCGGAAGCTAAACATACTCGATCATTCTGAAACTTTCAAATAAATTCTAGCTTCAAAGTTCACATTTCTGTTCATGCTTTTGATTAAGCTTTTGTTTTATTATGTCTCCCGGCGGGCAGAGAACGGTTCTTTTGTGTTTGTATTTGATCAAATAACCATGCTCAAATTTTATATTTGCATGCGGGTGGTGATAAACCGTTGAAACGCTATGCATAATTGAAATACAGTAGTTTATCCTTGAAGACAGAAAGAAGATCGAGTCCATGCTTGCTCTGTTAGCTGATTTATTATCCTCAGAATCCACAGAGTGAACAGTTTTGGTTCCCTAGGTGTTTACTATTTAGGGCATACGCATTAGGTTTGTAACCTATGGGGATTTATTTCATGTATAGAGTGTAGATAAAATGTTGTTTTCACTGAGCGTGACATGAAAAACAGGGCATCACTTTGAGGGCTCTTTTGAACAAAACTATATACTCTGTAAATGCCTTGTGACTATGTTTTTCTTTCAAAGAATTTCTGGACCATTATTATGGATGTCTTCAGGAAAACATTTCCTGGGTATAACAAGAGGGAAATAACACCTCACTGATATACAATAGACCATTCTCAACAGACTAAGACTCCACAACTGATGTGAGGCAATGTGTTTTAAAATTATGGAGAAAGTTGGTGTTGTCGCAGAATCTTGATGCTAGAATGCTAATGCTACTTTTACACTTCAGAGTCCAGACCAAGCTACTTCTACCTAATAGTAAATACATAACATGATTGCCGGTTTGAATTGATGTAATACTTTTGAACTTAGTCTTGGATAACAGTACGTGTAAACTACTGCAAGAGTAGATAATTGATGAATACTTAATTTTGTAGGCAGTTTTATTACAGGCTTGGAAAGTTCATGTAACTCATAGGATGACTGTTTAAGTTCAGATGCACCATTTATTGTGTAAGTGTTCCTCCTGTAAGAACTATCTGTTCCCTTTATGTATGTTAACTTGGAGATATGTCCTTATGTGTAAACATTGCGTTCATCTTCGTCCAATAAAGTTAATTTCTCCAATACAAAACTCCTCTATGTTTCATCATCTCCCTAAGGATCCTTAATTTGTCCAAGGGTTCACTCATTAACTCCTATCAGAAGTTGCATATGAATTAGCAAAAAATATAGACCTGCAAAAGTGAGAGAGTCGTATATCTGAAATATTTGAGTTGATACCTATAAATAGGCAAGGAGTATGAAGAAATAACACAACAAATGAGTTGTTGGCCCAATAACAGATTGTAGGATAGGAAATAAAAGGGAAAGAGTTGTTCATATTTTTTGATATTGTTGACATGGTGATGACGTTTTAGTGAGTGAGATGACGGGGACTGTCAACTGATGGGTGATGTAATTGAGAATTGGCACTAACAGGGTGGGTCCTGGGCCATGTAATCCTGTCAGCGTGTAATCATGGAAGAGGAGTTGGATGATCGCTCTTATTATTATTTGCCAATATATTATCTCCATGTAATTATTACATATTAATCTATACTCCCAGTCGGTAATAAATCTATTTCTTTTTGGATATGAAAAACATTCCGAGCTTCATGTTTAAATTTCCAGCTTTCACTCATTGTACATACTATGTATTAGTTGTGGGCAGTTTTGCGGGCATGTTGTTAGCAGAGTGAGGGAAATAGTGCCTCCAAAAGACGCTATAAAACCGCTTCCATTTTTCATTTACAAACAAAGCAAAGAATCTCATGACTAAAGATGATCTAAGTGCCCAGGAGTTGGGATTGGAGGCAGCCAGGATTTTTCAAAGATTTCCTCACTGAAGATGCTTCCTTTAAATTAACAAATATATTTAGCAGATTGAAGCTATGGTACGCTCTATTTGAAGTTGGTACTCTATTAGAGTTGATATACTCACTATGATATCTGCCCATTTGAAGTCACTTCGAAGCAGCCACACTAACTTGTAATATAACAGGGACAAATTTCCTTTAATGCCTCGGGAGGGAAGGTGTGTTTAGGCTGACAGTAAAGCTAATCAAACCATCCAGAAATCGCAGTTGTCTCAAATGCAAGGTTAAAATATAAAAATTGAAGGAAACTAAAGTTAAGAGTAAAGACCTGCAAGTAATACGGATCCCTGGATACCTTAATCACCTAGGAGAAAAGATTAAGAATGCCGTATAATTAATATTAAGATATTAAAATGTAGGCTTATTACAGGTTCTTATTTCTCAGGAAGAGAAAGAGATACAAATTCTCTTTATACACTACGTATATGAGACGCTTCTACTTTGGCAAGGCAATTGCAGCAAAGGAAGAGCTTAAGATAGCATTAAATCGACATATAGCAGCGAATTTAGGAAGGAAACTCAAAATTTATAATAAATAAGGTTATGAAACTCGATAAGGAGCGATATAAAGCTAATTTTAAGTTTGACAATGGGATTCATCAATTAAGAGAATTAACAAAACTATTTTCCATTTTGAATGTTGCAGAGAGACATACTAGGACACAGGAAAGAAAATCTATGAGTGCATTTATCATGATAAAGCACTCAATGATCAAGTTGAGACAAGAGGAGAACAAAAGAAGAAATATTCAGCAATTTTGTAGCTTTATCATGAACCTGAACATCGATCAGCTTTTGAGTAACTGTTTGTAGTGGCTATCTCTTTTAGGCATTATCATTTAGAGAGAAATTTTATGATAGTCGTGCTGGGTATTGTAGAACTACTCAAAAATCCAAACATTAACAGAAAGTCTATCAATTCTGTACAAAAGTTATCTGTTTCAGGTGCAAGGATGAATGGTGCAGAGATCAGGCCTAAGAGGTGTTGATATCAACTCTACTTGATGAAAATAAACTATTCTATGCAATGATTACAGTTGTGATTATAACAATAGTTATAATTAATAAGAATCCATAATAAATAGTGATCAATAAGCTTAAAGTAACACGTATATTTGGTAATAACAAGGAGTGTATAACCATAATTAGAGTAAGTGCAATATATGAGTGACAGTGAACCATATGATCTTCATAGCTTACTGAGTGTAATACCATAGCTATTTGGACTAGAGCTCACATATAAAAGCAGGGTTTCAAGTGCTCTAAGTGATTCCGTAATAAACCGGTACCATTCACCAGTTAAGTAGGAATAAGGATATAAGTAATGGCATTCATAGGCTTGATAAAGGTTGAATCTTATCTGATATAGCATCTACTCGTATATAAAAGAGACCTTCTTGCTTCACCTATTTCACATAGTGATACTCGGCCTTGCTATAAGATTCTAGTAGTCTACATGTTCGTAAGGTCAGTGTTATATAAGCTATACTATTCAATGGATTCACACTGGTTAACTGTTGTAATGGCAATAAAAGCTCTTTTAGTATAGAGGTTCATCTCTCACCATGTTACATAATAAACAAGGTAGTATTGTACTAATATAGAGTCAAGGGTAAAGGTTCAATGTTCTTCATTAACATATCACTATCTTCACTGATTCCCATTGATTTTATTAGCTATGAAGAGTATGACATAATCACATACCAGCCCAACTTACCGCTTTGTAATCATAATCACACAGCTTACTGGTCATGTATAAAGAGTGGTCATAGCTTATCCATGAATTTATAAAATTTATTTTGAATGATCTCGTAAGAATGAATTTTACCCCCTGATACATGGATACCCATAAAGATAGAATGCTACTTCAATTAGTGATACAGGATATATGCTGTTTATTTCAATTTACTAGGGCATGGACACCAGTATGCAATATGGCATTTAAATTAACATTGCAAGAATGTGAAATTATAGATTAGACATTATAGATGAAAATATCTATCGAATTATTTCATTGCATTTCAAGTATGATTCAAGGAAAGGGAATAAAAGTGTAACTACATTGTGAATATAAAAAGTAAAAATAGGGGTATATAGAGTGAAAATGGTTAAAGCAGTGCGTCATAAATAGAACATGAATAGACTAAACCGAAGCAGCATCTGAAATGAGAAATTTTATTGAACATATTGATATCTATGTGAGCAAATTTTCTTTTTTTAAATTCTAGGATTTATATCATACGTATCAAAGTATTTTGAATGTGTAGAAGTTGTTATATGGGTAACAATTGGTTATGAGCAATATAAGATGCATATGCTGTAATATGTGTTCGAGTGTTTACATTGCAGATTATGTACCAGTGAGTATCATGCAGAAAAACAGATTGCTGGAACAATCTACGTGATGACAGATTTCCAAGAACAATTGAGACTCCATGAGATCCCACGATAGGGTGTTGACCCTGGTCCTGCTGGGAGGAGTGGAAGTGTTGCCCACTGTTTACCCTCCAATACCTGGAGTCATGGGAGGACTGTGCGAGTCACGCTCCCCTAGACGTGTGATGATGACTGCCGGATGCCTACAAACATGTCAGGTCGACGTAATCGACTCTGACATCATCGAGGTCTATGAATGGATCAGTAAAACTGATGCCATGGCATATTCCTGTAGAGGACGGATAGGATGGGAGTGGAAGAGATTAGGAAGGATAGGATGATTTTAGAATAGCTTGGAGATTCGGTGAAGATGGGGAGTAACAATTAAATTACGGATACATACTTATTTAAACGAAAATTCAAATCTTGAAATACATGCATTCTACAATCACCCTAATCTCTAAAAACACAATATTGTTATGAATATATAAAACCATAAACTTCGGGACGAAGTTTTCTGAAGGGAGGAAGTATGTAACGACCCATTCCCACGTATATACAAAACGATATTAGCATGTGAACGATATAGGCAAGTGATAGCTACACTTGCCTATACCGCCCACATCGCACTAGTACACCTGCCTACTAATATCAAGAATTCATAGATTGGGAACTTAATATTAAGATTTCAGACTTTATATCAGATTCAACTAAGTATAAAATTTTATGAAACAAGGTAATAAAGGAAATGAAGTAATAAAGTTAAAATCCTTAAAAGTTAATGAATCTTTAAGTTAAAATGAGTATGCGATATTAAAGATTTATATTAAAGGTACTTAAATAAAATCCCACCTTTATAAATATGTATACGTAAACACATTAATGGGGATCACCCACCATAACAACATTTAATGTAAACTTAAGGTTGGGTAAGGCCTCGGGAAGTTTGAGGCGGTGGAGGAAGATTGTTTAGATTATATTCATATCCAAACATAATGAAAAGTATACCACCATAAACACCTAAAATATCATCATTAATAAGGATAAGACTTCGGGAAGTTAGAGGCGGTGGAAGGAGATTATTTAAAGGAGGTGGTATGGAGGAGAAGAGGAGGGAAGGTTTTCTTGGAGGAGAAGAAATGGTTTCTGCTGAAAGGAGAAGGAAGGAAATGCCGGCTTGCAGTGTTGGGAGGAGTCTCTTGTTCTTGGAAATCTGGGCACGGGGGACAGAGGGGACATCCTCTGGGTCTGGGATTAGTCCCGGATTTGGCTGGGAGGATTCGATTGCCCCAGTAATCTGTTCTGTTCACGACATCACCAGCTAATCTTCAGCCACTTCAGGATTCGTAAGTTTGTGCTGATTTTCAGGTATTCTTCTACATATAGATTAATTATGCAAGCTGAAATTTCAATTTATACCATTACAATGTCTTATTAGATCTGTGTTACTTAAACAAAAGTTCAAATAGGTACAAATTCTAGAACTTAGGGAGTAGGGTTATTACAAATACTCACTTGTTGGCAAGCTCCCAAGCTACCTAGGCCTGTTAGAGACTCAATACTGACTCAAATTCATCATTACTAGCATCACTTATTACAATTCCCCATAGGGCGTGGAATCTGGGTAGAACAGAAAATGATAAGAAATAGAAGTAGAGTTTAAAAACTCTGTTGAACTGATAATATATGATGGTACAAGTGTCCTTTGGTTCATCCTTTGGCATTGAGTCTTCATATAATCATCAGGTGCCACTCCAGTGGTCAACACACATAATCTAGGTTAGTCAATCATTTCAAGCAGCGGGTGTCCATCCGGTCATTTTGTCTCAATTTACCATAAGCAAGAATTTGTAACTCCATGAAGCACTAGTCTCATACTTGAAAATCTAATCTAATTTGTAATCTTGCTCAAATTCAACCAAGTGGCTAGGCTACTCATCCGTGTCTTCCAAACAAGTTGGTTTCAAACCTGTTTTCCTCCACCTCATTCCATAGGGACTACCCTCCATAGTTTGTTGTTGGGAGACAGCTAGAACGGAGTGGGTGGGGGTTAGAGTGACAACCCCCGTCCTAAGTGTTGTCGCGGTGCATGTTCAATTTGGGCGACAACAAGATCCATGTCAATGTGGTGCAGGGACTCAACGTACATTTTTTGTGAAGTCATATGCCCCAAGAGAAAATAGAAAATACTCCCCCCACTCATGTGGCTCTCCTCTCATAACTGATTGTTGCTTTCTCACATACATGTTTTGATAGGAAGTTTGGTTCGTTATGGCTCTGAAATATCCTTTAGTATAACTGATAACTTGACAATGCTACCTCTAACGTACAAATTTTCTTTATGGAGTTGTTTGATATACTTCTCTTTAGTTTCTTTTCCTTGTGCTTTTCTATGGAATTATCACACCTTTTCCTCTGACTGTCATTCTTTCCCCAGATTTTCCATTCGTTCCAGGTAAACACTAAATGTTGAGATTATTTGCTAATTATTCGAGAGAAAAGATTTATGATATCAAATATTAGCTGATTTTCAGTGCTGGAGCAAATTCCCAAACAGAGAATAATTGTTATAGTTCATGAATACAACATGCATAAGTAAATATTTAATGGTATAGTGATTTTGACATTAGGTATGGCTAGAAAGACGTTATGTGGGATCCCGACATACATCTGAATGGTTCAATACAGCCGGTAGAAATGTTAAAACTGGACTTATTGCTAGTGTAATTGTATCCCAGGTAATTCTTGAACCTGTAAAGTGGTATTTTAAAAGTCATTTCTGTTCTAGATTCTTTGAAGGTTGTTTCAAATTTTGACCTTTTATTTAACTCTGACAACAAATTGCTGCAGTGGACATGGGCTGCAACAATTTTGCAGAGTTCCAATGTTGCTTGGGAGTATGGAATTAGTGGCCCTTTCTGGTATGCAAGTGGTGCCACGATTCAGGTACCATCATTATTCTTACTGAGATCATAAATCAAGAATACAGACCGTTGTATTTTTTTATATTAAAATTTGTTAACCTCCAAACTATAAGGCGACTCACAGAGGCCAATACATTAAACTTAACTTGAAACATCATTAATGTGGCAGTTTAAAAGTTTTCTTATTGCTGGCATCTTAATAACATGACTTCTGATGCCTGTAATGTAGGTAATTCTTTTTGGAGTAATAGCTATTGAAATCAAAAGGAAGGCTCCTTATGCACACACTGTTTGTGAGATTATTCGAGCTAGGTATGTGAATAATGTGCACTATTATTCAATATTTTTTTGATGATATACAATAGTGTGCAACATAGTATTCTAATTAAACAGAGACATGTAACTCCATATTTATATCCTTATTTAACTAAGTCTGTGCTGATAATCTACAGATGGGGCGCTGCTGCACACATTGTCTTCCTTGCATTTTGTTTCTTGACAAACATCATTGTAACAGCAATGCTACTTTTGGGAGGATCTGCTGTTGTGAATGCACTTACTGGAGTGAATATCTATGCTGCTAGCTTTCTAATACCTCTTGGTGTCATTGTTTACACAATTGCTGGAGGATTAAAAGCTACCTTCCTAGCTAGCTATATACATTCAGTTATTGGTATGAGTCCAAATCATGAACTCAGTTTTGTTGATCACAACTGCATTAATTTTTGGTTGTTTGTTTTGCATGGGATAACTTCCCCTTTTCATTCCATCAAACCATTCACTTTCAATTTATAACTTCTCAGTGTACTATTTCACTAGATGGTACAAAGGTTTTTTGGCATGTATATTTCCACAGTCAGTAACGTGATGTTGAAAATTTCTGGTAAACTGTGTATTTGGTTTGATGATGTGCCCGACATTTCGGGTGAACACTTCACCCATCTTCAGGGACATGAAGCTTGACTGACTCTGAAGATGGGTGAAGTGTTCACCCGAAACATCGGGCACATCATCAAACAAAATACACAGTTTACCAGAAATTTTCAACAACATCAAGTACAAAGGTTGATTAATGAAAATTTTGTTTGCTCTTGGAATAAAATGGTGGATGGATGTGAAGCAAAACTTAATTGTGGGTTTGCCTGAGCTCTCCATTGTGAAACTTACCCAAGAGGGAAAATGCCAAAAATTAAAATAAATTCAACAGGTTCCATAGGAAGAGTTGGCGAGGATTCTAAGACAACCACACTAGTCCACCATTCCAAGGCATGGACCCTGAGACAATCTCACTATTAAACATCATAAAATGCACATTAAAGATATAGTACATACTTTCCTGATACAAGCCTAATGCACATTGTTACTGATCCAAGTAGCACTTGAGATTTGTTATTATGCAAATTCACACAAACAGATTCACTTAAATGTAGGCAAATAAACTATAGTCATAGTTGGGATCCTCTTATTCAAACTTGTATTTTTCTAGTCTCAAGTGGGTCTCCCTACATGGTGTATTTTACCATCAAAAGAATAAATCTGCAGATAAAGATAATTATATCAGTGTCCAACAAATGACCGCAAAAGTAGGTTAATGGGAATGTTCAGTGCAATCATGTTGATATTGTTTCCGCAAAATCTAGCAGGTCTTGTAGAGAGGTAACCCTACAAGGCAAACACTAGACTAAGTGACAACAATAATGTGTGACCCACTGTCACCACAGCAACTACCCCTTGCTCTTTATGGATTTTCACCAATGGGAGGAGTCCCGGTATATAGGTCATCTACAAGAGATATTCTAGGCTCATAGGTTTAAGGTGACACAATAGGCTTCCAAAGGATGACTCGAATTAAGTATAAGGTTCAACAATGAGAAGAGGCAGTTCGCATCCCTTAAAGGGGCCAATTTCGGGCATGCTAGACCTAGGGTTTGAGTAGTAATGTTTAAAATGGAATGTCCTAAGGTCAGGGTGCTAGGAAAAGGTTTCCAACAATGAATGTCAGCAAAACAAAGGCACATGAAACCTTCAAGAAGCCCTCAAGTTGAAGCTTAACCAAGCTAGGGTTTCTCCGAGGGAAAAATAACTAGGGCAAGAGAAATTATGGAGGAAAATGGAGAGATTAGCCACTGAGAGGAATGATTTTGAGGCAACCATTACTAATATTGATGTTGAGTTCTTCCAAACCCTAAGATTCCTCTCCTAGCCAATTTCACACTCAACCCTAGACGAGGTCGCTTAGCCTTAAGAGGGCCAAAAATAGGGAGAGGAGAGTGAAAGTCAATTTATGGATGATATGATGGTTGATCACCTATTAAACAAGGCCAATGTCTATCCCTTGGGTGGATGGAGTTTATGGATTCTTAAGATTAGCTAATTCTTGCAAAGGAGTAAGGATATTTTGATGCCCTAATACCAAAACCCTAACTATTATCTTTGTGAGGGATCAATAGTCACCTAGGAGAGCTAATTCAAAGGTTCACCAAGGGGATTACCATTCAGATATTATTCATGAGTAATTCATGCATTAATGACATCTAGATCCTATGCGATTGATTTTCAACAAATTAGGGCATAATAGAAAAACCCTAGATTACCAATATATTCCATACATTAGACATAAAAATAAAAATTTAGCAATAACAAGGATCACTTACAAGATCATATGCATGAATAATCCTTTCGTTGATCCAAGATAATTTCTCCAAAGACAAGAATATAGCTCCAATACAAAAAAACTCCATAGATCACATCTCTCCAAAGGTACAAGAAGGCCAAAATTCTCCAAGGGAGGCCGAATTAGACCAAGTGATGATGATTAGAATGAAAAGTCCTCTCCTCTATTTATATGAGGAGGAAGAGTCCTAAAAATAGTCTAAAAGCCCCTACTAACAAGTTAAACCACAAGAAACCCTTGAGTTACAATCCAACCCACTAGCTTTTGATCAAAATGAAAAAATAAGCCCACACGTGTGAGCCACTAGCCTTCTAGCGCTGACCTCATGGAGGAATTAGGCTCCACATGCCATGCGTTGGTGCTACAAGGTGCCAATGTGATGTAGTAGCATGTAAACATCATGATTTAAGGGTTGGCCCTCAAATCCACCTTAATGGTTATTTGTGGTCCCAAGATCCAGTTGGGGCGCCACACAGTGGTCTCCATGGGTCTTCGACAACTCATAATGTCCATCTTTGCTCCAACATTGAGGGATTTCTAGGTGCTACTAACCCTTCCAAGCCTTTGAAGGTGAGACCATCCTCATCTAGGCCTTGAATCAGCTGCCATCCTCATATGGTGCTAAGGCTGGCCTGGGGGATGCTGGTTCTAGGTGTGTCATCCCAAAGAATCATCAAATATAGTGCAAAGTGGTAGAACGTCTTGGGTACAGTATGAAAATTCCTAATTCTCGGAATCCTATTGCAGCAAACTGATATTACTTCTCCTACTTGATAAATTATACAAGTTATTTACTGTGTTCTATAAGTAAATACTGAAGAAAATACACTGCAACCTTCACTAAATAAACTTCGGAAATTAAATAGGGAAACAAGATCTGAGCAAGAAAATTAGACACTGCGTGGCACTGCACTGCCTAGCGTAACCCCTACGCTGCCTCTTCTGCATCCTCTTCTCTGCAAAGTATTCCCTGCTCAGGAAGAGATCTTCTAACCGGAACTATCATTTCCCCTCACTACAATCGAATCAACTCGATCAAATCCTCTTGCTGCTTTGTGCTGCTCACTTGAGAAATTTGATCTCTAGACTCACTCGGTGTGTTTTCCAAATGCCCATCGAAGTCCTTATAATCTTCTCGTTGGATAACCAACGACCCAGATTAATACATAATCAACGACTTAGATCATATTGACTCGATCTCCGTCTTTTTCTAGAATTTTCACGCCCAGTTCTATTAGTATACTTTAATTATTTTAATTCCCCAAGTTTAGACTTAGGCTCCCATTACAAATAATTAATTATTTTAATAAAACCCCATCCGGGTGGAATTTCCCAAAACGATTTCTGGGTATTTTGGAATACATGTGTCTAAGCCTCCCTGCAAAATTTGAGACTTATAGCACATCCGATGCTACCCGAAATCAACACTCCCTCTTAGCAAGGAATGTGCTCTAGTAATGCATCCTGCTGAAGCACTACACTAACTCTGTAACATCTCCCTCTATGCTGCTGATGTCTGACACTGCGGCCCACCAACTACTGAGCTGCTGCATCTATGCTGCTATTCACCCTGCATACTGCTACCAACTGCTTCTGCACTGCAACTCTACTGCTGCTGCTACAGTAGAAAAACATCAAAAATTACTGAACTAAGTGTTCAACATGATGCATCTGATATTGAAGGTTTGACTGCTGCTAGACTCTACGTTGACCCTCTGAAGCTGCTGCACTGCTTTTGACTCTGCGTCGTGCCTTCCTGCACTGCTGCCAACTCTGCTTAGACTCTGGTGCTCTTTAGCCATTGCTCTGTCACTCCGACACTCCTTTGCACCAACTGACACTGGTCCATCCTGCTAGTTCTGATATGGGCACCCGTAGCAAGGTATTGATCCAAGAGGTGGACTCCTCAAGGATCTTGCCCAACTGTAGCTCTTTCGAACTACAACTCTAGATCACCCCAATTCTCCCTTGGAGATATGTGGGCAATCATGGCGAACTCCTCCTCGATCCTTGTAGTTGCACCCTGCGAATCATGTTTCTCATCCTTATCTTTCTTCTTGAGAGGACACTGAGTAGTGTAGCGACCCATCTCACCACACTGGAAACACTTGATCTTTGAGATGTCCTTTTTCCACCTCCGCTGCTCCTGCTACCCCTTAGATGCAAGGGTTGCATTCTCTTCCTCCTCCTTGGCTTCGACCCACTGCTGTTGCTGCCATCAAGTTTGCACTAGATCATATCTCGCCTCATCTCTTCTTGCTGAAGAGCAGCCCACATTTGTTACCAATCAAGCAACCTTTCTCTGCCTAGGATGTTCTGGACAAAGACTTTCCATTCATTTGAAAATGAGTTCAGGGCTAGTCTAACCATCTTGGTTGCTTGAGGCGTAGATCCGACAACTGCTAATTGATCTCGGGTTTCCTGAAGCTTTGCAAGGAACGGATCAATGTGTTCTCCCTTCTGCATCCTTGTAGATCACGTCTTCTCCTGCAAGTACATCTTCTGCTGCTCGGAAGATCCTTGATACAATGTCTCCAAGGCATCCCACATCTCCTTGGCAGTCCCTTTGCCAACAATGTGACATACTACATGATCCCTCACTCCGTCGAGGATCAAATGCTTGGCCTTCGCCATATCCTTCTTGTAGGCTTTTAATGGATGTGCATCCGTGAGGACAACTACTACACCATCGATAAAAGCTTTTAGATCATGCTCATCTAGCAGACATTTGATCCTTGCCTGCCAGATCACATAGTTGAAGGCTCCCTCCAACCGATCTTGATCTCTCAACCTGTTTGCTGCCATATTTTCCGACTGAATAATGTCGAACTTCTCCCTCTCTCTCCTCTGCGCAGCTGCTAGGCTAGCTTACGCACTCCCTGTTGGAGTTAGTAGATCTGCTCCTCGCTATTGCTGCTCAGCAACTGAGAATTAGAATTCCTTGGCTCAGAATTCACTGAGGAAGAAAATTCCCTCAAAATGTGTCTCCTCCTTCCTTCTGGCACTTTTTGGTTGATAAAATGCTGCAAAAAAACTGCGTCCCACAAAAAAATGCTCTGCGCTGAAGCTTCTGTTGCGTTGCTCCCTCTGTCGCTGACAAATCACGAACTGGAAATCTCACCTCTCTATCGACTCACTCAGAGAGAGGATTTCCTCGAGAATCTTTCTCTCCTGGCTTGGACTGCGCAATCCCTCGGGGATTCGATTTGTTGCCTACGCAACTATTCGATCTCCTTCTTTCTCTTCAACGCTGAGATCTTCCGATTTGCTCTCTTGCTTCATCGACATTGCTCTGATACCATGTGAAAATTCCTACCTCCCGGAATCCTCACACAAACACTGGAAATCCGGCATTGATCCAACACTGAACTGGACAACCCCACGCTGCCTCTGTGCAGATCTGCGTCACTCTGATTGGGGATTGCATCACCTCCTTCTACTGGTCGTTCAACTCACTGGATGCTGGTCTTCTGCCTCTCCGGTCTCACACCCCGACACTTTGGCACTAGATCTGACTGATCCTCAGCAAAACTTTGGATCTCCTCAAGGATGCAACACTACAATTGTGTGGCACTGTGCCGCCCAGCGTAGCCCCTACACTGCCTCTTCTGTGTCCTCTTCTCTGCCTTCTCTGCAATGTATTCCCAACTTAGGAAGAGATCTTCCAACCGAATCTATCACTGCCCCTCACTGCAATCAAATCAACTTGATCAAATCCTCCGGCTGCTCTGCGCTGCTCACTTGAGAAATTAGATCTCTAGACTCACTCGATGTTTTTTCCAAATGCCCATCGAAGTCCTCCTTATAATATTCTTATTGGATAACCAACAACCCAGATTAAAACATAATCAACCGCTTAGATCATATTGACTCGATCTCCATATTTTTCTAGAAGTTTCATGCCCATTTCTATTAATATACTTTAATTTATTTTAATTCCCTAAGTTTAGAGTTAGGCTCCCATTAAAAATAATTAATTATTTTAATAAAACCCCATTCGGGTGGAATTTCCCAAAACGCTTTCTGGGTATTTTGGAATACATGTGTCTAATCATCCCTGCAAAATTTGAGACTTAGAGGACATCCGATGCTACCATAAATCAACATAAACTAGGTGCCCAGGGTCATGTTTGATGTGTTGCTGTTACTAGGAGGTCCAAGGCTCTCAACGCTTCACCTGTTAGTGCCAATATACATCTCTAGTGGCCTGGGTACCCGTGGGTAAGGTGCCGAAGACATGGGGTGAACCACTTAACAATCACAACAAAGAGTCCAGTGAAAGCAACCAATCATCAGAGATGATTATCATTATTGCATCTAAGGAACCAAGCTTCAGTGTCATGTGCTATGGGGTGAACCACTTAACAATCACAACAAAGAGTCTAGTGAAAGCAACCAATCATCAGATATGATTATCATTATTGCATCTAAGGAACCAAGCTTCAGTGTCATGTGCTATTTAATACTTCATATAAAGATCCCCTTCCAAAATTAGGGCTTTGAACTCATAACAATGTTTTCTCGCTAGGTAGGGATGGCTAAAGGAAAACCCTATTAGGTGTTTTTGTAGTATCCTTAATAGGAAATAACAGTGATAACAAGAGAAAATTCCAACATGCACATACAAAATTTAGCCCATTCATCAACAACAACAGTAAACCAGAAACTGCGCCAAGCTGAGCCATTTTATTAACTAAACAAGAAAGAGTACAATATATGTGAAAATAGACCCTGGGCTTGCTACAACAAGCAAGGCAAAAACTCAAGTGGAGATGAAGGCACCCAAGTGCTAAAAATGGCTGTGCTGTAAGGACTGTGCCCAACCAGAAATCACTGTTGCAACTGCTGAGGAAGAACTGTTTAGTTAACCCTCTAGACTGCTCAAAAAATTCAGCAAAATTAGCCACAACCTCTACACTCCGAACCCACAAGAACCCAACAAGGAATTGGGCTACTTCCGGCTGACCTGGAAAGCCCTAAAAATGTGCACTCCTTTCTTTTCTTGGTGTATGCACAACTAAGGGAAAGATGTTGCTACAAGCCCAACATCTCCGGAATTCCCTCCAAAAACCCCTCTGCAATTTTCCCCGGCAATGCCTCCAAATCTCGACAAGTATCTCTCCTCAACTCCCACAGCTCCACACCATGTGCAAGCCCATCCAGTGACCCTTTGCGCATTGTCAAAATGCACTAGAAATACTCCTCCAAACTCCCATCACTTCAACCCTACAAAATACCCTAAATCTTCGCAATACTAAGACAAACTCCTCTCGGAAAGCCCATAATCTAGTACGCCCTGTAACAATTTCTCCAAGAGTGTGTACTCCTTCTGCGCCCAGTCTTCTCCAAATGATGGCTGAATTCACTTGCAGATCCTCCCGGAACAACTCTAAAATGTAGCAATGGACTCCCCTAGGGTGGAACTTGAAGTCCACCGAAGATGGAGGTGAGATTCCTACCCAAAAATCTCTTGTGTTGAACAACACAGTGTTGAATTGGCTCAGCAGCCCAAGTGAACAAGGGTTCAATTCTCAATTTGGCAGACATCCCAAAATTAGGCCCTCCACCTCTATTTATACTTGCTGCCCTCCTCTCTCCATGTGGGCCACACAAATCAAACTCCATTCCCTCTCTTCCTTCCCACAAGTGCGAATTCTCCTAAGGGGTGGGAATTCCCTCTTGGATGGCCCCCACATTCCACTTACTCTTTAATTTTGCCTCCTCTTCCTATGTTTGTAACCTCCATCAAAATGTTAAGTGGGGTCCTCCTAACCCACTTTTCCCTAAGTCAAAACATGCCAAAAATATCAAAATTGTGCAAAAATGTATTACTTAGCAAAACTTGCTAAGTAGGAACATCACAGTCCTACCCGCCTAGATGTTGCTTGTCCTCAAGCTACTGAAGTGATTAGTGTTGAAGTGCCTGTTCTCCTTCCCAAGTGGCATCCTACTCAGGTAGGTCCTTCCATTTCACCAAAAGCTCCCAGATAGTCCTATTCCTGAGCTTCTTTTCCCTCACCTCCAAAATGGCCTCCGACACCAAAACCAAATGCCCCTCATCATCTAAGGGTGGTAACTCCATGGATACTGTCACATGTTTCCCCAAGGCCTTTTTCAGGCAAGATACATGAAACTGGTTGTGCACTTTACTCCCTGGTGGGAGTTCTAGGTCATAAACTACCTCTCCAACCCACCTAGTCACCCTGTAGGGCCCGTAAAAGTATGGCTTGAGCTTCTCAACCCCCTTCTGCATCAAGGTGGATTGACTGTAGGGTTGGAGCCTTAGGAAAACAAGGTCCCCAACCTCAAAATGCCTCTCAATCCTGTGCCTCTCAGCATACATCGTCTATTGATTTTGGATAGTCTGTAAGTTATCCTTGAGAGCTCTAAGGATATCTTGGCTCTCCTGAATCTAATCTTTGGCCCTTGGGGCCCTGCTATCTCCAAAAATCATGTCAACAAAATTCAAAGCATCGTAACCATACAAAGCACGAAAGGGAGACATACCAATAGACATATGATAGGTGGTGTTGTAGCTGTACTCCCGAAGGTGTAGCCACTTCACCCATGCATGCTATTGCCTTGTGACTGTCACATAGATCCTCAAGTACCCTTCCATCTATTTGTTCACGATCTCAGTCTGCCCATTGGTATGAGGATGATAGCTTGTGCTGGGTGTGAGCTCGACACCCACCAACCTGAAAATCTCTTGCCAGAATTCCCCCATAAACTGACTGTCCTAATCAGTGACAATGGCCTTCGGGAGACCATGAAACCTGAAGATCTCTTTGAAGAAGAGCTTTGCCACCTGTGAAGCTGAATATTTGGCTTGGATGGCGAAAAAGTGGGCTAATTTTTTCAACCTATTCATCACTACATAAATAAAATCATGCCCCTGTACCGTTGGCATTGAGATTTTGTGTATTTGGGGTAGCATCAGTTGTGCTCTAGGTCCCAAATTTTGAGGAAGGACTAGAGTTCACCTGATCTACAAGCCCCAGAAATGGATTTGGGAAATTTCATCTGTTTTAGGAGATATTAAATTAATTAATTATTTTAATGTATTTCCCAACGTTGCACGAAGCGGGGACGTTTTTTGGAAGCGGGGACGCGGAAGCGTCATTTTCCAAAAATTTAGGAAGCGAAGCATTTCGGAAGCGTCTAGTATATATATATATATATATTTTATATTTTTTTGCATTTATATTCAAAACAACAATCCCAAATACCATATTAGTTGTAGAAGACATGAAAACATGCATATTCTTACATAAATCAAGATAGATATGACATCCATGATTCCATTGTACATCAATAATTAATTATTCGAGCATCATAAATCTAGAATTTAGATTCTAGATCCTAGCAATTGCAAACATACATCAAATAATTAAGCATGATAAAACATTTAAGCATACTATAAAACATAACACATTTAAGCATACTATAAAACATAAATGATAAACATAAAAGTTAAAACATTTAAGCATGATAAAAGTTTAAAACATTTAAGCATACTATAAATTTTAAAACATAAAACATTTAAAAATTAAGCATACTATAAAACATAAATGATAAACATAAAACATTTAACCATATTATAAAACATAAAGCATATTATAAGTGAGCAACTGTCAACATTAGTCATGTCCAAAATTCAAATAATAATGTTTACAAAATAGGCCACTTGGCCACCACCAAGACAAAAAAGTTCAAATTCACAACAAGCCTACAAGTCTAATGATAATCTATGATAAAAGCAGTAAAGTGTGCACTGTGAACACTGAAAATATCTACTCATCTCTCCTCCTTCCACCACGAAGAGTACGTGATGGTGCGCCTCCACGTGGTGGCAATGAAGAAGATGGTGGTTGTGGAAGCCGTGGCAATGGCACTACAGTTGATGAAGACGAAGCCCCTGCTGTTGGTGTTGAACCATGGGACCTAGGAACCAAAGCACCAGTGGGGGGTGGCATGTCAACTCGATCATCATCATCATGGATAAGAGCATCCTCTAATTGCTCTAATCTCAACACTCCATCCTCCAAATTGGTCTCCTCTGGATGCCTGTCCCAAACAATAAGGTCTTTGTTGCTCTTTGCATCATCACAATAATGGGACAACAATCTCAAGTTGTAATGAACATAAACCAAGCTCTCTGCCCAGTCTAAACTCAACCTGTTCCTTTTAACACTGTGGATGAAAGAATAAGAGCTCCAACACCTCTCTGCAGAAGAAGTGTTTACCACCTGTGATAGCACCTGCAATGCCAAATTCTGTAGAAGTGGAGTAGCACCGCCATGCATGTTCCACCACTCAATAGAAGAAAAACTCTCTCGATCTCTAATAGCATGCATCCTCCCAAATGGACCAGTGGAAAGTGTATAGCTGCTCAACTGTTTCCATGCCAAGTGTGCCTCATCCTCATCAGGGACTAATTTATCCAGTGCAAGCATATATTTTTGTAGGACCTCTGGATCTAGGTGTGGTTTTCTCCTGCTCGCCCCCCCAGGTGCTGTTGTAGAAAGCCATGATGGACTATAATATTTAGGTGTCAATACATATGCTAATGCATGCAATGGAATATTTAGCATATTCCATCGCTTTACCACCTTTGCACGAATATATTTGTACAAGGTGGTATCTCTAGGCTCAACAATGTCTTTAATCTGCCCCAACATGTTATCCATTTGCTCATACACCTCCCCAATTATTGGCTTATCCGAATTGCCAAACTTGATCATGTAATAAATTGGTTTGGTGAATTGCAAAACATATTTAACCTGTGACCAAAATAACATGTCAAGAATAGTGTCCTTTGCTGCATTAGCACCATCTCTATCAGTGTTAATCTCCTCCCATGATTCAACGGTGACCATATTAGTTAGAGCCTGTCTCACCTTCACTAGCCGCCTAAAGGTGAGGTAATAACTTGCAAATCTGGTTTTTGCAAATTTAAGCAACTGCAACTTGGAGTAAGTGCCATAGAAGTAGTTTACCCTTGTATGCCCTGTGATAAATTTAATGAGCTTCTTCCCTCTCTTGTAAAGCTCATTAATCCACCCACATTCTTTATGCTTCACAATATCATGCATCAAAAGGTTCAATGTGTGCACCAAGCACCCAGACCAAAATATGTGTGGATAAGTAGGCTCAATAATTTTACCTGCTCCCTTACAATTTGCTGCATTATCTGTGATCACTTGAACCACTTTGCTAGGACCAACATCTCTGATTGATTGCAATAGGAGATCTGCAATGTTTTGGGAAGTTACACTGACAGAGGAGGAATCATGACATGCAATAAACACTGCACCAGTAGCAGAAACACCAAGAACATTTATCAAATGTTGGTTTCTGATATTTGTCCACCCATCTGATACAATGGATACCCCACTATCCACCCACTCATTTGTAAAACGTGTCAAAGCTGCTTGAACCTTTCCTTTTGCTCTTTCTAATAACACTGTTCTAGCTTTCTCATAGTTGGGGGACTTGTATCCTTTTGGGGCTTCATTGATGCCCTTTACCATTTCATGCCAATAGGGAGAGCGAAGCACATTGAATGGTACACCGCAAGCACAAAGAAATCGGACTATCTTTCCATCTACATCATCCCTCCCAACAACATTAAGGAAATCTACTATTGTTTTTTTACCTCCAGAACTTGCAGAAACACCATGAGCAGATGAGCTACCAAATCTAGAGGTTGCACTTGATTCAGATTGATTTTTTTGTTTTTTATTTTTTTGTTGTGCAGCCTCCTCTATTTGGATGTATTTTCTTCTTTGTTCAGCTGAAACCTTTGGGCAAATTGCTATCCCCACAGCACCCTTTTTTTCATCACTGTCCATCACCCCACAAAGATGCCTCCTCACACAAGTATATGAACCGCTATATGGTTTTCCTCCATGACAACCATGAGAGCACAAAAACTTGTAACTTCCACCACCTTTTCCCCCTTCAAGTTTGGTCACATAGTTCCACAAGGGTGTCAATGCAGCTTTCCCATCTTGTGATTCAATGTTTTCATCATCCCCTTCCTCTTCAAAGCCTTCCTCCTCATCATACATTGGGTCACTCATATGGTGACCACTTTCCTCTTCTTCTTCATGTTCCCCTCTTCTATTTCTACTCCCCCTTACCATCATCAAAACCAAGAAGGGAATGATACATAGAACCCAAAGAAACATCATCTTTGAGTATGAATATAGATGGTGGACAACTTGCAAATAAATGTACAAGAAGAAAGAATGGGAAAGTGTAGGAGAGGGAGGAGAGAAAATACAAAAAACAATGACAAAAAAAATGAGAGAGTTTGGGGTTTGCACTTACCTCTTTAGATCTTGTAGATGGAAGCCCTTCTTTACTCCTCCTAGCTCCTCCTCCTTCACTCCTCCAAGCTCTCCTCAACTCTCTCTTCTCCTCTCTTCTCCAAGCTCTCCAAAAACACAAGTGAGCAAATAAGAGGAAGAATAGAGCTTATAAGCTTTTCATTTAATCCCTAACCCAAGGCTAACTCACTAACTAACCAAGCTAAAAAAAAAAAAAAAAAAAAAAAAAAAACCCTTGAATTTGGAAATTAGCAAGGCCGGATCCAGAGTACGCGCGATCTGGTGGAACCATTGAACCGTTCGCGATCCGTGCGGATCCGTGCCGGAGTCGCGTGGTTCCATACAACGATCCATCGTACGATTCTCGGATCATTTGTATCGGCAACGGATCGGTTCCGAAACACAAATTTTTTTGCGATCCACGTTTCGAAATTGAATCCGCGGTTAGGAATTGTGGATCTAAAATCTGGAACGTCTTGGTTACAAGCCTTGGAGACGCGGGGGGATGTTTCTGCAACATTGGTATTTCCTAGGTAAAAACTTGAAATTAAAATGATGAAACCGTTTAATTAAACATGTGATGAAATTTTCTTAAGCCACACGGATCAAGCTTTCTTTTAATCTTAGCCATTGGTTCAAGATCTGATCATGGACATTGATTTGTCAATGAGAAAAGTATAAAGGAAAGGCTTGGGGTCATTTGTGAAAAGAAACAGAGGCAGAGCACTGAAGCTAAGCTGAGATTCTAAGGCGGGGTTGCTAAGAATACTCAGAAGTGTTTCAGTTGCAGAGAGGGGAATTTAGACCAAGGGGATGATCTGATCCCAAGGTCTAGAATACACGAAGCGAGAAGAGATCGAGACGGCGCGGAGAGTCAACGGCGGCGTGTGGAGGCCGGCGGCGGCAGCGGCAACAGCAAGGACGGCGTGATTCAAAACCCTTGGAGTTGCGCGAGACTTTTCTTAGGGGTAGCGTAGTGGCCCCGTCACGGTCACAGGTAACGCGGTCCTTTAATAAACGGCGAGCATTTGGAGGCCTTCGGGCGGCGCGGTGGTCTTTCGGGGGGAGATCTGGGGTTTAGGCCTAGATGCGGTGATACAGTAAATCCCGTTTGAGGGGTGTGGATTAGTCGATATTGTTGGTCTTGCCGTCCCAGGCCGGAGTCTTGAATCTAGAGTTTTCTCCGTGGAGTTTCTAGATACGGAACCCCGAGTTGTGTATTCGAAATATTTTTCATAATAGAGCCCTCAATGACAGTTGGTTTTTCCCACATTGGGTTTTTCCGGGGACAGTTTGTCCAGAAATAACTGTCACTTTGTCTATGTGCATGTGCTTATTCTAGATCTGAATTGGTAGAGATCTGTTATGTGTTTTGCTTTGATGTTAACTTGAATTTATTCAGTTGATAACTTGTATAAGTAGGAGAAGCTTAACCGGGTTAATAGAAATAATTTCTGCATAGGAATTAAGATTCAGAATCTACATGGTATCGGAAACGAGGCTGTCTAGAAGGGTCACAGTGAAGCATGCGGAAGGATCTAGGCTGAGAAGCGATTTGGAAAGCCAGAAAGCGAGAAAAGCAAGTCTACGGGAAGGGACAACGCTGTTTTCAGGAGGAGATTCACGCAAAGGGAAGGGTGACGCTGTCCAGCACTGTGTCCTAGCAAGCCCATGCAATTACGGCGCAGAGGCAGCTCAGAAATAGCGCTGGTTAGGTCTTAAGCCAGCCAGTGTGATTCAGATCTGAATCTGTCAGATCCAGAAAAAGTTTGCAGAAAAGTTGCAGAAATTCAGAAGAGCTGGTGGGGTTAAACTTTTGAAGTTTTCAGATTTTTAACCTTAGCACAAGTGACAAAGTTTGGGAAGAGATCAACTTCTCAGAGAGTTTCTTGCCAAAGGAAACTTGCAGTTTGATCAAAGGATTAAAGAAGAAGCTGAATCATAGTTGATTTGGTAGATTTCCAAGGAGGGAAATCAAGTGTCAGAGGGAGCAGAGGGTGCCCAGTTCGAAAAGGACCCTAGATCCAGATCTCTAGCATAGAGAAGAGGAGCTCCGACAGATTCTGAGCAGATGGCTCCTCATGGACTACGTGATCAGGATAGGCTAGAGGGCCTCTCAAACTTTTTTGTGTGGAAAGCAAGGATCCTAATTGTGCTTGAGGCATACAGTCTAAGAGACCATGCAGAGCAGACCCTAGCCACACCGACAAATGCGGATCTCCTACAGAAGCATAGAGAAGCTGTTGGGCATGCCAAGCGGCTGATAATGGACAGTATCAAAGATCATATTGTGCCACACATAGCTGAGAAGAGGACAACCAATGAGATGTGGAAGGCCTTGACTTCCCTATATGAGGGAAAATCAGTCCAAAGAAAATGGTTGTTGGAGGCCCAAATGAGGTCATTCATGATGAGCAAGGGAGAAGACATCGAGCATTTCCTCTTCAGATTGCAGTCAATCAAGAATCAGCTGACTGCAACGGGTGCAATCGTAGATGATGCAGTGATAGTCAGGACTGCCCTCAATGCAGTCACGGATGAGTGGGAAACCTTTGTCCAAAGTATCTTGGGCAGAGCGGACCTCCCAGATTGGGACAACTTGTGGTCAATCCTGTGGCAAGAAGAACTACGAAGGTTTACCAAGAAGCAGCACAGCCCTGCGGTTAAGAAGGAAGAGGAGGAAGATGCAGCCTTGGCATCAAAGAAGCAGCCGAAGATGAAGAAGGATCTTTCAAAGATCAAGTGCTTCCAGTGTGGCGAAATGGGACATTTTTCTAGCCATTGTCTAGAAAAGAAGAAGGACAAGGAAGCATCTTCTTCCAAAGCAGCGGTGGCAGATGATGGGTCTGGAGATGTTGTAGCCATGAGCGCTCATGAACCACGGAGGTGGGGTGACATGGACATGTAGAGGAGCTACATGGAAGAGAGGCGGGATCCTTGAGCAGCTCATCTCTTGGATCACAAGCGAGCTATGGCAGCCTTAAGACAGTAGCGGGACAAGTGGAGCAGTGGGTGCATAGATCACAGATGAAGCATTAGCAGAGGCAGATCTGGAGGCTGGGAGGAGCAGCGCAGAGCATAGCAGCAACATCGTAGAAGCAATAGCAGCGCAGAGGCTGATGTGACTTCAGCAGCGCAGTGCATTACTGCTTATGCAGTGCAGAGCTGCAGCAACACAAAGAGCTTCAGAGGGACAACGCAGTGCAGCAGCAGTGTGATAGATTTCAGCACAAGGAGCTGATGTGACTTCAGTAGTGCAGAGGGAGTCTGATTACGCTAGCAGAGCTGTAGTTGTGCATCGTTCTTTAGATACCAACACAGATCTGTAGCCTATGGAGCTTCAATGATGAGGATGCATCCCATCAGACTTGTGTGTCAAAGATTGGGCAGGAGATTCAGTTGTTACTCTCAACAACTGAAGTTGCAGTGCAGCAGATCAGCAGTGGCAGTGCTATGAGCAACACAGATGTAGCACATTGAGAGGGAGCTGCAGTAAAGTGGTCGCAGTGGCAGTGGCAGAGTCATGGGCAGCAGTACAGAATGGCAGCAGTAGTGCAGAGTTGAGTGGCAGGAGGCCAAGCTTCAATAGCACAGAACCAGTGCCCAAAATCATGTAATGCATAAGTGTGATGTATTACTAGAGCACACCCTTGATGCTAAGAGGAAGTGTTGAGATTTTGTGTATTTGGGGTAGCATCAGTTGTGCTCTAGGTCCCAAATTGAAATTTTGAGGAAGGACTAGAGTTCACCTGATCTACAAGACCTAGAAATGGATTTGGAAAATTTCATCTGGTTTAGGAGATATTAGATTAATTAATTATTTTAATGTATTTCCTAAGTTAAAACTTAGGAAAATAAAATAATTAAAGTGAATTTAATTAAACATGTGATGAAATTGTCTTAAGTCACACGGATCAAGCTTTCTTTTAATCTTAGTCATTGATTAAAGATGTAATTTTGGCCGTTGACTTGTCAATGAGAAAAGTATAAAAGAAAGGCTTGGGGTCATTTGTAAGACACACAAAGGCAGAGCACTGAAGCTAAGCTGAGATTCTAGGGCGGGGTTGCTAATAATTCTCAAGTGTTTCAGTTGGAGAGAGGGGAATTTAGACCAAGGGGATGATTTGATCCCAGGGTCTAGAATACATAAGAAGCAGAGAAGAGATCAGGAAAGACAGTGCAGAGGAAGGCAGCAGCAGCAACAGCAGACGGCAGCAGTAGCAGATGGCAATAGCAGCAGCAGCAGACAGCAGCAATAGCAGCAACAGCAGCAAGGACAACGTGATTTTCAGGAAACCCTTAAGGGGTTACGCAGAGACCCTTAGGGGTAGCGTAGTGACTGCGTCACCAAATCTGGGGTAACACAGTCCCTTCCAGTGACAGCGCTGAGCATTTGGAGGCCTTCAGAGGCTGACGCAGTGTCTTTCAGGGGCAGATCTGGGGTTTCTAGGCCTAGATCTGGTTGAGTTCTGTAAATCCCGTTTGAGGGTGTGGATCAGTCAGTATTGTTGGTCTTAGATCAGCCAAGTGCTGCAGATCTAGAGTTTTCTCTGTAGGGTTTTCCAGATCTGAAACCCAGAGTTGTGTATTCAGAAATATTCTTAATAATAGAGGCCTCCAGCAGCTAGAGATCAGTTTTACCACATTGGGTTTTTCCGGGGACAGTTTGTCTAGAAATAATTGTGTCACTTTGTCTATGTGTGCATGTGCTTATTCTAGATCTGAATTGGTAGAGATCTGTTATCTGTTTTGCTTTGATGTTAACTTGAATTTATTCAGTTGATAACTTGTATAAGTAGGAGAAGCTTAACCGGATTAACAGAAATAATTTCTGCATAAGAATTAAGATTCAGAAATTTCTGCAGCTGGTAGCCCTGTGATGAAGTCCATGGATATGCCCTCCCACGTCCCTTAGGAATAAGGAGAGGCTGGAGTAGACCTGTTGGATGTGTCAACTCCCCCTTGTTCCTCTAACAAACATCACACTCCTGCACATGTCTCAAAACATCTCCCTTGAGACCCCTCCAAGTAAAGCGCTCTCAAATAGCATGGTATGTCTTAAGGAACCCTGGATGCCCTGCTAAAGGAGAGTCATGTGTTGCCTACATGATCCTCCCTCTCAACTGCGAACTCGACACCAAGTATACCCTCCCCTTGTAATAGATCACCTCATTCATCACTTTGTACCTGTCATCAAAAGTGCCATCCAAGATCTCACAAGCTTGCGTGTCCTTGCAGTACTCTATTAGCAATTGCGCTGTCCAATCCTCGAAAATACTCATGAGGGAAAGTGGCATGGGTGTGAAAGTTCCTTGAAATGCAGCAACTACAAATATTTCTTCTAACTGATAAATTAATTATGCAGTTTATTTTGTTTATGGCAAAATAATGAAAAATTCACATTGCAATTTCTTCACCAAATAAAATACTGCAGAAGCAAATATAGGAACTGAGAAATACTAGCACACAAAAAAATCCTGACATCGTTATATTTGGACAAATGTCCCCGGAAAAACCCAATGTGGTAAACCGGTGCAGTGTGAGGGCTTTTATTATTATGCAGCAACAAAATTTCTGAGTACAATAAAATGTCACCAAACTAGCGATTCTACCCAAGAGAAATATTGGGAAAAATATACTAAGGGAGTTTACCCTCTCTCTAAGCAATCCCAACACCTGACTTCCTTTGAAAAGAAAGTCGTCCAACCTACTCTACGCAACCTCTATGTCACCCCTGCGTAGTCTACCACACACCCAGCCCGGAGCTCCTGCAAATCAAGTCGTCCTGACTCCTGCCTACTGTTGAGTGGGAAAATTTCTCTTTGGCACTCTGGAAAATATTCTTGGCCTCTGGAGCTGAAAACGACCTTCCCTTCAACGAAATCGAATTGCCTATGTTGAGGCTCTGCACAACCCTTGCACAATCTCTTGGAGAATAATTTCGACCTCCTCTTTTTTACTTTCTGGAAATGGAAACTACTTCGGAATACTGCTTTTTGTTGCCCCTCTACCAGTTGCTACTCACACACTGGCTCAATCTCCACTGCTAAATCACTCTTGCTACTGGGAATTCGAACTACCTAGGCAATTGCGTATCTGCATTGGTGTGTTCTTGTTAATTTTAGTTAACGATGGTATCTTCTATGCTTAGAGCAATTTACTTCAATCCTTCTTATTAGCCCAATTCAATTTCCTGTCTAGCAATCACATTAATATTGACGGTAAATGCTGATAGAACATAAACAAATAACCAGAAGACAAGCCAAAACAAGAGGACACAATAATTTGGCGGATGTCAGGGAAAAACCCCAACGTGGGGAAAATACTTTGATCAAATCTTCTTATTATTCTTCAAATTCAGCAGAGAGAGAAAGTACAATTTACAACAGTCAACAGGATGCCCTAGCCAGCAAAGTCAAACTTGGCCTCAAAGAACAATCAAAGTCAGCCCAAAAACATCCTGAAATTCTCAATCAAACCTGGTCAACGCGCTGGTCAGATATGCGGTCAAAGTCTGCGGTCAAAGCTGCAATCAAATAGTCCAGATTTCCTTAGATTTCGTGCCACCAAACTCAACCTCCAAAAATCGGATTCTGTCCCACAAATCGAAGTCAAAGTGTGATAGTTGACCCAAGGTCAACGCTATTGTAGAAGCCCTAAAACAGTTCGAAAATTGCAGCTGCACTTTCACATGTGCGGAGGAGAGAGAATGTCTTCTTGAGTCTGTACGAACCAATGAGAAGGAGAGAGAATGTGAGATGAGATGATGTCCAAATGAGGTTTGACTCTCTCCTTTTTATATCCATCAATGAGGGGTGGTGACACATCTTTTGGGGCTTGTGAGCCTACATTACAATTCTAGCCAACCTTGACAATTTGCACGTGTGAGAAATAAATTCAAAATCCAATTTCTGCTCATCCAAACAAGATGATCATTAGATCAATCTTGCACCTCTCGGAAAGAGGAATAAAAAAAAAATATATTATCTCAATCATATGCGCAGTCCAAAGTGGTGTTTGGCCCTAGTTGCCAAATTTAACACTCCCTCTCAACTAGGGAGAACTCCACCTGTCAATCCATTTGTCAACTTGTGCAATCCTGTCATCTTGTACCATCATGTACCATCATGTGTCATCCTGTTGTCCCTGTACTTTGTCGGCTCTGCTCTACTAAATCATGAAGAATTAATGAAGAAGATTTGATAGTGAGTTAGAAGACCTTGCCACTCTCCACTGACTCGAAGTCAGTTTAGAGGTAAAAACCTCAATCAGACTTTATCCCAGATCAAGTTGTTGGACACAACCCATCCTAGACATACAGAGTACGGAAATAAACAATGCGTCCATTGGTAATGCTATGGTCGCTATCCTCATTTCCCAACTCATTGGCCAGATGAGAGGTACTTCCCATGAGTCCCGGACTACATGGGTAGGATGTATGTGGGGCATAGATCAAGAGAGGGTGAACCAGTTCAATATCATAACGGTGGGGAAATAACACACCAACAAGGTAAGGCGAACCTAGCCCTGTGTTTGCTTATAGCTCCAAGAAGCTATCCCCAAGCCCCCTGGAGCTCCCAGAGCTCAAAGTCCAACTCAAACAGGACCCTTACAAGAGGGTCTGTCCACGATTCCAAGCTTTTCACGGAAGGTTAAGAATTTGACCTTCCCCAAGGGCTTCGTGAGAATATCTGCGACTTGCTCATCAGTCCCAATGTGATGGAGCCTTACAATGCCTCGCTGTACCATATCCCGGATAAAGTGGTGCTTGATATCCATATGCTTGGAGCGGTCGTGGAACACAGGATTCTCTGAAAGTCGAATCCCACTTTGGTTGTTGCAATGGATCACGGTGGTATCCAGCACATGCTCAAACAACTCACTGAAGAGCTTACTCAACCAAACAACTTCACAACAGGCCAATCTTGCTGCAATGTGTTTGACCTCGGTGGTGTTCAAAGTAACCGATTTTTGTTTCCTGCTCATCCAAGAGATCGAAGCAAAACCTAGGGTGAAGCAACATCCATATCTGCTTTTACGATCCACCATACTTCCCGGCCAGTCAACATCGATATATCCATGGAGCCTCACATTCCTGGCAGTGTATCTCAGTCCATGGTTGATTGTGCCCCGGAGATATCTCAAGAGATTCTTGGTAGCAATCCAATAAATGTGACGAGGCTCGACCATATATTGACTCAACGTGTTGACTGCAAACATATGTCTGGACAGGAGTTCACTAAGAACATCAGGGCCCCTACGAGTTGTCGATACTCAGTAGGATTTCCCAAATCGGGCCCAACAACACTTCCACACAACTTCTTAAAGTTGAGTTCCATCGGAGTAGTCACGGACTTGCAGTCCACCATCCCAAATCTTTCAAGTTGCTCCACAATATATTTTCATTGAGAAAGGAAAATCTCACCTAGCTTTTGCGAGACCTCCAAGCCTAGGAAGTAGTGCATCAGTCCTAGGTCCTTCATCTCGAACTCAGAAGACAACTCCTTCTTACATTGATGAATAAGAGGGTCTACACCTGTCAGGAAGAGATCGTCCACGTAGAGAACTAGAATGAGAGGCTTGTCATGATCAACCTTTAAGTAAAGGTTTGGATCAACATCACTTCGAGTAAAGCCCAACTTCATCAAGTAGCTATCGATCCTCTCATACCAAGCTCTGGGGGCTTGCTTCAACCCATAGAGGGATTTCTTCAACCTACATACCTTTGTATCTCTATCTCGGACTTCGAACCCCAAAGGTTGTTCCACATAGACCTCTTCCTTTATCGATCCATGTAAGAAGGCAGTCTTGACATCCATCTGATCTAGACTCTATCCTTGCGATGAAACAAGGACAATAATCGAACGGATTGTGGTGTAGTGAGCAACAGGTGCAAATATTTCATCATAGTCTATTCCTTATTTTTGTGAGAAGCCTCGGGCAACAAATCTTGCCTAGAATTTTTCAGCACTTGCATCGTCTCCATGCTTGATCTTGTAGAGCCATTTCGAGGTGACAACAGATTTGTCCTTTAGTTTAGGAACCACATCCCAGACATCATTTTTCATGATCTACTCATATTCTTCGTTCATTGCATCCTTCCAAACTTGGTGCTTCACGGCTTCTTCAAACGTTCCAAGCTCAGATTGGACAATGGTGTTCATGGATACTAAGTACCCTTGGTACCTATTCGGCTTCTTACTTCACAGAATGTTCCCCTTGGAGCAATATGTCTCTCGGCATCTTCGAGAGTGTCTCTAAGCCATGAGGGTCTTCTTTTATTTGAAAAAGGTGGATCTATAGGATCCATCGGACCTTCAACATTAGGCATTTGTTCATCCTTCAATTCTTCCTGCTTTCCTGATTCTTCTTCTTTGTCTTCCTTTGAGATAGGAAGATATCTAACCTTCCTAAGGGCAACATCTTCGTCGAAGGTGACATCATGACATATCTCTGTAGAAATTTTTAGACCAACACCGATTATCAGTTTCTCCTTATTACTCCCATGTAGTTAAATGCCCATTCCCATAAACATACATTCAACAAGCTGGAAATAATAAATATTTTTGAAAACACAAATTCTAAAAATTTCAAAGTGCTGGAAAATGCAGAAATAAAACTCAGAAATTATTTCAGCCACACACACAGAAAATGACACACTGATTTTTGGTCAATATGACCCTGGAAAAACCCCCTACAACTCTTGGGAAAAACCAGTTTGAAAGCTCTTCTTTATTTCTGAATATTGCTTTTACAGTGAAACAGAAAAACACAGTAAACATTCCAGCAACCAAAATTACAGACTTATCTCGATTTTCGTGCTTGCACACCGCCTCGGAAATTGTGCCAAATTAGCAACTTACAAAACATAAAATTTTACAGCGTTAATGACAGCAATAAATGTTGTACATCCACTTCGGAAAATGTGCCAAAACAAATGTATGGAACTGTACGGATTTGTACAGCAACCCTCGAAATTTGTGCCCAAAAACTGCCTCGAAATCTGCATTGAAGCTGCTGTCCTTTTTCTCGATTTTTGTGCCAAAAATATCAACTGTACTTCTCCTCGATTTTTGTGCCCATATTTTTGCCTCGAAGTCTGTGCTTAATGCTATTGCCCTCTTTCTCGATTTTCGTGCCTCCCTTTCTTGGAAACAGTGCCTCTCTCTTGCTGTACGGATTTCTGCCTTAGGATTTGTGCCAATAAGGTGCTGTAGAGATTTGCTGAAGAATCCTTGCTGTCCTCCAACTTCTCACTGCTCAGAAAATCTCCTTGCTTTCTTCTCCTCCTCTCTCAATCTACTCATGAAAGACTGAATGACCTTTTCTCTTCTTTTCCTCCTTTAACCTAACCCTAAGTGACTTTTAGGGAATCTCTAAATCCAATCGCTGAGATAGCTTTAGATCTAGGGCTGAGATTAAATGTGCATTTAAATCTCACTTTCTGTTTTTTAATTCACCCCACTTTAATAAAGACCCTCTTAGCCTTTTATTTCCAAAGTCACTTTTCACTTTCTAATTTCACATTGACTTTATTAAAGTCACTTTATAATTAGACTTAGTAACTTTATCACTTATAAAGTCACTTTTAAATTAGATTTGACTTTACCACTTATAAAGTCACTTTAGGAGAAAAAGTTAAATACATTTGGACACTTTTCCCTAGGCCAAAGATCAAAGCCTTAGGGAACCATTTGTCTTCTGGTACCCAAATTTTAACAATCTCCACTTCTCTTTGACCAGGCACATAGATTCTATATGCCTTCGAGGTTTCACTGTAGCCCACAAACGTTCCCTTATTTCCAGAAACATCCAATTTACTTCTCTTTTCTTTTGGTACATGAAAATATACAGGACTTCCAAAAATTTTAAAATGAGAAGCACCAGGTTTCTTACCAGTGAAAACTTCTTCGGGAGTTTTGGAGTCCAATGCTTGATGTGGGCATCTATTTTGAACATACACAGCGGTGTTGGCGACTTCTCCCCATAGGAACTTCGGAAGACCTTTGTCATGAAGCATGGCACGGGTAGCTTCAAGAATAGTTCGATTCTTCCTTTCGGCAACTCCATTTTGTTCGGGAGTACTACGCAGTAGTGGTCTCCCTCATTGAACTCATTTGACTCATATTCAGTTCCATTATCGATCCTCAATATTTTGATCTTCTTCCCTGTTTGATTTTCAACCAAGGCCTTGAAGGTGCGGAACCATTTGAATACTTCGTCCTTTTGCTTCAAGATGTATATCCATGTCTTGCGAGAGAAGTCATCTATAAAGGTGACATGATATAGGCATCCTCCCAAAGATGTTATGGGCAACATACCAGATAGATCAGAATGAATCAATTGAAGAACATCAGAGGTCTTGGAGTTACTTGAGGGGAATGGTCTCCTTGTATGCTTTCCTTCAGCACAACCTTGACATACCCCTTCATGATTGTTGATATTTGTAGCATTGAAAAGTGTTCCAAGTCTCAAAATTTGTAAGGAGGCTTGGACATCAGTATTCCAAAGAACCCAAAAACTGTTTGTGGAAATTCCACTCGGTTTATGTTTTATTAAAATAATTGATTATTTTAATGGGGACCCTAAGTCTAAACTAGGAAAATTAAATAATTAATGGGTATTAATAAAATATAGTGTGAATCTTCTAGAGAACGAAGATCAAGTCAAGTTTTAATCTTGGCCATTGATTAGACTTCTAATCTGGGTCGTTGATTCGTCAACGAGAAGACTATAAAAGAAGGCTCAAGGGTTATTTGGAAAGTAAGCAAGTAATAAATAATGTATTTATACCATTCTAGTTGTCTCAACATTTGTCATGTCCTAGCCATTTAGTTGGCCATAAAAGAAGAGCATTAAGGCTTATAGAGCATCTAAGTATTGCATTGTGAAGGATGGTCTGGGTTGGAGAAATCCAGATGGGGTAAGACTTAGATGTGTTGATGAAGTTGAGGTCAAAAAGCTTCTATCTGAGTTTCATTTAGGATTTTGTGGAAGACATTACGCTGCTAAGAATTACTACCCATAAAACCTTGAGAGCTAGTTATTTTTGGCCTTCTATTTTTGCTGATGTGCACAAGTATGTTAGAGGTTGCCAAGCTTGCCAACTTTTCACTGGGAAGCCAAAGTTAGCTTCTTTGCCTCTTCAGCCTATGGTCGCGGTAGCTCCCTTTGAACATTGGGGTCTTGACTTTATAGGGAAATTTAATGAAAATTCTAGTAATGGCTACTTGTGGATTTTCACTGCCACTGACTATTTTACTAAATGAGTAGAAGCCATCCCTACAAGACACGCCACAGAAAAAGTAGTGATGGACTTTCTTGAAGATAAGATTATCACTCGTTTTGGTCTCCCTGCTAAAATTACAACGGATAACACCAAGGCTTTTAGCTCTGCTGAATTCTCATCATTTTGTTTTAAGTATGGCATTGTCTTATCCCATTCAGTAAAATATCTTTTTAAATTAATTAAACAAGTAGGCGAAGTAGATCAAGACACTACAGTAGGGTTTCAGTTTTGAAACTTTCACATGGTATCAAAGCATTGCAGATCAAGTTGATCCATCAACAAAGCGGCTGAAGATATTTGTTGCAAGAAGGGCGGTTGAAGCAATAGAGATCCAGAAGAAGGCAAAACAACACTAGGAGGGACGCAAACCCTCCAGGGGTGACGCACAGTTAGTATGCTCACGCGGAGGCTGACGCAGATCCAGAAAGGTGACGCAGAGCCAGTCTGCTCACGCAAAGGCTGACACAACACCAGAAAAGGGATGCTGATCCGTCTACTCACGCAGAAGCTGACGCAGCACCAGGAGAGTGACGCAGTCCAAGTTGGGAAGTTGCTGTGCAGTTTGCCGAGATCGGAAGTGTTGTTTCGGATCTTCAGAAGTTGCTGGTGTGGCATAGGTTCTGTCGGTGCAGAATAGTGCCTAGCAAAGGTGACAAAAGTGGGAGGGGAACAATTGCTCAGTAGATTCACTAGCCAAGGAATCTGAGTTTCATCAAGAGGAGTGATCATAGAGGATTGATTCGTTAGAACTGGTGAAGGATTTCCGAGAGGGAAGTCATTGGTCAGAGGGAGCACATTCTCTAGAGGGTTCTTTCGCCAAGAAGCCCAGATCCAGTTCCTTGCTGAGTGTAGCAGCAGCGGGAGGGAGAAGAGTTTGTGATTCGACAATTGAGCAGAGATGGCTTCTCATGGGCTGAGAGATCAAGATAGGTTGGATACTGTGTCCAACTTTGTTATCTGGAGGGCCAGAATCCTGACAGTCCTGGATGAGTACGACATCAAGGACCATGCAAAAAATGTCCTAGCTGTGCCTACTGATGGAGATCCCTTGAAGAAATTCAATGAAAATCAGGCGCGGGCAAAGCACTTGGTCATGGATGGAGTAAAGGATCACGTGGTCCCACATATTGCCGAGAAGAACACGGCAAATGAGATGTGGACAACATTGAACACAATGTATCAAGGAAGCTCCATCCAGAGGAAGATGCTTCTCGAGAATCAGATGCGGTTGTTCCAGATGCAAAAGGGAGAGGAAATCGATCCCTTCCTCTTTAGACTTTAGACTATCTGGGACCAACTGATTGCTATGGGGTCAACTTCAGATGAAGGGCTCATGGTGAGGACTGCCCTAAATGCAGTCACCGATGAATGGGAAACGTTTATCCAAGGCATCTTGGGCAGAGCAGCATTACCATCCTGGGTGGACATGTGGGCAATCCTCCGTCAGGAGGAAATCAGGAGAATAACCAAGAAGCAAAGCAGCAATGGTGGAGTCAAAGTAAAGAAAGAGGAGGAGGAGGATGCAACCCTTGCATCTAAGGGACAGAGGAAACAAGGGAAGAAGAAGAAGGACCTATCAAAGGTTCGGTGCTTTAAATGTGGCGAACATGGACACTTCGCCAGCTCTTGTCCTAAGAGGAAGGACAAGGAATCTTCTGATTCCAAGGTAGCAACAGCAGAAGGGGACGATGGCAGCGACGATGACGTAGCCATGAGTGCTCATGAACCAAGTAAGTGGGGCGATATTGATCTGCAGAGCAGCTACAGATGATGGCGGAATCCTTGAGGTGCCCAAACTCTTGGATCACATACGAGCTATGGGAGCCTTAAGACAGTAGCAAGATGAATGGAGCAGTGGTGCAGAAGATCATGGAGAAACAGAGGCAGAGCTAGGACGCTGAAGTCTGGAGCAGCGGAGAGGAGAGGCAGCAGCAGCAGCGCAAAGGCTGATGGGATTTCAGCGGCGCAGAGGCAGTGCTTACACAATGCAGTGCAGCAGAAAACACAGAGCTTCAGAGAGATAGCGCAGCGCAGCAGCAGAGGGTGTTTCAGTGATGATGTGCAACCCATCTAACTTATCTGTCAGTGTTTGGGTGATGGTCCTTCAGTTGCTTACTTCTTAGCAACTGTGTTGTAGTGCAGCAGTTAGCAATGGCAGTGCTATGGGCAACATGATGCAACAAATTTGAGAGGGATCTTCAGTACGAATGTAGCAGTGTCGGTGGCAGTGGCATGGGCAGTACTACAGTGGATGGAGGGTAGTGGGCCAAGCATCAGCAGTGAGGAGACCGATGCAGAGATGAGGGTGATGCTTCAGTGTGGAAGTATTGCTAGAGCACACTCCTCGCTAAGAGGGAGTGTTGAGATTTTGGGGTAGCATCGGGTGTGCTCTAGCTCCAAAATTTTGTGGAAGGGCTGAAACACACGAGATCTCCAAGACCCAGAAAGCGTTTGGATAAATTCCATCTGATGTAATAGTTATTCAAATAATTACATTTTTTAATGGGGACCCTAAGTCTAACTTAGGGAAATTAAAAAATTAAAGTGAATTAAATTAGACATGTGATGAAATGTTCTAATTGACGTGGATCAAGCTTTCTTTTAATCTCAGCCGTTGATAAGAGATTAGATCATGGCCGTTGGTTTTCCAACAAGAAAAATATAAGGAAAAGCTTGGGGTTAGTTGGAGAAAACACACACACACATTGCAGAGCACTAAAACTAAGTCAAATTTCTGGGGCGGGGTTTGCTGAGGAATTCGAAGTGAGTTTGTAGTGCAGTGAGGGGCAGAGATCGGCAAGGGATGATCTGATCCGAGGCCGAGAATACAGCAGCAGAGAGGCAGCGCAGAGACCAGCAAGAGGGACGCAACCCAGCCAAGCTGATGTAGAGGTCACGTAGAGGCTGACACAGAGCCGTCTGAGTGACGTAGAGGCACCGCAGAGCCTTCCAGAGTGACGCAGGGGCAGCCTGCACTCCGCAGAGGCTACGCTGGGCCAGAGGGCTGACGTAGAGGCTGGGGAAGACTGCGCTGAGAGTTTCCAGTGGGCCAGAAAGGGCTCGAATTTGTAATTCCCTGCAAAGGGTTTGATCAACCATATTTTCTGTCTTCGAGTGATAAGGTACATCTGCCGTGTAATTTCTCTGTAGGGCAAACTGTTTCTGGTGCCCAGATTGTTGTATTCAGATTCTGCATAATAATAAAACCCTTTAGAGCTGTTGCACCGGTTTTACTGCATTGGGTTTTTCCGGGGACATTTGTCTGAAAAATCTGTGTAATTTTGTCACATGTGCGTGCTGTTCAGTAAATGATTTGTAGATGTGTAGGCTGCAGTTTGTATTTTCTTTAATGTTTTTCTGAATACTTCAGTAAAATAACTTGTTAAATTAATTAAACAAGTAGGAGAAGTAGATCAAGACATTGCAGTAGGGTTTTAGTTTTGAAATTTTCACACATACATGCAACACAATGGGACAACCATGAAGCCTATAAGTAGCTGCAGTCAATTAGCACATTCTTGGTGGCGTTTAACTAAGGTAACAAATAGAGTTTAAAGAGAGTTTGTCTCCCACTTACTATAGTTGAATACACACATGGCATCAACAATTCAATACACATCAGTCAACAAGGAAGTACGCTACTAGTTAAAGGGGACTCACACAGCAGTATACAATAGTCAACTCCAACACTTGGATGGAGTTCGATTTTCTTTGATGCCACCTACAACAGTCATCTCTCCACATGTAGCTTGACTTAACACGGGGACTGACAATTATGTGCCACTTATTTGATGGATTGGTCATTGGGATTGGCTCGCATTTGCCTATTTAAATGAGCCTAGGCTCTCATTATTATTATTTTTAATAGTGAATAGTAGTAGTTTCATTAATCCACGTCTGAATCGCGGCATTAAACCGGATGATTACAACGTATCATTTTCATGCCAAATTCAAAAAAAGTGTCCCTACCGACATACAGGGCTGTCTTTGTAGACACCTTATTTCTATTTTGTCTATATCTAAGGTGCATTCCGTTCCCATGTGTGCTATAGAGCTTACAAAATGAGTTACCGAGGTATATGCATTTGTGCTTGTCCATTTAAAATTAGATTGGTACTGCCTTATCCATTTATTTCAAGAACTAGTGCTTAGAAGAGGATACCGTCCAAATACTTTCCAGAGGGTATGTTGTCCCAAAGCTGTCCAAAGGTACTGCTATCCCGTTGTTGTCCCAAATGAATGATGTCTATATGTCGTCTAGATGTCGCGCACATGCTGGTCCAAAGTTGTCCATATGCTGATCACGGTGAGTGCTGTTCCAATTCTGTCCAAAGGAATTGTTGTTCCTTTGTTTTCCATATGCTGTTCAATCCAAATGTTGTTCCTTTGTTTTCCACTGCTGTTCCATCCAAGTATTGTTCCATCTAGATGCTGTTCCATCCAAATGTTGTTCCAATGTTGTTTTCCAAATGCTGTTCCATCCAAATGTTGTTCCAAAAGAAATGTTGTTTCCTGATCCATGGTTTTCCTATGAAAGCTGGGGTCGAGGTCCAATTCTTTGTGCCAGTAAGCATGGTAGGATTAGGGGATAGATTTGGTGTCAACGTTTCCATTGATGTCGCATATGCCCTTCAACTATTTGCACCCTTTATTAGCCTGCTCATCTGCTTGAGTGTTTAGGGCTCTGAGCACATGTGTGTACTAGATGCCTTCAAATTCCTTCTCTTCATCCTTAATTCTGGTTAACATTTGATTAATTCTGGCATTTTGTGTTTCCTTCCCTTGAACTAGGTTTTTGGTTAGGACATAGGAGTCCCCCAATACCCACAGATGTTTCACACCTTTTCCTTTTGCGATGGTGATTCCGAGCCAAAGGCCACCTGCCTCCGCTAGGTTGTTGGTTGCTCTGCCAATCCCCCAGGCATATTTGTGCCTTGTTTTTCCATTAGGATCAATGTGGACCCCTCCTCCCCCAGCCTCCCCTGGGTTTCCTTTGGAGGCTCCATTGAACATAAGAGTCCAGTTCCCTTTCTTCTTTATCTCGTTCATTAGCTCCGTTTGGGTGCTTCTGAGACACCAGCTGGGAGGATCCACCTTTGTTGTTTTTGTTTGCTTGCTCCATGACCATGGAGACAGCCACTCCCATTCTAAAAGATCTAACGACAGGTCAAGCTATGGGGATTTGAACTCGAAATAGAAGGATAAGGCTGAGAGCGCTGACACTCTGGCAATCGGCTTTTTCATTTTGAATATCGATTTGTTTCTTGCCATCCAAATCTTCCAGCACATATACTTTGGAAGAGATTGAAGGATGAATTTCAGATTCGGTTTAGTTTGGAGATAGCCTTTGTACCATTTTTTTGGAGTTGAGAAGAACGTGGAGGACTGTGCTGGCCAATCAATTCTGGAGAATATCTGCCCGAAAGCCTCCTTCCAGACTTGTTTGCTGTAAGTGCATTTTATGAATAAATGGTTTATGGTTTCTTCCTCTTGTTCATAAAGAGGGCACCTGGTTGGCTCGCTTATACCTCTTCTCCTGATGTTGTCCCATGTGAGAATTTTCTTGTGATTTAGCTGCCAGATGAAGTAATTTACTTTGGGAATAGCATTTGGCTTCCAAATACGGTTCCATATCCCACTTTTGGGAGGGACCTGTTCTTCGAAGAGGAGATGCGTGTAGCCTTCTTTGGCTGAGTAGCGTGTGTTCTTCCAGCACCATTTATCCATTTTATCTCTCGAAATTGGAGAGCATCCCTCGAGAAGATTTAATAGATCGTTTTTTTGCTCATTTAGCTCTCCGGGGATATCCGACAGAAGCCATCCTTTCCGTTTCCTCTTGTCATCCCATACTGAGATTTGTGCCAAGGTTGTGATTTTAATCGATATGAAGTAATCACGAAGGGGTTTCAGCTATTCCAAATCTGCTAGAGGGGCATTATTCATTATCCTGTCCTCCCAAATTTTGACTATCAGACCATTTCCAGGAACTCTGCTGATGTTTTGAGTAATTAAAGGAGACAAGGAAAGAAGAAGACGCCAAATTGGGGAGCCTTGAGTGGCTGGAGTATACCTGTTTTCCTGTCCGTGTTGCTTGAAATACTTTCCTCTTATAACTTGAACCCACCATTCTTCAAATTTTGTGACTAGCCCCCACCATAAATTTGGCCCTAATTGCTAGGTTCGTTAATCTTGGGTCACGAATTCCGAGTCCACCATGTTGCCTGGGTGCTGTAACAGTCTTCCAGTTTACCATGTGATATTTCCTTGTTGTTTGTTTCCCTCCTTCCCATAGGAACTTCCTTATGAAACTGCCAAGCTGAAGCAGGACATACTTCTGAGCCTGGAGGACCGCAAACTGATATATAGGGAGAGAAGACAACACTGATTTGATAAGAATGAGATGGCCTGCTGGGTTTAGCCAAATTTCTTCCCAATTGGTTATTTTCTGTTTCATTTTGTCAATCATGCCTTGCCAGGCCTTAGGACTGGCCCTTTTCAAGAAAATTGGGACTCTTAAATATTTAAATTCCTTCCAGTCTATTTCTACCTTAACCCCAATATTTCTTCTATTTTTTTTGCCTTTCTAAGGGAGATATTCCATGCGTATATTCTACTTTTGGCATCATTTGTTTTCCCTCCAGATGCTTCTTGGAATTTGTGCAGATAAGATTTGAATCTTCTAGCCATGACCAGAGAGGCTCCACCAAGAAGAGCTGTATCATCAACAAATTGCGCATGATTTATTCTTTTGATTCCTTCTTTAAATCTAATTCCCAGGATGTGTTGAGAGAGCCTTGCTGCTTCAAGGCTGCGACTAAGGGCCTCTTCGACCAAAATATATAAAAAGGGCGAGAGGTGGCACCCTTGTCGAAGACCTCTTATTGCTTGGAAAAACCCAGCCCCTCTACCATTAATCAGGGGAGAGATCCAGGGCCTGGCAATGCAATTCTCTATCCATTCGGTGAAGGTCTCTTTAAATCCCATCTTCTTCATTATGTCGAGGAGAAATTTGTGCCGAACCCTGTCAAATGCATTGGCCATATCGAGTTTAATGACCATTCCTTGCTCCTCACGTCTCCAACTTGAGTCAATGGCTTCGTGGATTAAGATTATATTGTCATAGATTTGTCTCCCTGGGACAAAGTCGCCTTGATTAGGAGAGATGAGAAGAGGCAGGAGGACTTTCAATCTAAGGGCTAGGATTCTGGCAATAGTTTTATAAGAGAAGTTGCAGAGGGAAATTGGCCTAAATCGCGAGAAAGAGGAGGGACTTTGTTCTTTTGGTATCAGGGCTAAAAAGGCTGAATTTATTCCACCACCGATGTATGAGATCTTCAGGGAGTACCCGATCATTCGGCATAAATCTCTTTTTATTAGATGCCAATAGGTTTGATAAAACCTATCGGTGAAGCCATCAGTTCCAAGAGCCTTGTTTGGAGAAAATGAAAAGACTGCTTTTTGAATTTCTTGAGGATCAGGCAGAGAATCAAGGATTTTGTTGGAATCAGAGTTCACCAGAGAAGGCATCGAATCCAGGAAGAAGGCTTCACTAATGGGGGTAGAGGGTTGGTCATCGTGGTACAGGGCAGAGAAGTGTTCTATTGCAGTAGCCTTAATCTTAGGAAAAGAGTCGAGAGATTGAGTTCCATGCTGAATTTGGGTGATGCCATTTTTGATCTCTCGAAATTTTGATTGCTTGTGGAAATATTTCGTGTTCCTGTCTCCAGAGCTGAGCCAGCTATTGCGTGACTTAAGGCTCCACATATCTTCCTCTTGTCTCAGGCTCACATGGTATGTTTGGAATATTTTTATTTCTTCTTGGAAGTCCACCTTCTCCACTTCATTATTTTCTATTTGAGCCTGATTTTTTGCAAGATTGTCTTCTGCTATTTTGACATTTAGGGATAGATTTGCATTGTATGTTTTAAGCCATTCTTTGATGTCTGCTTTTAACCTTTTGACTTTCTTTTCCCATATGGTTATAGCGCTGCCATTTACCCACCGAGTCCAGGAAGCAGCAGCCATTTTAGAGAAGCCAACTGTTTCTATCCATATTGGGAAAAATTTGAAAGGAATTGGCCCATAGTTAACTGGAGGAGAAACAAGGAGCGTGATCGGTCGGTGGTCCAATCCACACCATGACTGGATCTCTGAAGATATAGAGAAGGTCGAGGATAGCAGAAGATCTTAAGCTAAAAATTTGTCTAACCTTGCTGCTATGTGCCTCGGTCCCACCCTCTTATTATTCCATGTATATTTAAATTTACTCGGCTTCACATCAAAGAGATTTAACTGCATTAGCAGGTCTTCGAAGTCTTCCTAATGAATTTCTCTTACCAGTGTCCCTCCTCTCTTTTCGTCATGTTTTAGTACTGTATTGAAATCTCCTTTAAGAATGCAATTCATGCCATACTCTGTGTGCTTGAGGTCTTGAAGGGACTTCCAACAATCTTTCTTTTCAGCATAAGTATTTGGCATGTATATATTTATGATTATAATAGTGTAATTTAGATTTTTGACAAAAAATTTTGTTGTTATCCAAAGAACTGATTTTAGGGTGCTTACCAGGAGGAGGCTTGCGGGATCCCATCGGGTGCATACACCACCTGAGGCTCCACGCGAGCTCACTGCCTCCAGCTCACTTTTGTTCCATATCTTGGGGTGATGTGTAGCAATATCCACCTCATTCATCTTTGTTTCCTGCATAATTACAACGCTCGGCTTCTCTTTCTCGATTAATGTCATGGTTTTTGCTCTTCTCTTTCTGCTACCGAGTCCTTTGCAGTTCCAGGAAACTACTTTCATTTATCACTTCTTTGAGTGGGAGACCCCTTTTAACGGGCCTGCTTGATTACCCTTATTTCCTTTGCTGCTCAGGTCTGCTAATTGGCGAATAATTGTAGTCCGGTGTCCTAATTCTTTGTCTCTTTCTGCTTTGGCCTGCCTGATTTCTTTATTTGATTTCCTTCCTGATCTTCTCGCATGATGCTCAATGAGAGTGCCTTTTCCTGTACCTGGATCATCTGCTACTCCCTGAGGTGAAGCTACACCTTCCTCTCCAATTTCTCCCTCTTCTTCTTTCGACATTCCTTCTTCCGCTATGTCTGTTTTGTCATGGGTGTTAGCTTTCCCTTTTCCTCCAATTGTATGATATAGTGGAGCTTTGTCGGGCATCTCTTCTCCTGTGTCTTCCTCAGTTGCCATGTCAGCAAGAACTTCAAACCTATTCAAATTATCTGAAGTAGTTGGGCCACCAATCGTATGGTTTTCTTTTTCTAATGGTTGTGTCTCAGTTGGGCCTGCATTTTTTTGCTGCGTAGTAGCAGTGGCTTCTTTGCCCCCAAGATTTGAGGAGCCTCCTATACGATTTTGTTGGGCTTTTGATGCTTTTTTTGTTTTCTTTGCTGCATGCCATTGTCCTGGATCATCTTGAACCTCTATTGTCTCCCGTTTCGGGCATTCGCTGGCAAAATGTTCGTATTCATGATAGGATTTGCATTTGAACGGTATCTGGTCATAGTCCACTTCTTGAATATGGGTCCAGTTATTCACGCACAATTTGATTGCCTCAGGGAGGCCTTTCTTTAGATCTACTTCAACACATGTGCAGGCACATGCGAACAATCCATCTTTCGGCTCGGCACAGTCGATATACTTTCCTAAATTGTTGCAATGGATTTGAAGGTGGAGTGGTTCCAACAGTGGAGAGGTAAGAATGGGAGTTTTACCCACACAGACAACTGAGGGGATTTCGCATTCAGGGTTGAAGTTGGGGCTCCAACGATCAAGGTACAGTCCCTGGGAACCCATAAAGTAAGGCCCATTCTTGAAGATTAAATCACGATCCTCTTTATGCTCAAAGTAAAATGTGTAGAAACCCTTACGACATAATGATGCCATGTTGTTGCCTTGTATTAACGGCTTCCAGTTTTTTTCCAGCCAAGGTTTGACAGAGCGGGAGAGGGCCAAAGGCCCATGAATTGTCCGATGAGACCACGGTCTGCCAGATGGAGGGCTCGGGCTCGAACTTGCGTAGCTTCAAGGGCAATTTTAGGGATTCCGTCTGCCTTTTTAACGAATCTGGCAGGGCCGACTCTTTTGAAGGTTGGAGCAGCATCCATCAGCGCTTTGAAAGCCGCTGATGCATTTGAAGGACCACTAGGGTCAGAAGGCTCCATCGAGGACTAACGCGCAGGTAGCTGCATGCGCAGTGCCTGGTAAAGGGTTTCCTCTACAAAGGGAGCAAGGACAAAGCTGTAGAGGGCCAGCCAGGGGATCAAAACTAGAGCCTGACCTGAACAGGAAGGCTAGGCAGGTGCAGAGCCCACAACACTGCAGAGGGCAGTCGAAGGCGGTTGATGCAGAGCTCAACGGCCGAAAGTATTACCTAGCCTAGGCTCTCATTATTGTATCATGTAATACGAGCTATTGGGCTTGAGGACACACTATTGGATTGTACACGTACTTGCAATATAATACAAAAGTCTTTGGGGTAACTTGTGATGGTGTTCTTCTCCTTGCATATGTGGTAAATTCTTGACTTGTTGTTATGCTTCTATTAATTTCCTCATGCTATTATTTCCTTCATGCTTGTTACAAGTTATTTTAGTATGCAACTATCTCATATTAGCATAAGAGTTACTTGATTGCTTTAGGATAAGAAATCTTCTATTTGATGTCAAATATATCTATAGGAGTTCTTTCCATTGCTTTTATTTAATTCCATGTGGATTTAATATGTTGTGGTGAGATTATGTAGAAGGATTCATCTTTGGTCAAACTTTTCAAGCGCGAGGGGAAGTTCTCGGAGGAATCAACCCATTCTTGAAATATTCAAGGAGAACCCGCATGTGTTGATTTCCAAAGTTTAATCTATATTTTATTTTTTCTTGCAGAGGTTCTTTTAAGTTTCTCAAAGCTCTTATTTCTTGCATCAAAAAATCCAACTTAAAATAATTTACTTTTCAAGTATAGCACTTCATTTCTTTAATATCTAGCTATTTCAAAGAGCCAAGCTATGGCTAGTCAAAGATGAGAGTTTTCTCATACTCTTTGGCCTAACCTCTTGTAGATTATTTTTGTAATATTACTTTGTGATTTCTTAAGTGAACGTTTGTTGTTGTAGGTTTGCTCTAACTTGTTGTCTTGCAGCTATTTGCAGGTTTCATTTTCAGAAAACTACTTACAAGTTTGCATGCAGGACCTTGGGGCTCCAACTTCTAGATCATTTCCTTTCCTTGGCGGTGAGCATTAGAGGACATTCATCAGACAAAACCGAGTTCTTCTTAAGGGAGACCAAGTCCATTTTGGGCCTCTATTTCTCTCTCTTGGCTGTGTAACTCAAAGAGGTTTTGCCTTTCTTCTTCTTCCTTGAAAAATATGCATTTTGTTGGGCTTTTGTGGGCCTCAAATTGCAAAAAATTTCAGCAAGGAAAGATCTATGGTTCAAGCCAAAATTGTGAAGTCTTTCCTTGGATTTTAGAGAAAACTTCATAGTTTTCTCCTTCTTGGAATAACTAAAAAAATTCTTGGTTTTGGGAGCGTGGGTTTTACCCATTGGTATCTCTATATCTCCACTTTTTTTGGAGAGGCTTTGTGGCTTGATCTTTGATCTTTTTCACTTCCATGCACGTCATTTAAGTGGGGAATTAACAAAATCATGCATTACACTCATTTTGCATGCACCTTAATATAATTTGCTACAAGTTTCTAGTCTTTTTACTTTCATAGCAAGTTCAAACTTTTGCATGCATGCACTTTTAACTTGAATCTAATTTGTCATGAATTTTGTTCCAAGACCACTTATGCTTCAACTTTAATTACATCTTACATGCAATAAGTATTTGGGCAAATTTTATCGATAAAGTAGCGTTCTACTTCATGACATGGAAGTACACCTCGAGTTTGAAAATTAATTTTCATTGTTTGATTAATTTACTTACATGCCCCAAGCAATCACTAAAATTTTACCTCCAACATAAGTTGGTTGAATAGACATTTTAGGGACCCTCTACTCCTCTATTGACTCCTCACTGTGGGACCCATATCTTTGGGCGAGGGTGAGGTCTGAAGATTAAAGAGTTGAATTGTAACCATGTTTTAGAACTAATTAATAAAAGAAACCAAGAGCATTTTTCATCACATTTAGCTTACTTGAAAGTTCTTGAATTTTTCTTTCTTGATGGTTTAGAGTCTCACATGCAATATATTTCCCATTTTCAAGAAGCATTTCCTTTCATGCAAGTATTGTAATCTCTTTTGCAACAAGTTTAGCTTAATTTTCTTGTACTTGGACATTATCTACTTTAGCAAGCTTCATTTCATGCTTAATGTTCATCATGTTCATCGATGGTTGATGAATCTGATTTTCTTTCATGTAATCTTATTTCATGTTGCAAGGCTAAATGCATGTTGGTTTAACTTTCAAGTCTTTTTATCATCTAGTTTATATTTAGATCAGTAATTGCTTCCTTGTGAACAAGATAACTTCATGTGTTTTGATTCATAAATTCGTTTATCTTGAAAGCATTTTTTATATCCTATGCTAACAATCTTTTGTTTCCATTTCAGGACTGCTTTGTTTTCACTCTTGAGAGCATTATTTTTTTTTACTTTTGAGCAAACTCTTTATAAGGCACTGGTTGTATGGTCTTATCATTGTCATTGCTATTTCAAGTTACTCATAATTCTTTAAAATTAATCCAATTTCACTCTAACATTCTCCTAGAAAATCAAATCTTGAACTTAGTTTTTCCTTTAGGGACCACCCTCCATAGCTAACCTAGGAGATAGCTTAAACGAAGAGAGTTGGGAATATGTGACAACCCCTTCTCTGGGGTCCTTTCCACGAACCACACCTTGTGGTGTTGAAGGATTTTTCCATTGACTTGTAGGTAGGTGTAGGCGGCAAGGAGAGTTAACATTTTTTGGTGTCGTTGCTAGGGACAAGTCTTCTTGTACTTGGGAAATCGACTAACTTTTCGTTTTGGCATATTTGAATCTTTAGATTTAGAATCTTGCTCAAGTGGCGACTCCACTCAATCCTAATTTTTCAAGAGTCTCTACTAGGAGAAATTCAAGTGGTCTAGTTAGCCCCTCTCCTGATCCTGAAAGGGTTTTTAGAGAGAGGTTAAATAGAGTTTCTCATAGTAGAGCTCTTGCTAGTCTTGGGCAAGATGCTAATTCTGACATTCATTTGTTGTTTCAAGAACAAGTTGAGCCTAACATCATTAATGACTAGGAGAAATTCAAGTGGTCAAGTTAGCCCCTCTCCTGATCCTGAAAGGGTTTTTAGAGATAGGTTAATAGAGTTTCTCATATTACAACTCTTGCTAGTCTTGGGCAAGAGGCTATTTCTGACATTCATTTGTTGTTTGAAGAACAAGTTGAGCCTAACATCATGAATGATCTTTTTGCTCCTTGTAACTTTACTAACATTAATGGCTATCCTCACAATATCCCTGACAAGGCTATTGAAAGGTTGCCTTCTTTTCAAGGTAACAATGCCATTAGCGTTGCATCACATGTGAAGAATTTTAATGTTTGCATCTTTAAGTGGTGTAACTATTGATTTTTGTAGCATCGAAAAGTGATCTAAGTCTCAAAATTTGTGAGGAGACTTGGGCATCAACATTCTAAAGAACCCATAAATCGTTTTCTGGAAATTCCACTCAGTTTATGTTTTATTGAAATAATTAATTATTTTAAAGAGGACCCTAAGTCTAAACTTAGAGAAATTAAATAATTAATGGGTATTAATAAAACAAGTGTGAATCTTCTAGATAACGAAGATTAAGTCAAGATTTAATCTTAGCCATTGATTTGTCAATGAGAAGATTATAAAAGAAGACTTGAGGGTCATTTGGAAGATAAACCGGGCATATACTCAGTAACTCGAGGGAAGTCGATTCTGAAGGAATAGAATTCGATTTCAGAGGGAGAGTTGCAAGGCAGAGGAAGTAGAGGGCATCGGCAGTGTCAGGCTCGAGGGAAGAAGGAAGCAGAAGGGCAGAGAGGCAGCATAGAGGAGCAGCGCAGAGGGCTACACAGTAGTGACGCAGTCTCAAGCAGGCTCTGTTCAGAGAGACACACAGGGGTGACGCAGTGAGGGCCAGTGAGTCCCTCAGGTGTCAGAAAACCTCCAGAGGTTTGGAGAGAATTTATCTCAGGTGTTTTCTGAAGAAGTTTCTCTATTTTTCTGCCGGTCTTTCCTTGTAAAGAATTCCCTGCTAAAGATTAATATATAAACCCTCATCTGTTGCATCGGTTTTCCCGAATTGGGTTTTTCCGGGGACAATTGTCCAAAAATAATTGTCATTGTGATTGATTCTTGTGCTTGCATTTTACTGCTCTTTTCTCTATATGTACTTGGTGATAACTGCAGTAGTGTTTATTTCGAAATTTACTGGAAGGGTTTTGTAAATAACTTATTGTGAAAATAAGTAGGAGAAATAAATCTATCACTGCAGTAGAATTTTCAGAATTGAAATTTAACATGGTATCAGAGTTGAGATAAGTAACAAGAGTGGAGACCTTGCAATGGAACGAAGTCCAGAAGCTACTGCAGCAGCAACCTTGAAGGGTTCACGCAATTCTCCAGAGAAAAGAATGAAAGAACATAGGGATCATGCCATCTCTGTATTGGTTTCCAGAGTGGAAGAAGAGTTCGCTTGTGTAGCAAGCTCTGCCTCTCCAGAAGTCTGGTATATTGATAGTGGAGGTTCTGCTCATATGACGGGAGTACAAGAATGTTTCTCAAGCTACTGAGAAGAGCAGATGAACTTTCAGATCACTATGGGCAGTAAGGCGAAGTGTACTCCTGTGGAAAGAGGTACCGCAGTGTTTCAAACTGAAGTTGGCAATAAGCTTCGGGCTACCAATGTGCTGCATGTACCAGGTTTGGGGATGAACTTACTCTCGGTGTCTCAGCTTCAAAACAAGGGCTATGACGTTTACTTCATTGGCAGAAGAGTATATGTCAAACACCCGAGTTGGAAGAAGAAGGCACAAATCAGAGTCAGGAGCAATAAACTGTATTAGTTGCAGCTCAAATCTCCAATGGCACTGATAGGCAGCAGCGATGAGAAGGATTTGAATGAACTATGGCATAGGAGAATGAGGCACTTACACCATGGGGCTTTGAGAATGTAATATCCCCAAATTAGCAGTCAACTAATTGGGATATTAATTTTGGCAAATCCTAATGTTGGGTGGAAATAAAGTGGGTAGGGGACCCACAATTAATAATTAGGCCAAATAAAGTCTTTTCCTAAAGTCCCTAAGGGAAAATTGAGGCTCTAGTGGTGGGGTTGAGTTGGCCTTAGGTGGCAGCGTAGAAGAGGCATGAAAAGGACATCGTGAGATTAGCTAGAGGAAGGCAGCACGTGATTGGCCAAGGAGAGGCAACACAGGTCAAGTTGGGACCCAAGGCATACATTGGGCCTCAATGGATAAAAGGAAGAAGGGACGGTTCATTCGACATTCATTCATTCAACTATTTTATTCTTGTCATTTTGACAGAGCATGCTTGAGTCGGAGAGCCAAGTCTGCAGTGTTGTTTAACACACGAGATCTTCAAGCGGAGATCTCAACCTCTAACTCGGGGGACTTCGAGTGCCCGCTCAGGAAAGGAGTTCCACACCTTGTGAGGAGAATTTCCATCAGTAGCATCAGGAGGAAGCGTAGCCAGTTCCGGACTTGGCCAAGGAGGAGGAGACTGTGTAGAGGAGGACGCAGTGGAGAGAGGGTTTGGTTGTTCTGGGAGGTGAGAAGAGAGGGAGTTGCAACTGAGATTTGGTGGGGAGGCTTGGAGTTTCCTAACAGGGATTTTTGTGGCATTTTGGAGACTTCGAGCAGCATGATTTACAGGAGGATCGATTTACCTAGCAGGGCAGTGAGCCAAACCCAAGAGGGTGAATTTTCAGGGTCAAGCTTTGGGCGAACCCTTTCTGGTTTTTTTTGGGGTTTATTGAGGAGAAACCAAGATTAATTTGGCATAATTTTCTAGGCTGATTTGAGGTGTCAAACAGAGATCCTAACTCAGCCAACAACTAGAGGAGATAGGGGAAATTGGGCCGAAATTTGGGGGTCAATATTTGGCCAATTCCTTCGTGGATTTTTGTGGGTTTCTTGAGTAAACTTGGAGGTTAAAGTCCCAAAATTTTATGAGCAGTGTAGCAGGCCCTAGCGGCATTTCGTCGAGAACAACAACAACATTTTTGGCAGATTACAACACAGAGATATAGCCTATACAATGTACCATTAGTGGGGGATTTCAACATTGATTCAAAGGGCTTCTCTAGCTTGCCTTCAGCAAGCCTAGGTGCCTTCATTCCAACACCTCCATTATACTCATTTTTAGCAAATTAAATAAATGGCTCAACAATATCTTATGGCCCTGTTGGTGTTTTGATATCAGTTTTTGTTTTGTTGTCTCCTTAATATTTTTTAGCCCGTTATTACTGTTATTTTCCCATTTGGGATATTACAGTGGTATCAGAGCTTCGTTCTTGGCTCGGCCATAGGGATCTTTTCCTATGAACAAGGAGGGTAGGCAGTAGAGGTGGCAAATATGGGGAGTCAAGGAGCAAAGGGGAATCAACATTTGGTAGCATCTTAAAGACCCTAAATGATTTAGCCAAAGAACAGAAGGGAATGTTGGAAGGACTCAAGCAACATAATAGGGATAAGAGCATCCATCATGAGTTCCTAATTGGGGAGACTTCAGGGGTCTCACAACAGTGTGACCACCCTTTACCAACCACTCACCCGCCAGCCTTCAGTAGGTCAACCAGGATCATGATGCCTACATTCTTACCTCCAGTACCGAGTGAGCAAGGTAGGCGACATGATCATATACCCATGGGAGATTATTTCCGAGAATGGAAGTCCATGGGGGGAAATTTTAGAGCGACTTTGTCCTTCAGAGATTACTTTCTGCTCAGGCAGGATGAAGAAGGAAGGAACAGTGGGGGGTCTAGCACGCAGAGTTCAGAGTTGCAGCGTACCATTTCAAGATGATGAGTCATTTGTGATGATTCAACCGGAGCAACTTATGGTACAACTAAAGGGCACATTGGAGCATCGGAGTAGCCTCCTTCCAACATACATAGATGGGGCTAGTAGCACGTTTGGGTCACCTTTGGCCATTGGAGAGAGAGAGACAGAGCTACCTAGTCATATCTCATGCATTGACTTGGATAGCGAGATGAGACGGCCTGAGTTGCACAGGGTGCCACATCTGCATGTCAAGGTTGCTCTAGGTGCATGAGTTCATGCATTCGATCCCTCTCTTGGGGTTGGATGGCGAGAGTTTTTGAGTTGGTACCCGAGGGAGTGGGTTATGGAGATGGTGATGCACCTAGGTGTATCTCAGCAGGAGCTTCCAGGTACTAGGGTTAACGGAAGCCTAGACTGGCATTGGGATCTGAGCAGGACTACTTAATACTTCCTAGGTATGCCGGTTGACTACGACTTGGAGGGTACAGTTGACCTAACAGTTGAGCGTGCACATTCACTAGGGGAGTTTCAACCAACACTAGTGTCCAACCACTTTAGGTATAGACTTCTTGATTTGTCTTTGTATGAGGGTTGTACACAGGATCATGGGATGATCAACATACTCTGGCAAGAGTTTGACAGAGGAGGGGGCATTGGTAGGCCACTAGACAGTGCCTTTTATGGAGCTGGGGATTCTTTGCATTTGTGTGGGGCACGGAGGAGCAGAGTAGGATTGGCATCTCTACTGGTACCTAGGGAGATTCACTTCTTAGGTCCCTTAGGGAGGATTTGGAAGGGAGATCCATTCATTGGAGAGTATGGTGATGTGGCAGTGGAGGTGATGGTACTGATTGAGTATGGGACGAAGCATATGGATACAACCTTAGGCCATCACACCATGGTATATGTAGGAGCATCCATCATTGGGCAGTGGTCTGTAGATGGTTATGGAGATGCATGGGAGTGTGTTGTAGTATGTTGGACTACATTGTGGAGTAGGAGTGGTTCCCATCGCATTGAGTACATGCGAGGAGTGACAGGTGCGGAGACGCAAGATGGACACATGACGGTACAGGACAGAATAGCTGTTGTCGGGGGTATCCATTGGTGTATAGGGGCAGGTTGCGGCATACAGTGGTAGGTCGAGGAGTGCGGTGATACTTGCAGTGGGCTCTTGGAGTGTTGCCTCCAAAGAGACACATGGACAAGAGCAGTAGGTGTACCATGGGATGCAACTCACCTAGGATCGATGAGGATCTTGTTGAGCATCTGGAGACGCCACGTTTAGTGAAGACAGGGCTACGAGGTTGTTATTAGCATATCTGAGGCAGAGAGAGTGTCATCTGGAGGATTACTCTTGCGCATTCAGGTAGACTCTTGGTCACACCCTTTGGGAGATACCTACCCATCATCCTCCAATGTTGCTTATGGTGGCGAAGTGTTTGGTTGGTGCCCCTTGACACTCTCCATTTAGGCAGCAGGGCATGGGAGGCTCACCCTAGATAGTTGGATGAGATACTGCGTGTCATAAGCCGGGAGGAGACTCTCTAGTTGAGACACTTGGTAGGTGCACGAGTTGACGGGTTGTTAATTTTGGACAACTAGGTCCAAACTCCATGTTGTGATGGTCAGATGAAGATGCCAATATTTTTATTGGATTCCTCTTTTGGAGAGGTGCAAGATCGATCTAAAGATCATCTTGATCCGATGAGCAGAACATTTATTTTGAATTAATTTCACTTATGTGCAAGGTCGGCCAGAATTGAAATGTAGGCTTGAAGCCCCAGCAGATGTGTCACACACCCTCACTGATGGATATATATATAGGTCAACGTTGGAGGACATTTTGATCCATCACTCATCACACAATTTCTCTCTCATCATCTGATTGGTTCGATCACCTTGGAGGCTCTTCTTCTCTCACACGTGGGAAAACGCAGCAAGAGAATTTTCTGTTTTGACCTAGGGTTTTCAACGCAGATTTGACTAGTGTTGACTTTGGTCAACGCATGGTCAAACTGACCCTAATCTCTCCCAAAATTCTGATTTTTGCAGTCTGCATTTATTGGCACAGAAATCGAGTTTGGACGTTGCCTCTGACAGGGCTGCGTTGACTTTTGCTGCTGCTATTTTTGCGTTGACCATTGACTGGGACAACGTTGACTTTTGTTGACTTTGGGTTGATTGATATAGAGCTGTCCGAGAGGGTTTTGTGACACATTCTGGTTGGCTGACCGTATTGAGACTTTGTTGGATGAAGCATCCTGTTGACTGTCGTAACACACCACAACACATATTTTGCTGATCAAGTTAAGTGCTAAGAAACTGGATTCGTCCCCTAGGGGCTCCGAATCCCGAATCCGGTGAATCGGATACGATTCGACCAGATTCATACCCGATTCATGGGATACGGCCGTATCCGTATAGGGTACGGTGAATCCCGACTGTACCCTGTACGGATACGGCCGTATCCTGTGAACCGGGTACGGCCGGACACGCTGTCCAAAAAAGTGCGGTTTTTTTTTATACAACCCTGATTTTTGTCATTCTTTCTCACTGTTTTCATTTTGTGAAGTGAGCAAGGAGCAAGGGTGAGCAAGGAGAAAGGGTTAGCAAGGAGAAAGGGAGTTCTTTCGAAGAGATTCGAGCATTCGGTAAGTGTACTATCCCTCTATATTTTGCATTTAGTTTGTTGTTAGTGTTTGCATGTGCATATGTTTTATATATTTGGTTATTTTTGTTTATTTTTTACAGTATTCATGGCTCAATCAAAGGCAACAAGACAGGGGCAAAGAAAGGGGAAGAATGTCCCCATTGGAGATGCCCCTCCTATCCCTCTTTCATCAGGGTCTGCAAGTATTCCATCCATTGGAAGTGGGGTTGCAACAGCAGCTTCAAATGTGCAGGGAAAACAAATTGTTGACCCCAAATACCCATTGTGGAAATATGTGACAAGAGAGGGAGGGGCAGGAAAAAAGGGAGGAGGAGGAAATTGTTCATGGAAATGCAATTTTTGCAACGGCCATTTCACTTGCACATATTTCTATGTGAAAGCTCATTTGTTGGGTATTCCAGGTTGTGGCATTAAATGTTGTACAACAATTGAATCGGCACAGAGGAAGGAATTGGAGAAAGAGCAATATATTGGTGAGACAAATGTGACATCAAAATAAAATAAAATAAAACAAGAATGATGACCCCCTTCCATTCTTAAGGAAAAGCAACAACAAGTTCCCTTTTGAGACTTATAGTAGGGGACAATCAACAAAAAGAAAGGCAACTACAGTTGGTCCAATGGACAAGATTTTTCAAAAAGAGAAGAGGGAAGAGCTTGATCTCACCATTGCATTTTTTTTTCTATCAGAACTTCATATCCTTTAATGTTGCACGGCCACCTCTATTTATTGAGATGTGTCGAGCTCTTAGTCATGGGTCTCCATTAGGGTATGTGCCTCCTGGGTTATTGAAGCTCAGAACCACATTGTTGACAAAGGCAAAGAAAGAGGTGGACAAAATGCTTGAGCCTATTAAATCAGCATGGCCAACATCTGGGGTTAGCATTGTTTCTGATGGATGGACAGATCCAGCACGCCACCCACTCATCAACTTCATGGTGTCATCCTTGAATGGTCCAGTTTTCTTGAAATCAGTGGATGCACTTGGATAGTACAAGGATGCACAATATATGGGTGAGTTATTTATTAAAATTATTGAAGATGTAGGTGTCGAATATTGTGTGCAAATCATTACAGATAATGCACCTGTTTGCAAGGCCGCTGGCATGATTGTGGAAGAAAAATATTCACAAATATTTTGGACACCTTGCATTGTCCATTCATTGAACTTGGCACTGAAATCTATTGCTTCTGATGTGCTTTGGATTGGAGCCATTATTGAGGATGCACGGCATATCCGCAACTTTGTACAAAACCATACAAATGCCCTCACTATCTACAAGGAGTACAACAAGCTATCATTTTTTAAGATTGCAGATACACGGTTTGCCTCTTCATTCATCATGTTGAAGAGGTTGAGGGAGGTCAAGACCGCTCTTGGGGCCATGGTTATTTCAAAATTTTGGTCCTTTTGGAGAAAGACGGATCAAGCAGCCTCAAAGAAATTGAAGGACACAGTGTTGGATGATCTATGGTGGGAGAAGATAGATCTAGTTATTCAGATCATGGAGCCTATCATTTCCTTGCTCCGATTTTCAGATACAGACCAACCCATCCTAGGAGAGGTTTATGAGGGATGGGATTCCATGATTGAGTCTGTGAGGACCATTGTTTTACAGAGTCAGTGCCCAGAGTATGAGACATCACTTGAGGCCTTCTTCACCGTCATACAAGATATTCTTGTCAGCAGATGGGACAAGAATTGCACACCTTTACATTGTTTGGCTCACTCCTTGAACCCAAAATACTACAACCATGAGTGGCTGAATGGTGGAACTTCCCGCAGATTCCCTCCTCACATGGATGGTGAAATCTCACAGGGGAAGAAAGATGCATTGAGGAGGATTTTTCAGGAGAGGGCATCCCTTGATGAGGTGGAGGATGCCTTTGCAGAGTTTTCCACTCAACGTTGCACGAAGCGGGGACAAAGCAGGGATGTTTTTTGGAAGGGGGACGCGGAAGCGTCATTTTCCAAAAATTTAGGAAGCGAAGCATTTCGGAAGCATCTAGTATATATATATATATATTTTATATTTTTTTGCATTTATATTCAAAACAACAATCCCAAATACCATATTAGTTGTAGAAGACATGAAAACATGCATATTTTTACATAAATCAAGATATATATGACATCCATGATTCCATTGTACATCAATAATTAATTATTCGAGCATCAGGAATCTAGAATCTAGATTCTAGATCCTAGCAATTACAAACATACATCAAATAATTAAGTTTTAAGCATACTATAAAAGATAAATGATAAACATAAAACATTTAAGCATGATAAAACATTTAAGCATACTATAAAACATAAATGATAAACATAAAACATTTAAGCATGATAAAACATTTAAGCATACTATAAATTTTAAAACATAAAACATTTAAAAATTAAGCATACTATAAGACATAAATGATAAACATAAAACATTTAACCATATTATAAAACATAAAGCATATTATAAGTGAGCAATTGTCAAGAGTCCAAGACTCAACATTAGTCATGTCCAAAATTCAAATAATAATGTTTACAAAATAGGCCACTTGGCCACCACCAAGACAAAAAAGTTCAAATTCACAACAAGCCTACAAGTCTAATGATAATCTATGACAAAAGCAGTAAAGTGTGCACTGTGAACACTGAAAATATCTACTCATCTCTCCTCCTTCCACCACGAAGAGTACGTGACGGTGCGCCTCCACGTGGTGGCAATGAAGAAGATGGTGGCTGTGGAAGCTGTGGTAATGGCACTGTAATTGATGAAGATGAAGCCCCTGCTGTTGGTGTTGAACCATGGAACCTAGGAAGCACGAGACCAGTGGGGGGTGGCATGTCAAGTTGATCATCATAATCATGGGTAAGAGCATCCTCTAATTGCTCTAATCGCAACACTCCATCCTCCAAATTGGTCTCCTCTGGATACCTGTCCCAAACCTTAAGGTCTCTGTTACTCTTTGCATCTTCACAGTAATGGGACAACAATCTCAAGTTGTAATGAACATAAACCAAGCTCTCTGCCCGGTCTCAACTCAACTTGTTCCTTTTAACACTGTGGATGAAAGAATAAGAGCTCCAACACCTCTCTGCAGAAGAAGTGTTTACCACCTGTGATAGCACCCGCAATGCCAAATTCTGTAGAAGTGGAGTAGCACCGCCATGCATGTTCCACCACTCAATAGAAGAAAAACTCTCTCGATCTCTAATAGCATGCATGCTCCCAAATGGACCAGTGGAAAGTGTATAGCTGCTCAACTGTTTCCGTACCAAGTGTGCCTCCTCCTCATCAGGGACTAATTTATCCAGTGCATCCATATATTTGATTAGGACCTCTAGATCTAGGTGTGGTTTTCTCCTGGTCGCCCCACCAGGTGCTGTTGTAGAAAGCCATGATGGACTATAATATTTAGGTGTCAATACATATGCTAATGCATGCAATGAAATATTTAGCATATCCCATCGTTTTACCACCTCTGCACGAATATATTTGTACAAGGTGGTATCTCTAGGCTCAACAATGTCTTTAATCTGCCTCAACATGTTGTCCATTTGCTCATACACCTCTCCAATTATTGGCTTATCTGAATCCCCAAACTTGATCATGTAATAAATTGGTTTGGTGAATTGCAAAACATATTTAACCTGTGACCAAAAAAACATGTCAAGAATAGTGTCCTTTGCTGCATTAGCACCATCTCTATCAGTGTTAATCTCCTCCCATGATTCAGCGGTGACCATATTAGTTAGAGCTTGTCTCACCTTCACTAGCTGCCTAAGGTGAGGTAATAACTTGCAAATCTGGTTTTTGCAAGTTTAAGCAACTGCAACTTGGAGTAAGTGCCGTAGAAGTAGTTTACCCTTGTATGCCCTGTGATAAATTTAATGAGTTGCTTTCCTCTCTTGTAAAGCGCATTAATCCACCCACATTCTTTATGCTTCACAATATCATGCATCAAAAGGTTCAATGTGTGCACCAAGCACCCAGACCAAAACATGTGTGGATGAGTATGTTCAATAATTTTTCTTGCTCCCTTACAATTTGCTGCATTATCTGTGATCACTTGAACCACTTTACTAGGACCAACATCTTTGATTGGTTGCAATAGTAGATCTGCAATGTTTTGGGAAGTTGCACTAACGGAGGAGGAGTCATGACATGTAATAAATACAACACCACTAGCAGAAACACCAAGAACATTTATCAAATGTTGGTTTCTGATATTTGTCCACCCATCTAATACAATGGATACCCCACAATCCACCCACTCATTTGTAAAACGTGTCAAAGCTATTTGAACCTTTCCTTTTTCTCTTTCTAATAACACTGTTCTAGCTTTCTCATAGTTGGGGGACTTGTATTCTTTGGGGGTTTCATTGATGGCTTTAACCATTTCATGCCAATAGGGAGAATAGAGCACATTGAATGGTACACTGCAAGCACAAAGAAATCAGACTATCTTTCCATCCACATCATCCCTCCTAGCAACATTAAGGAAATACCCTATTGTTTTTTTTTACCTCTAGAGCTTATAGAAGCACCGTGAGGAGATGAGCTACCCAATCTAGAGGTTGCACTTGATTCAGATTGAGTTTTTTGTTTCTTGTTTTTTTGTTATGCAACCTCCTCCATTTGGATGTATTTTCTTCTTTGTTCAGTTGAAACCTTTGGGCAAATTGCTATCCCCACAACACCCTTTTTTTCATCACTGTCCATCACCCCACAAAGATGCCTCCTCACACGAGTATATGAACCACTATATGGTTTTCCTCCATGACAACCATGAGGGCACAAAAACTTGTAGCTTCCACCACCTTTTCCCCTTCAAGTTTGGTCACATAGTTCCACAAGGGTGTCAATGCAGCTTTCCCATCTTGTGATTCAATGTTTTCATCATCCCCTTCCTCTTCAAAGCCTTCCTTCTCATCATACATTGGGTCACTCATATGGTGACCACTTTCCTCTTCTTCCTCATGTTCTCCTCTTCTATTTCTACTCCCCCTTTGTAATATTCCTAATTTGCGACAGCAAATTGGAATATTCTATTTTGTTTATTTTTCCACCTATAGTTTGTAAGTAAATAAAAAGTGAGTAAAGAGGGTCTAAACTCACTTAAATGAAATAAGACATCCACCTAGTAGCACAACGTTGTGACTTAAGTGGGAGTCAAGGGGGGACCCAACACCACGTGGAGGAGGGGGACTATGGACACTCTAGAAGTTTCTCCAAGCTTCTGCGCAGATAAGGATGAGAATGTGGGTAAGGATGAGGATGTAGAGGAGAGAGAGAGGCTACATTTGGTTTTGGAGGGAAACCAACACTATAAAATATGGAGGAGCCTCCTCATTTGAGGCATGCTTGGATTCTTGGATTATTGATTATTGAGTGAGACATTTGTCTTTCTTTGGCACGTTGGCTGTTTAGCCCGTCTGCTGCACTGTTTAGTGCACCGAGTGTCTCCGTGCGGAGATCTCACCCTTAGCCCCGGGGGACTTCGAGTGCCTGCTCGGGCAAGGTTATTTTCTTAGCATCATCCTCCAGGACAGCGTTATTGCTGCAGTAGCGTAATACTGTGTTGTAGGGTGTTGCCGTGGTGACTTTACGACACCACTTCCTTCTCTTGTTTTTCAGAGGGAGAGTCTTTCTTCCTTTTGGAGGATCAGATTGGAGGACTTTGGAGCTCATTTTCAGATCTTGGCATCAGGCCAATATATTCTTCATGGTATACTGCGCAGTTCTTTCCCCAGATCTGCGTTATTGCTGAAGGAGCAGCGTTTCATGGGTTTTGGCATCATTTTGGAAGCTAGATCTCTGTTGGAGGGTGATCCTTGGATTGGCCAACCAATACAAGTATATTTCTGATCTGATACTGAAGTTTGCTTCAGAAATTCTGAATCATTCTTCAGATCTGCTGCAGTAAGACTCAGATCTGCTCCGACATTTTCATGTATTGCCGAAATCCCCAAGGGGAAAGTAATAAAGAGCCCTTTGGGCATTTTGTCTCATTATAGATCTCTGTTTTCATGTATTTATCAGTTTCAGATCTGTAATATAATAAATATAAGCTTCAGCCTCCTGGAGAAAACACTGAAGGGTTTCTGGATCAATCTTTGTCTTGCGGCACCTCTATCTTGAGGGGTTTTCTATATAAAACTGTTGTTTAACCTTGTTGAAAGCCTATTCCTTGTTCTAAAACTCATTCTCTGATTATTTATAGTGTTATACATCATATTCCTTCAGAAAATACGCTGCCCTTGCTTCAGAAAATTTCTGCATATTCAAAGTCTTGGGAAATCAGGGTTTTTATTGACTAGTCGGGAAGGAGGAACTGTTTAACTTAGCAAAACGCCTTTGTTTGAGCTGAGATTCGACATGGAAGTCCCTCTTGACCTATTCTAACATATCCCAGAACCTTGAGACGTCATTTTACTCAAATTTCCTTATACACTCATTTTAGGGCCATAATCCTCACTTTTCCCCGCCTTTTTGCCCTTAAAAGCTAAGTAAAGGTTGCTGCTATTATTTCTTTTGGTTGCTGAGCATTTTCAGACATATTATATGATAGCTGAAGCCATCATAACTGAATAATGCATTTTTCAGGCATGATTTGCTGAAAATTCCCTTTTGGGAATATTACAGCCTCACTTTTCCCCGCCTTTTTTCCCTTAAAAGCTGAGTAAAGGTTGCTGCTATTATGAGGATCACAATGCCTAAATTCTTACCTGAAGTACCGAGGTAGCATGGTCATGTACCCTTTGAAGATTATTTACGAGAATGGAAGTCCATGGGGGAAGACTTCAAAGCAATTTTGCCTTTCAAAGATTACTGTGAGCTCAGACTGGATGGAGTAGGAAGGTACAATGGTAACAGAGGGGTTTCTAGCATGCAGAGTTCAAAGTTGCAGCATACCACAGGGAGGTCACCCTTTCCCATGCATGAGGGATCCACTAATCCCTGTGAGTCTAAGCCCAAGAAGACCGGAACGGTGAGAAAGGATAGTTTATTATTTTTCAGATCCAGAAAAGATGCATCCACTGTTGAGGAGGTCAAGAAGGTTGAAGAAAAATAAGAGGAAGTACCATGCGCTTCCAATTCTAATCGAGAAGAAGAGATCACATCACCTCTTGAGGAGGCTTGTGAAAACGCTGTCACAGTCATGGAGGAGCAGCCACATGCATCGACAGTTGGGGCAGCCAACACTTTTGAGGATGGGACTCTTGCAGCTCTACAAGAAGTTCCAAATGCAGATCGAGAGCAGCCTGGTTGCACTGCGCTGTGCAACATGGAAACACTCAAGGAGGAATCGAACCATCATTCTCATGAGCCATTGTTGGATTGTACATTACATTGGAGGTTGGGTTTTGAAGCCTTGAAGATGGATGGTAGACATCTTGGAGTAAGAAATCCTTTCTCCCTTAAAGATGACACTTTCACAATGAGCTCTTCTCAGCTCAAAGAGGAACTTCTACTTTCAAATCCAAGACCTCATTGGTTTTGGAAGACTATGGATGAAAGGGAGGTCTCAAGGAGAGATCTCATTGGAGATGCACTTCATACCATGAAATGCAATGCTTTCATTCCCTTCTCACAAGAGCAGATAGAAGATGGAGGACATCTTAGGATGGATAACATCTCTCATGTTTGTGTTGGACATCCCTTGAGCCATACACATCATGATGGGAGGTTTTTGCCTACCACCTATTTGATTCTTGATAGGGTCTCATTGATCCTTGAGAAGTTTATATTTCAAGATCCCATGAAGTGCAAAGTCAGAAACTTGATTTGGGAGGATGGTAGCCCTCATGGGAGGAATACCAGGATGAGGAGAAGAAGGAGGCATCCACAAGTGATTGAGTGGATGGGGATGATGAGCAAGGAGCTAGGAGGCTACTTGCAGATCTGTGATACCAGGCAACAGGAGGCTTGGCTGCGCTGGTTACTCTTGAGGGAGTTTGGCCATCACTTGTACTTGCAGATCTATGATACCGGGCAGCAGGAGGCTTGGCTGCGCTGGTTACTCTTGAAAGAGTTTGGCCATCTCTTGGCAAACACTCTTCCTAAGAGTCAGAGGATGGAGGAAAGATGGTTGGATACTTGCATCATTGAGCAGCATAGAGTATGGATGCATGGTGTTGATGTGTTACTCATAACATTCATTGTGTCTTCATCACATGAGTTGTATGATGGAGGTATGGGGAGGCAGCAAAATGTCTTGTTGCTTTGCTTGGGAGAGCAAGGAAAGATTTGCTCTCACACTTTGCATGATGTTGCAGGAGGAGGAGATGGCATTATCTCCTTGATCTTTGATGATGGCTTGGAAGCACTTCCATCCTGGGAGGTGTTCCACATTTGTTGCAGCATTGTTAGAAGAGTCTTTGACAAGGAGCATGTCAAAGAACAGAGCTTTGTATTGACAGGAGCTTATTTGCATGAGCTCACAGCGCTGTCACTTGGGAGTAGAGATTTATGGATGAAGTGTGCCCAGCAGAGATATGATGGATCTATAACCCATAGGTCCCAGGATCACTTCAGATTTGTTGCACTTGATGGACAAAGAGGAGGTACTGATGATAGAGACATCTATGGCATATCCTTCTTGACTTGGGTTTCCAAGCATGAGGAGGATTATCTTCTTGCAGCACATAGTTCATTCTTCTTCATAGTAGGCCAAAACACTATGGAGGGCTCATGTATGGATCCATGTACCATCTTACTTCCAGCACATGGTGAGGGATTTGTTTATACATTCATTGATTTGCACACTCTTGCCATTCCTATGCAGTGCATTGCTTCACAAGGGGGCAAGCTTGTCACATTGCTCCATGAATTGTACTGGGCCAATCTACATGATGGAGGCAGCCATCTCTTTTGTGGCCTTGGGCAAATGTTTTATCACTACATGTATGTTCATTTTCTGCACTATAGCATGTATCATATAAAGACATGCATGATTAACTATGTAACAAGAAACATTTTGCCTTGTACTTTCATCAAGCAGCAACTTGTAAAACTGCGTTGTACTTGTTGGGGAAGCTGTTGGTACCTCTTTGCATCACTTGTAACCTTCAGCGTTTCCTTCATTTTGCTACTGATCATGTCTCCATTTGCTGATATAGATCAGATTTGTATGGGAGGCTTGATTATGAGAGAGACACATGAGTTGGATGTGTCTTTGAGTATTTTACTATTTTCTGCACTACATGTTCTAATGGGAGCATGAGAGGAGGCATGGCCACCACTACTACATATGTGTTCTCTTTTGAGGTGGGCCATGAGATTGATAGTCATCCATTGTACATCCATGGGCAAGTGTTTGGTCTTATGTTGTTGTCATATTCAGCCATTTACTATCCATTAGTAGATGTGATGGATCTTGTACATTGCTTGCCATGTAATTTTTTGAAGTTGCAGTGGATGAGACTGCGTTGTATCCTTGTGAGAGATTGTTTGCATCATGTATCATCATGTAAAACCTTCAGCAAACATCTCATTAGGATGAGCCATGATGACCATGTCCTATTCTTCATGGATGGATTGTTTTGGGCCAACTTGTTCTTCATTGTTGGAGGAACCTTCATTGGAGGATTTCTCTTCACTTTGCCACTGGAGGGAAATGATTTTGCAGCCCAGGATCAGCATACACTCTACACTTGTCATGAAGGACAGCATGGGGTAAGCTATGATGCTTTCCATGGTCAGATTTTCATCCCACCTTCATTATCGGAGCTTGAGGTGGAAGGAGATTTTCAGGAGTTGCCTTGTTGGGAGGTGGCTCATTTTGTTTGGATGATTGCTTGGAGATGGAGGATCCACATGAGGGAGATGTTCCTCATCATATTCCAGACTCCATGCCTTGAGTGGAGAGAGGAGATGAGTTGGTACACAGTCGATGGGACAGCTTACACCGTGACAGATACAGCACAGCAGGAGTCATGGTCTTCATTGGTTGACTAGTACCATGAGAGATCAGTTTGGGATCTTGGCATTGAGAGATCCCTTCATATCAGGATGATGCAGATTTCAGGGGAGATTCAGTGGCGCATCTGGGACCCAGGCATATTTTGCAGTATCGGTGGAGAGTTGTTCAGGCAGTTGCTTGAGGGCAAGCAACATTCTGCCGGGGGGGACTGTAATATTCTTAATTTGCGATAGCAAATTGAAATATTCTATTTTGTTTATTTTTCCACCTATAGTTTGTAAGTAAATAAAAAGTGAGTAAAGAGGGTCTAAACTCACTTAAATGAAATAAGACATCCACCTAGTAGCACAACGTTGTGACTTAAGTGGGAGTCAAGGGGGGACCCAACACCACGTGGAGGAGGGGGCCTATGTACACTCTAGAAGTTTCTCCAAGCTTCTATGGAGATAAGGATGAGGATGTGGAGGAGAGAGAGAGGCTACATTGGGTTTTGGAGGGAAACCAACACTATAAAAGATGAAGGAGCCTCTTCATTTCATTCATGCTTGGATATTTGGTTGATTGATTATTGAGTGAGACATATTGTCTTCTCTTTGGCACGCTGGCTGTTTAGCCCGTCTGCTGCACTGCTTAGTGCACCGAGTGTCTCCGTGCGGAGATCTCACCCTTAGCCTCGGGGGACTTCGAGTGCCTGCTCAGGCAAGGTTATTTTCTTAGCATCATCCTCCAGGACAGCATTATTGCTACCGCGGCGTAATACTGTGTTGTAGGGTGTTGCCGTGGTGACTTTACGACACCACCTCCTTCTCTTGTTTTTCAGAGGGAGAGCCTCTCTCTCTTTTGGAGGATCAGATTGGGAGGCATTGGAGCTTATTATCAGATCTTGGCATCAGGCCTATATGTTCTTCATGGTATACTACGCAGTTCTTTCCCCAGATCTGCGTTATTGTTGAGGGAGCAGCGTTCCAAGGGTTTTGGCATCATTTTGGAGTTAGATCTCTGATTGAGGGTGATCCTTGGATTGGCCAACCAATCCAAGTATATTTCCGATCTGATACTGAAGTTTGCTTCAGAAATTCTGAATCATTCTTCAGATCTGCTGCAGTAAAACTCAAATCTGCTTCGGCATTTTCATGTATTGCTGAAATCCCCAAGGGGAAAGTAATAAAGAGCCCTTTGGGAATTTTGTCTCATTATAGATCTCTGTTTTCATGTATTTATCAGTTTCAGATCTGTAATATAATAAATATAAGCTTCAGCCTCCTGGAGAAAATGCTGAAGGGTTTCTGGATCAATCTTTGTCTTGCGGCACCTCTATCTTGAGGGGTTTTCTATATAAAACTGCTGTTTAACCTTGCTAAATGCCTATGCCGTGTTCCCAAACCCATTCTCTGATCATCCATACTGTTATACATCTCATACCTTCAGAAAATACGCTGCCCTTGCTTCAGTGAAATTCTGCATACTCAAAGTCTTGGGAAATCAGGGTTTCTATTGACTAGTCGGGAAGGAGGAACTGTTTAACTAAGCAAAACGCCTTTGTTTGAGCTGAAATTCGACATGGAAGTCCCTCTTAACCTATTCTATCATATTCCAGAACCTTGAGCCGTCATTTTACGCAAATTTTCTGATCCACTCATTTTAGGGCCAAAATCATCACTTTTCCCCACCTTTTTGCCCTTAGAAGTTGAGTAAAGGTTGTCGCTGTTATTTATTTGATCTGTTGAACATTTTCGAGGATATTATATGATAGCCGAAGCCCTCATACCTAGGAGGTAAACTTCTCATGACAGACATCCCTACTAGCCTCCAGGGTCTAGCAACAAACAAACAATGCTATGACGCAAGCTCCTAGTTACGAATGAAAGACTTGGGATAAGAGCCTACCTGGATTCCAACGCTAGATCTGAAGAAGAAGATGTCCCCGTCCTTCACCGCAACATAATCCTTCCACGATCTCCGTGATGAACACCTCGCACGCAAGGTACCCAATGATACATGCATAGGAACCGCATACGTAACTAAACATCGGGTCGTAAAAGATATTACTCGCATTAACATGATAGAAAAAGGAGTGAAACCATAATCATAGTCATCTATTAAAGTGATAAACGAATAGAAGTTACAACCAAGTTCTGACGTCGCAGCTTCCTTCGAACGGGTCTCCGGTTGTCCACGTCTCGCAAAGCTCGCCAAGGAAAGGGAAACCTCTCCAGAGTCTCGTAACAATGGTCTCCTCTCTTGAATGGGCCTTAAGGGAAAGAAGGGATTCTTTACAGCACAAAGGCACTTGGGAATAGGGAGATGCAAAGCTTCAGCACTTCAAGACTAGCTTGCCATGGATCTGAACAAGCTTTTATAGATGGGGAAGGAGGGAGTTGGGATCCCTATTATTATGGGATTGGCCCTATCAACAAGGAAGGTTCCATAGAAGGTGGAAAAACTACTTCCCTTCCATAGAACTCCCGCAGCCAAACCTCCCAACTCAAGATAGGAAATGGTTGTGAGTTTGTTTGAACTCAACTTCCGCCATCCATATTTAAAAAACAGTCCCTAAAATGGGTGGCGCGATTGCTGCTCTACGACAGAGCGCCAAGTGGCGCGACCTCTTTACAGGATTTCCCTGATTGGCGCGAGCACTGAACTGTCTACCCGCGCCAATGCAAAAAGAGCCGTTTTTCATGGATTTTGCAAGGAGATGTCTCAAGGGGAAATGAAGCTCATACTCAGAGGGATGCATTGATGATGTTTTCAAGGCATGACAGTGTTCACAAGTCACATAATGGGTCCTCCATTGTGCGGGACGGGGAATGGTAGGGACGGTGACAAATTACTGTGTAACAGATGCCCCCTAAAGCATGAGGCCCGAGAGAGAGAGGGGTGAAATGCTTTACGAGAACATGTCCAACTGAAGGCCCGTCGTCAGAAAACCTGCACAGAAAGATACAACTGATATCTCAAGTACATGATGTATATCTATGGTATGGACGCAGCCATCCGAACAGAGTATGCTATAATCCGGATCCAGGGTATGGGCGCAGCCATCCAACTAAGATCAAACAAATAGACTCAGGTATGGTCGCAGCCATCCAATCAGTGAGTCATGTACATAATGATAATAATCCACAATCGCACTCTGGATTACAACAGACACAATCCAGGGTCTTGCGCTCCATCTCGACCCAAACAAGTACAAGTTCTAGCATGCGAATGTGTGAGCTGATGTCGAACATGCAAGAACATCGTCTGATTACCAGCCAATGATGAAAGCCGTTAACAGACGCGAGAAAAACCACCAATAATGACGATGGTCCTCAAGGTACTACAGGTACAATCTACGGCGTGTGAATAAATGAGCTGACGTCGAACACCCGCAGAATCATCCGATCGGAGGCCAATAATGAAAACCTCTCGTCGAATGCGACGAACCTGCCATTAAGGCATGCAGGCTCCAAGGTACCATCGGGAGTCTCTAGACCAACTTCCTGGATAATGAGTTGAAGTCGACAGGAAGTGACCTTGATCGAAGGTGGGCCATAATGATTCCCACATCATCGACACGAGACAGAGGAACATAATGTTTTGTTGTGAATCGGGGCCATATGAGAAACAGAGGAAGGTTGATATTCGCAGAGGCCAACTTCTCTTGAACATATAAACGGCACGACAATGGACTTGGCAGTATTTGACATCAACAGATCAAAGGTCATGGCGATGAGGCAGTGAACAGATGAGAGGTCAAAAGAGATTACCCAAACCCATGGAAGCAAAGTGAAACAACGAGATGAGATGTCCCCAACCCGACACGAATGCAGACAAGTGCCATGTTCAAGAGCGACATACCGCCGACGACAACGACAATGGTTCCATTTTTCCCCCACCATTTCTGGCGAGTACCCCAATTATTTTTGATAACAAGCTTGAAGGGGATAGCATATGCTTGTGATATAAGTCCGCCCTTCGGGCGAATCCATCCTAGTGCATTTAACGAGTCCTAGGAAGGAGAAACTCGGAGAACGTCATTTCGACGGAATCCAATGTCATCAGTGTTTAACGAGTCTGACAAAGGAAGAACTCGGCGTCTTTTCATGTTTAGAGAGTTTGAAAAGACAGCGGAAAAGTAAACTCCACAGGTCCCTTTTCGTGAATAGTTCCTCAGATCCGAAAAGGTAGAAAACAATATCCGGAAAAACCTCCTAGTCGCGATAGGCTAGGGTATTCCTTTTTCGTAATCAATCCATCCCAGCCCGAAAAAGGGTTAAACTTATACTGGGTGGATGTCGATTCGTGTTCATTTTAACGAGATCGAAACGACAAGGGCCTCGGCGATCTTTTCATATTTAGAGAGTCAGAAAAGAGCTGAAAGATGACTCCAGAGTGACTTTTTCGTGTATTTACCGAGTCCGAAAAAGTATAAAATACAACTCGTTTCCACCTTTTAAGTCGCAAAAACCTGTCACTGCACATACCCAACAAGCGTAAAATCCATTTTCGACATAATCCATGCAAATATTTGACAAGAAATAACTTTTAAAACTCATTTTAACGTCGAAAAGTTATAAATATGTCCAATGGTAAAAAATGAAATTACTTTTTACTATTTACCTTGTGGAGAGCAACGGTGGTCCATTTGGAGCAGAATCTTCCGACGGCGATTGCGACCAATCCAGGCAACCATTCAGCGTCTCGTCTGTGACAGGTAAGAGGCGCTCCTTTTCTCTTTCTTTCCATGCATTTTTTAATGATTTCCCCTTAGAAATTAGCTCTGTAAGGGCACCTTTGGAATTTTAGGGCCGGGCTAAGTGGCGCGGGTATCGGGCACGGACCCGCGCCACTGAGCTCTTTTTACCAAAGGGTCCGCGCCACATGGCGCGACTGTCAGCAAAACAGTCGCGCCAGCGGCGGAACCCAAATTTCCGCCTAAAAACCCACTACTTATGCCAAATTTCTTGAATTTTGAGGCTCACAGAAGATCTAATTAAGGGCTTTGAACCATGTGAATGCAGATAAACAGTCAGAATGGCAATTGAATGGAAGGAACGGGAACACGGAGATGAGGACGAAGAGGCCATGCAAAGCCAAGCATGTATGAATGCTCTGAGAGACTGTGGCTTAAAAAAGTTCTTCCTCACGCCATGCTTACGAGCTCAGCCTGAGCTCCTCCAATATCCGATCAACCTCTGGGATGAAAATGACCAAGTATTCAGAATACGAGACCAGGTGTTGGAATTGGAGGTCGCTGACATTTATTTCGTTACTGGATTATCCCGCAGGGGTCCAATCCCTGTACTGACTGGGAGCAGACCATCAGAAGAGAAGATGGAAGAAGTAATGGCGCGGGTGTGCCGTGGGGCACAAACAGGAACAGGGAGTAAGAAGGTATACATCTCAACCATCCCTGACCTAGCACTGAGAGTTGTACTCCACACCATTACGCGGGCTGCTGGATCGCAGGCGCCGCACGAGGCTACAAAGACTCAACTCTTACTGGCCTCAGAATGCATGGGTCCCCGACTGTATGACTGGGCAACAGCTGTCACCATCAACATGAAAAGACAGCTCACAAAGTGCAAAAAGGGCAAACTGAAGCAGTTTGGGTATGGTTCCATCTTGGTGTCGTTCATTCTGGAACGCATACCAACCTTCCAGGGCCAAGAGGCCCCTGTGGCGAGTCCAGCACCACGAGAGCCGAGAATGGCTCGCTGGGCAGCACTGATGCCCAGATCTGGAGGCGGGCAACAGATGTCCTGGAAGCCCGAGTTCTTCAGGTGGTTACGGCGCCAACTGATCGTTGTGGAAGATTGGCCCTATGCTGGAACTGACTTTACAGGGGACCCAGATCTCCCGCTACCAGAAGGAGACCACTGGGATGAAGAGCTGGGTAAGACCTCATATTTTGATTTTATGTTTATATGTTTTTTTTGTTAATACACACTTGTCTTAACACAATTATATATGCATGCAGATGTAGGACCTGAGAGACCAGCCGGGATGTCTCCTATCTTCCGGAGGACACAACTCACCCCTGAGATCCAGGGGGAAGGTACCGGAGGAGAGGCACTGGTTCAGAACCTCGAGGGGATCGTCCATGGGATCCCAGACTATGCCCGACTGTCAGATGTACCGATGGAGTACCAGCGCCATACGGTGGGAGTCCCAAACCGGCTCCACCGAATCCTAAGGCGGCTAGTGCGTGCAGTGACGTGCTATCATGAGCACCATGCCGATTAGTCTCTAGGGTTTAGCCACACCTATTTTTTGAGAGACACAGTGTCTCCGGATGTATTAAGACACTTATGTATATTTTTTGAGTTTTATGTGACACACTTCTATGTAAACATTTCGATATCTATATATATGCATATCTATTTCCGGATGAGTCTTCTTTACATGTGATGATGATTTATAAATTGCGCAAATGTCTATCTAACACCAAATTTGCTACTGTATCTGCTAATGCATTCAAATGTCTGGGTATATGATGATATGTAATATATTCAAAATTCCTTTCCAGTAATCGAATACATAAATACAATCGTAAAATGGACGGGTTTCTTACCGAATAGTGCCCGTTCAGCTGCAACACTACAAGCCGTGAATCTAGGTACACGAGCAATTCACGGATACCAAGGTTTATTGCCTCGGTTAATAATTCCAACACGGCGCTATATTCCGCGATATTGTTCGTGGTACGTCCTAAACAAACACCTTGCAGGTCGATCAGCTCACCAGCAGGATCGTAGATTACCCAGGCTGCAGAAGACAGATTCCTGGTACTGCGGGAGGCACCGTCCGCGAAACCAACAAATGGATGAGTAGACATCTGCACAACCAGGAAGACCCGATCAGCAGAAAGATGTTTACAAAGCACACCACACCATGCACACAAATGACAATCACACACCTATGTACACACACCACACCAAGAAATCATTTCAGGCGTAGTACTTCTTAAGGTACAGCCCATTTCTGGGCCGCGCCAATGGAACTCCTTCGTAGTCTATAAGTTCATAGGCCCCATTTTTCAAAACACGCTTTACTATATAGGGACCGTGCCACATGGGCTGGAGTTTACCGGCACCAAGCTTATCATGTGCCTGATCGTACAAGAGGACTAGGTCTCCTTCAATGAAAGAACGGGGAGAAACAGATTGATCAAAATGAGATTTGACCCTCTTCTTTTGTGCTTCGATAATCAAAGCAGCTAGACGATGGGTTTCATCCAATCGTTCGAGATATAGAAGACGCTCTTCCTCAGGAGAAGTATCCGGTAAGAGCTCCACAGCTAATTTGAGCGAAGGAATTTCACATTCAACCGGCAAAGTAGCTTCCAGACCGTACACCAGTTGGAATGGTGTGAATCCTGTTGCACTTTTAGCAGATGTTCGGTACGCCCAGAGAGCTGAGAACAGTTGGAGATGCCAACTAGATTTATGAATCCCAACTGTTCGTTGAAATAGTGACCAAAACCTTGTTCACCGCTTCAACCTGACCGTTCGCTTGAGGGTAGTATGGCGTTGAGCTGTCGTGACGCAAACCCAACGCAGCTGTCAGCTCCGCCATCATGTAATCACGGAAATGAGTACCGTGATCAGTGACGATAGCTTGAGGAACCCCGAATCGTGCAATAACATGGTTGAATAAAAATGAAGCAGCCGTTCTTCCGTCAGCAGCTAGTGTAGGCATCGCCTCGGCCCACTTAGTGAAGTAGTCGACGGCGACAATGATATACGCATGCCCCTTGGCCGAGTGAGGGTTACACGTCATAAAATCCACGCCCCATTTCGCGAAAGGGCCGACGGTAATAACGGGATGCAAAGGTAACGGTGGCGCGCGCATCTTGCGCTGGAAAATCTGGCACGGATGGCATTTTCGGACTGCAGTGATACAATCCTTGAATATAGAAGGCCAGAAATAACCTGCCCTCAGAATCTTTTGGGCAGTGGCATATCCGGACATGTGTCCACCACAGGCGCCACTGTGGCAGTCATTCAAGACTTTCTCAGCCTCGTCCAAGGTAAGGCATCGTTGGAGCACCGAATCTACTCCAATACGATATAGGGTATCTCCCACTATGCGGTAGGGTTGGGACTGGTGCCGAATCCGACGGCGTGCAGCTTTATCCAACTCAGACCGGAATGTCGCGGTCTGGAGATACACTATGATGTCTCCGTACCAAGGATCACGAGTATCGATAAGAAACAACGTTTCGTCCGGAATATGATCTTCAGAGTGTTCAGGAAGAGAGTCTGTAGGGAGAGAACAAATCAAATCCGCGAAGACCAGTGATTTAGTTGACTTGGCAGTGGTGAACTCCAAATCAAACTCCTGCAGGATGACGATCCATTTGGAGTACTTTCCCCCCACCAATTGTCTAGAAAGAATATATGTCATGGGGTTGCAGTCTGAAACCACTGTTATCGTGCGCAAAAGGATGTAATGGCGAAAGCGCTGTACAGCGTGTACGGCTGCTAAGGCCAACTTCTCAACATGTGCGTAACGCGTTTCCGGGTCGAGAAGGTTCCGAGAGAGGTAATAAACAACATGTTCATCACCGTTCTCGTCGTCCTGCACCAAGACCATGGCGATGGTGCTTAATGCGGCGGCTAGATACAAAGTAAAGTCGCGGTGGTAGTCCGGAGGACGAAGCAACGGATCATTGACGAGAAATGTCTTCAGCTTCTCAAAGGATTCTTGAGCGATTTCTTCCCAATGAAAGGGAACATTCTGCTTTAACAAACGAGTGAATCCTTTGGCCACCTCGGCATAATTCGGGATGAAGCGTCTAAGAAAATTCGCTTTCCCTTGCAGACTCTGCAACTGATAAAGGGAGGAGGGTGACGGGAGATTTATAATGGCCTCAACCTTCAGAGGGTCGAGGCGAATTCCGTCTTTCGAGACTATAAAGCCTAAAAGACGGCCAGAGTCGACGCAGAAGACGCACTTATGAGGATTCAGCCTAATATTGTAGCGTCTGCAACGAAGAAATATCTGGCGAAGATGTTCCGGATGATCCTCTCGCTTACCCGAATGGGCAGGCAAGTCGTCCAGATAAGGCTGGACAATATGGCGAATATCATGAAAAGCATATGACATGGCACGTTGAAACGTGGCGCCAGCGTTCTTTAAGCTGAACGGGAGCTTTTTATATGCAAAAGTGCCCCACGGACAGATGAATGTGGTCTTATGTTGATCCTCAGGTGCAATGTTAATCTGGTTGTAACCTGAGAAACCGTCCATTAAGGAGTAGATCTCACTCCCGGCGCAATCGTCGATAATCTGATCGATAAACGGAGTGGGATAATTATTCTTAGGACAGGCGCGATTTATATCGCGATAATCCACACAGACTCGAATGGTACCCTGCTTTTTATCGACAGGGACGATATTGGACACCCATTCTGTAAGGGGGATAGGATAAATAAACCCCGCGTTCAGAAGTTTTTCAACCTCTGCCTTGATAGCGGCGGCTTTCCGAGGATGCATGGGACGCAAGCGTTGGCGTACGGGTTTCGCACCTGGATAGGTTGGAATCTCGTGCACGACAATACTAGGATCAATTCCCGGCATTTCCTCGTAGGACCATGCAAAAACATCTCTCAACTCTTTGAAAAGTTCCGTATAGACCTGGATCTCTTCGAAAGAACAGGTCACACCCACATGAATGTTCTCAACAATCCCTGGTTTAACAGAGATGTTGATAGGAACCGTTTGAGTAATGTTACTCAGATTGCCTTCCGAAAAGACCTCATGCGTCAAGATCGGTGTTTGAAGAGGAGGGGAAGGAACCTGAGTAGCATAGCGCTCTAGACAGTCAGTCATTGCCCCCAGGCTAGGCATACACGAGGAACGATGATGCCCATCGCCCCAGGGTAGCTCCTCCAGAGACATAGTTTCAATGATAGCCTCATCTGAGGGAAAAATCTCTCTAAGAGGATCAGGCGAATCAGCCTGACCAAGCCAGGGGGATTGTGAGTAGACGTCAAGAGCCATACTCATCGGAGCATGCTGAGGAGGTGGAGGGTCCGATGCAGCAACAATCTCACAGTAGCTGATCTCTACCGGCGTTAGAGGCATGGACTCTCCAAACTCATATACCTGCTCAGGTGTAGGAATCAGCCAGGGGTCATCAGTCCTGGACAACATGTTGACTTGAGCGGTATTCGGTGGCGGCGCAGGGAAAATACCCATGAGGACTGGGTCTTTGAAAAGACTAGGTCCTATGCTGTCTGGGGGATTCGGAATTTGATCCACATACGGCACGTTGTTCTCGGAGCTACAGGGGAGTCGCCAATTTGTTGAGGAGGTAAATCCCCTCTGCGGACAGAGGCGATCCCTACTAGCCCAGCAGGGGTCTAGCAACAAACAAACAATGCTATGACGCAAGCTCCTAGTTACGAATGAAAGACTTGGGATAAGAGCCTACCTGAATTCCAACGCTAAATCTGAAGAAGAAGATGTCCCCGTCCTTCGGCCCTGGCAGATCACAATCCTTCCACGATCTCCGTGGATGAACACCTGCACACAGAAGAAACGAACAGATACATGCATAGGAACCAGCATACGTAACTAAACATCGGTCAGAAAAGATATTACTCGCATTAACATGATAGAAAAAGGAGTGGAACCATAATCATAGTCATCTATTAAAGTGATAAACGAATAGAAGTTACAACCAAGTTCCGACGTCGCAGCTTCCTTCGAACGGGTCTCCGGTCGTCCACGTCTCGCAAAGCTCGCCAAGGAAAGGGAAACCTCTCCAGAGTCTCGTAACAATGGTCTCCTTGCTTGAATGGGCCTTAAGGGAAAGAAGGGATTCTTTACAGCACAAAGGCACTTGGGAATAGAGAGATGCAAAGCTTCAGCACTTCAAGACTAGCTTGCCATGGATCTGAGCAAGCTTTTATAGATGGGGAAGGAGGGAGTTGGGATCCCTATTGTTATGGGATTGGCCCTATCAACAAGGAAGGTTCCATAGAAGGTGGCAAAACTACTTCCCTTCCATAGAACTCCCGCAGCCAAACCTCCCAACTCAAGATAGGCAATGGTTGTGAGTTTGTTTGAACTCAACTTCCGCCATCCATATTTAAAAAACAGTCCCTAAAATGGGTGGCGCGATTACTGCTCTATGACAGAGCGCCAAGTGGCGCGACCTCTTTACAGGATTTCCCTGATTGGCGCGAGCACTGAACTGTCTACCCGCGCCAATGCAAAAAGAGCTGTTTTTCATGGATTTTGCAAGGAGATGTCTCAAGGGGAAATGAAGCTCATACTCAGAGGGATGCATTGATGATGTTTTCAAGGCATGACAGTGTTCACAGGTCACATAATGGGTCCTCCATTGTGCGGGATGGGGAATGGTAGGGACGGTGACAAATTACTGTGTAACACCCTCATACCTGAGGAATGCGTTTTTCAGGCATGATCTGCTGAAAATTCCCTTGTGGGATATTACACAAAGGACACATGATTTTTCGGACAAATGTCCCTGGAAAAACCTAATGCAGGAAAACCAACGCAACTGTTCTGAGGGTTTTTATTATTAAGCAACAGTTCTGAGTACATATAGGGTGCCATAATCCGGCTCACCCAACAGAGAAAAACCTCGACAATCAGAGATAAACGTGAGTTTTACTTCACTCTGCAAGTCCCAGCTGATCTAGATCGGTCATTGGTGAAACCTCATCTAGCTTTGCGCAGTGTCTACGCTGCCACTACGTAAGCCTACGTGACATTGGCTGAAGGACTGCATCACCCTTTCTCTGCGCTAATAAGCTCCTCTTGGAATCGAGTTTCAGCTCTACCGGCTTAGAAACCCCAATCTACAGCTAATTTTGGATTTTTAGAGACAAAACTCGGAATCTCCATAGTGACTAAAAAATGAAGATTGTGGAGATTCTGAGTTTTGTATCTAAAGATCTACACCACATAAACCTGCAATCTATAATTTTGGATTGTCTCTCAGAGGCTTTGCGCTGCCCCCGCGTGAGCTCTATGTGTGCTTGCGTCACCCTCTCTAGGGTCTGCGTCACACTCTCTGATGGCTACGTTGCCTCCTCTGTGTCTCTGCTGCCCTTTCTCTGCTTTGTACTCTTGGTTCTCCAACCAATCACTGAATCTGCCCCTCACTGCTTCTTTGAATCACTCAGATCTGATCTTCGTCCAAGCACTGCTCCGTCAGAAGAATTTGATCTCTTAGACTCTATGTGTGTGTCTCCAACTGATCCCAAGCCTTCCTTTAATACTTTTTTCTTTGAGAAATCAACGGTCGTGATCTAATTACTAATCAACGACTGAGATTAGAGAAAGCTTGATCCACGTCACTTAGAACATTCTCACCACATGTGTAAATTAATTCACTTTAATTTTTCAATTTCCCTAAGTTTGACTTAGGGTCCCCATTAAAAAAATTAATTATTTGAATAACTTTTACACTAGGTAGAATTTCTCCAAACGATTTCTGGGTGTTGGAGATCTTATGCGTTCTAGCTCTTCCACAAAGTTTCGGAGCTAGAGCACATCCGATGCTACCCAACATCTCAACCGAAGATGTATCTGGTACATTATGCCCAGTCGACCCCACAGGTGCACCACACACTTGGTAGGTGTCCTAGGAGTTGTACATTGACATGACATCATTCATTCCATCATCTGAGTCCTTACAGATGGTCTAAAGACATCTTCAACTCATTTGGAGACCCATGAGGTCATTGGTGTGCCCCCACACCCACTCGGAGCACTATAGGTTTAATGTTTGGAGAACAAGGGGCCACCCCATTGCCCATCACTTTTGAGAATCCTATTCATCATTATGGCACTCATGGACCTCATCAGGCCTCTTGGAAGGCCCTAGAACATGCATAGATTATTATTTGACCTCTTTAGAGGCTTATTATTTTATTTGTGAGCTAGTTTGGTGGGCTTGTCACCAAAAGTTAGTTAATTTGCACATTATTTTATTCTGGGAGTTAATGTAAGCCCATTAGGTAATTCGAACTCCTAATGAGTGTATATATAGGAGTTAGATGAATTCATTTTGTATCATCTGTAATATTCCAAATTAGCAGTTAAACTAATTGGAATACTAATTTTGATTAATTTTTGCCTTTCCTAATGTTGAACATGAATAAAGTGGGTAGGGGACCCACAAATGACATTTTGCCAAAATAAAGCCACTTTCTAAAGTTCCTAAGGGAAAAATTGTCGTTCTAGTGTTGGGGCCGAGTTGTCCCTCGGTGGCAGCATGAAGGAGGCACGAAGAAGGTAATGCAGGAATGTTTGGAGAGAGGCAGTGTGTGAGTGGTTCAAGGATAGGCAGCGCAAGCCAAGGTGGGGCGCAAGGATTACGTTGAGACTCAATTGACAAAAAGGAGTAGAGCACGCTTGAGCTGGAGAGCCAAGTCTGCAGTGTTGTTTAGCACACAAGATCTTCAAGCGAAGATCTCAACCTCTGCCTTCAGGGACTTCGAGTGCCCGCTCAGAAGAGGAGTTCCACACCTTGTGAGGAGATTTTTCATCAGCAACATAAGGAGGACGTGTAGCCATTTCTAGATTGCACAGAGGAGGAGATTGCGCAGTGGAGGACGCAGTGCAAAGAGGAGTGGGTTCTGGGAAGTTGGAGAGAAGGGAATTCACAACAGGAGATTTGGAGGGGTTGGAGAGAAGGGAATTCACCTCCTACTAGGGAATATTGCAGCATTCCAGAGATATTTTCGAGCAGTTCCTTCCAGGGGTTCGATTTCCCCAGTAGTTCATTGAGCCAAGCCCAAGAGGGCCAGTTTCTGGGGTCGAGCTTTCAGCAAACCATTTCCAGGTTTTTGTGGGTTTGATGAGTAGGTTCCGATGTACAATTCCCAAAATTTACTAAGCAAGGGAAGAAACCAATCCAGCAGTTCGAAATCAGTCAACAGAAGCATTTCTAGGCTAGGCAGTGCAGAGACAGAGCTATGCAGAGCCATTTCCAGGGGGAGATTTAGCTTCTGTTCGAGTTGTTCTTCAGCCTGCTTTGAGCAGGCCCAGGCGCAAGCCTTCGAACACCACTATTGTACTCATTCCAAGCAAATTAATAAAATGGCTCAGCAGTTGTTTTTGGCTCCAGTTCATGTGTTTTAATGATGTGTTTTCTTTGCTGTAGCTTTTAGTCTATTGTGCTTAATATTATTGTCCATTCCCGATTTGGGATATTACATGATCACTTGATTTGGATCATTCTCTCTTTAGAGAACTTTGCACTTTTTCCTTGGTGGATATTCTTGGATAATTGATCAATTTTGATGTATGGATTGGGTTCTTCTTATCTTGGAGCATCTTATATTACAAATGTGTTGATGGTTGGATATATTCTGTTACATGTAAGTGAAATTTTAACGTTATTTTCTTTCATTTTGTTGCATACGTTGGTTATGAGATTTTCGCTATTTTAGGGCTAATTGTTGCATGCATTTACGACATCAATGTGGAATTATGTTTCTATTTAGCTTATCTCCATGTATGGGCCATGTTTTATGAACGAATTTTCCTAGAGATTGAGTTATCTCAATAAGCCTCTTCCATTTGCAACGAAGTATAAATGATTTTAAGGTCACTTTTCTTCTCTAGCCCTAAACATTGGACGAAGTTGACTTTGATAGCCTCCTTAAACAAGAAACAACAGAGTCCATCTTCATAGTTCTCCTTGACTCCATATCCCCAAGAGGAATTAGGCACTAATCCATCAAAAGGTGGTCATTTTAAACCATATTCTTTCACCTTTTCCTCTCTCCTCTAGGTCTAGCCACATTGGGCCATTTAGGGCATCAATTTCCTGACAAACTAGCCCTAGAAGAAGTTTGATATCCTAGGCCCTACAACACTAGTGTGTCCTCAAGGTCTCCAAATTTGAAGAGATTTTGACAGTGGGATTGCGAGATATCCCAAGCCCTAGGTCTAGGAGCAAACTTTGCCCTAGTGTTCGCAATGCTAGTACCTCATAAGATCAATTTGACATCTTTTGGTGAAAATTCTTGTTTGATCCTTTCCCCTTGCCTTGGTCAGGTTAAGAATATCATTGGTTTCTAAACTCCATCCCCTTAACCTGGGCTGGGTCCACTTGGCCCCATGTGGTTCCATTTCTTATAAAAGACAATTCATCAAGGGAAACTCGGGCATCCAAGTTCTATAAGGATTTTAGGGATTGGGAGACTCCTTTTCAAATCGTATTCCTTTAACCTAACAATCAAATCCTCACCCATTTTCCTAGAAGACCTTGTACCTTGCTTAAAGAGCAAGCAAGCTACATTCTTGATACTATTCTAGGGAAAGGGTCTTTGAGGTCACTTCACATCTATTTGTTGATCTATCCTTTCTAAGCGACTTCCTAAGTATCGAGTCTCCTCCCATCGGTGAAAGTCCGTAAAGAGCAGGGAGTCTTAGCTGTGGTGACAGTGGGCCAAGTCTCCATTGATGCCCTTGAACTAGCAGTTACCCTCTTAGGAGTCCCTCTTAGGTCCCCTGCTGGTTTGAGTGGTTACATTTTTGGCGCCGTTGTTGGGGACACGAGACGTGTGATTTGTTCCCCATTCGACATGTTGACATATCATTATTGGCGACTTTTATGGAAGAACGACGCCCTAGTTCTTCATTGAACTTCAAAGTTAATGCTTGTAGGGTGAAGAAATCATCTATCAAGGCACCTCATTTCACCCTAATGACTCCATTTTAATCATAATATGCAAAATCATAGAAAATGGACTATCGTAAAAGAGAGATTAATCTTGGTTCTACATTTGCAAAACTCACTAACCAAGAGATTCAGGAACTACAAAAGAATGCGGATAAATATGCAGAATCTTATCGAAATGTATTGGAAGGTATAGATATGGAACTCATGGTCAGGTTTTATAGGTCACAACGACTGTAACTCGACATAATGAGGGGGTTCTATGAGGAGGATCCTAGTCGCCTCTTTGACTTTGATCGCCTAACCTATGCTTTCAATATTCTGACCGACCTAATCAATGATAAATGTTATAGTCAACCCAAAAGTCCCACAAAGGGTAATAAATTGGATGACATTGAAGAAAGCTCAAGTGTAAGCGAGGATGATGAGAAAATGTTAGCTATAGAGGTGGAAGACAATAGGAATGAAAAGGGAATATCTCTTCCGAGGATGATGAAGAGTTGGATCCTCCGAGTCTCCAAATCACACAAGAAAGAATGGATGGATATAGTAGGTCACGCAGAGGGTTAGTAAGGGAATGTAATTCTAATGAAGTATTCTTTCATTTGCACGAAGAAGAGGTGAAGCTTCATAAGATGAAATGTGAATATAAAGAGCACCCCATTAATGCTCTCCTCTTAGAGGCATATTACCAAAATCATGTAACAAATACCATAGCGATTGTTCTTCAAGAGAAAAGGCAAGAAGAGTCCTCCCGCTTGTCAACTAACCAAAATGAAGATGCCCTTGAGGATCTAGCTAATGTGCAGGAAGATGAGTCCTTGTTGGGTCCACATGATGAATGGGATGATTTTGAGAACACGTGTGTTGAGGATGACGGGGCTATGGAAAGTAAAGTTGAGGTTGGCCTTACCTTTCTCGAGGGTGTCACTCCTGATAACTCTCATTTTAAGAACCTTGAGGAAGGTGATCCCATGAGCTCCTTGGAAAATGACATTGAAGATTATTTCTGCATCGAAAAGGAGAAATGGAAAATTGTTGGGTCTCCATTTGATTGTGCTCCCATTTATGATACCGACAACAAGGATGAGGCTGAGATTGGATTTCCCTTTCTCTCGGGCATTATTTATGAGGAAAAATCCATCGATACCCTTGGGAAGGAGAATTATTATTTTCCCTTGCAGGAAAAGGAGCAATTGGAGATAACTGATTCTCCTTTTTGGGAAGACCCTATCTTTGATACCAACAATGATAGGATGGATAAATCCCTTGCTCATACCTACCTTCCTTATGATTCCACGAGTATATTCAAATCAATTGAAATTCTAGAGTTGGATTTTTAGGAAAAGGGTCTCGTTGAAACTTCACATTCCCCTTTGTCCTTTTCTCTTGTTCATCATCTTAAGTTTTCCACAAGTGATTCCCTCATCTCTTGTCATGTGATTTCAAGTATCCATGAGACTTTACCCCCTTTTGAGTATAGTGTCAAGGAAGAACTCGTCATCAACTATACTTTACCTCCTTGGATGCACCCTCAGGGTTTTGATCACTCCATGACCTCCCCTCTCCAATGTAACCATTACCTTGGGCAACCTAGTTGTTGCATTCCTTCTTTCCCTCACCTTTCGTCCCCCTCTCATCACGACCTTGCGACATCTACAAAGCATAATATTATGAGCAATGATTGTGATAAGGGTTTCTCAAGGATAATCATTCATTCCACCATTGGGTACTTACAGGGAAGGACCCACATCTCTGAAGTGACTCATGTTCCTTCTCTTACGGATTTCTCTTAGCTCACATGGAAGCTATATTTTCCCACCTCCCGCCCACATCATCCTCCATGTGTTTGGGTTCGCATTCGCTTTGGAATTTGCTCCAAGAGTAATCATATAGGCAAACACATTTATATTGATTTGATGATGTGTTGGTTGCACTGGCTATTTAATTACACTTGATATTGGCTTCGTCGTATGCATTTTAGGGTAGGGTGCATTGTATGCTGATTTTTTGCATTAGAATATCTCATATGATGTTTCTCATGATAGATTAGCTGCATTTAGATTAAATTTACATATTTTTATTGTTTATTTTATGGCTTGACATTAAGCATGGGTGATCATAAGACACCTTGAAAAACATGTTGCCCCATGGGTTTAGTCGTTGATATGTGCAGGTAACAAGTCTGCGATGACCAAGAGATTGTTGGAGTTCTCGTGACCTCCCGTTTGAGTAGCTTTACCCATTTCTTCAAGAGATCACGTCCCAGTTGAAGCCAGATGTTACCCACCACTTTGTGGGTGATATCCTTAGGAGATTTTTTTTTTTTTTTTTCTGCATGATGGTCCTCAGCTGACAGCCAACAACCCCTTGCAGCCATTAACGAGCTCATTGTGCCATTTCTCCGCCACCTGAGCTAGCCATGTGGTCCCTCACCCGTCTGTATTGATCGTATGTTTGAAGGTGGGCCTCCCGAACCCAAATGTATGTCTTGTCATTTGGTAATTGAGTATTGGGTTCAAGGTTACTTGGGAGCGGGAATGGGAGTGACATTTTCAGAAGCTCCTGGTTCGGGAGCAAATTGGGGAGCGAATTTTTTTATAATATATATATTTTTATATTTTGATGCATATATGTCAACAAAAGCATGTAAAATGATGAATTAGATATAAAAAAGCATAAAAACATAGATGGAACCATATAACATCAATCATCTAGATGTTATAATCTTCATCAACCACATCCACAAGTTAGTAACATACAAAATATCGAGTCTCATGATTCGTCGATCTTAAAGATTCAAGCTTTCAAAATTCAATATATAACATTTATCATCATTGATCACCAAAGTTGTACTTATAAGCTAAGTGTAACCATTACAACAAAGAATATCTAACATGAAATGAAATGTTATAAAATGAAATGAAATGAAACAACTTTCAACTTTCATGAAGCATCATATTCACAATTCATTACCAATGAGTTATAATTGTCAACTTCAAACTTCAAACTTAAATTGTCATATATTGTTTACAAAAATTATCATAATAAATATGAAAGAGTCAACAGTTATAAAAACTACTAGAAACTAGAAAACACAATTAAATCTATTATCTATTGCTAATGCTTGAGCCTCTTGCCGCCACGAGAAATGTCTAATTTTTTACTCTTGTTGCAAAATTAGGATCTTTGTCATTAATATCACCCTCTAAGCATTAATATCCAGAGGTATCTTTGTCATTACCTCTGGATCTGTATGGGGACCTTTGTCATTAATATCACCCTCTAAGCATTAACATAAGATAGAAAAAACATACCATGTCAAGTCAAGATTTTGTTTGAGTGATGGGTACATTTTTAGTAGGGTCATAATAGAGGAGTTCGACAACCAATGTCACTAACATTACGGTACGTAGAGGGATTGGTGCTCTTGATTAAATACGAGTTGCATACCCTAATACATGACAAAATCCAATGGAAACATTGCAATGTTAGAATCCATTTGCGCCTCATCTCTAATCCCTGCGTGTATAGGCTCCATATATCAAGGGGCAATCTGGTGTATACCCCAAGACCTTGCTCTTGCGTAGTCACACAATGAACTTTACCATCCCGTCTCCAGACGGTGTACTAAAAAACTACTAGAAGCCTAAGTGCCCTCCTATAGAAAAGGTCTATCATCCCTTGTGTCGCATGCCCCTGCAATGCTTCGGAATACCTTGTTGAAGGTGTCTCATAAAGATCCCCCATAATCATACCCACAAGTGGAGACTAGGGACTCGGGAGCAAAGCATATGCTACCTCTGCAACAGACCATTTCATCCCTGCACCTCGACATGCATAGTTTGTCTACCCCAACAAGAAAACTCCTCTCCTATCCATGATACTCTGGGTCACATCCATCCTCCTCACGTGAGTCTCTTGTGCCCAACTGCTCTTGATGAGGGAATCAAGGGACAACACCCAACTCCTTTGTGATTGTATGCAAGTCCCTATGGATATAATCAACATGCGTTCATTGTTGCATATCTCTATACACCACATAATGCCACTGCCAGAGGCTGAGTCAGTGTGCAGTGATCTGCATCCCGTCAGGATCGCCATCTCTACTACCACACCTCCATGACCTCGGATGGGTGGACCTCCCCTACTGATCCTCTCGAAGAGATCTAACAAGCAAACCTCCCTACATGCCAGTGGCGGTGTCAATAAGGTGTTGTTGCCTAGTGCCCTTTACACCCCACATATCCGCGGAAAATCCACATCCCCATACAATGCTCCTTTGATCAACCCCTACCAGATTATGTTGATCATCCTACGACTTCATGCCTGGTCCACAGGCTAGGACAACTCACAGATTCTACCTACTCCCCTGTCGATCTAGCTACCCGTTAGTGTTGCTCGGAACTCTGATGGAAATCTGTGGGTGTGTGTGCACTCAATTCCCAGATCCAACGCACAGCTACTACCATCTTTAACTAACTCCCTAATGTGATCAGGAATCCCACTTGGATCCCAAAAATGCTCTGGCCCTCGAGCCCCTCTAGTAGCCCACGGCCCTTTCTGAACTATGGTCATGGATACATCCTGACACCTAACCCACCCCATCGGGTACTAGCTCAATACACCTCTCGCCATCCAACTCAGTGCGAGGGATCGACTGCAAGAACACCAGTATACGTTATCTCCTCTGTTGGATCGATCTACTCTCAAGAAACTCAATTCCAGCCCTTCTGGCTCAGAATCCTGATCTCCTAGCAAAATCTCGGACTACTACTCAAGAAGACTGTGTTGCCTCTGTGTGCCTTTCGTGGCCCTGCGTCACCCTCTCTGGGCACTACAATGCCTCCTCTGCGTCTTTCTCTACCTCTCTGTTGTGTATTCTTGGCCCCAGAGAAGATCCTCCGACCAAAATTGTCTATGCCCCTCAACTGCGTGAGAATCTCTCGATCAAAGATTTCCTCTGAGCACTGCTCACTTTAGAAAATTCGATCTCTTGATCTCTCGGTGTGTTTTTGCAAATGACCCTCAAGTCTTCTTTATAGTTTTTTCGTTGAGACTTCAACGACCGAGATTAGATCTCCAATCAACGACTAAGATTACATTTTGACTTGATCTGTGTTTTCTAGAAGTTACACCCATAGTTTAGATTAATACCCATTAATTATTTTAATTTCCTAAGTTTAGACTTAGGGTTTCATTAAAAATAGTTAATTTATTAAATAAAACCGTCTCTGGGTGGAATTTCCCAAAACGATTTATGGGTTATCTGGAATACATGTGTCTAAGCCTCTCCACAAAGTTTGTTACTTAGAGCAAATCCGATGCTACCCCAAATCAACAATCCCACAGGACTAAAATCCAAAGGTAACATCCCAAAGAAGTCAAGGGGACAAAAGCACAAACTAAGACCACTCTTTCCACCAAATCCCCCCATTAATCCATGCCCAGAAGTGTTGTAATATTCCCAATTAGTAGCAACTAATTGGTAATATTAATTTTGGCCAATTTTGCTTTTCTAATGTTAAAGTCAGTTAATAAAGTGGGTGATGAGACACATAACCCATACTTAGGAAATAATCATTCCCTAAAGTCACTTGAGCACATATTTACTTGACAGTGTGGGGCCTAGGAGGGCGAAGTGGCAGCGTGAGGGAAGAGGCAGCGTGGGCCCATGACAACGCAGTGAGAGAGGGACAACGTGGGCCAAGCGGGGCAGCACACTTTGGTGGGGCTCGGATGAGAGCAAGGCTCTCAAAGCATAAAATGGGGAAGAGGCTCCTCATTCTCTCATTCTATTATGCATCTTTAATTTTTGTCTCTTGACATTGAGCACACTTTTGTTGTTGAGCGAAGTTTGCAAGTGTTGTTCAGCACACCGAGTGTCTCCGAACGGAGATCCCAACCTTAGCCTCGGGGGACTTCAAGTGCCTGCTCGAGTGAGGAGTTCTATCAATAGTTTTGCAGGAGGGAGCCATAGCATCTTCAGCCAGGATTACGCATTTTCTTGGACAGCACAATCTCGTGGAGGGATCACACAGTGTGTGGTAGTGGCAGTTTCGGGAGTGAGGAGATATCAGGGATTTTAGCTCGTGGTTAGTGTGGAGGGACCAGCCCTTCACTATTCATCATTTTGATACAGAAGGAGAGCTTGTTTCCAGAGTTTCACATTTTTCTGAGCAGGGAAACAGCCCCAAGGAGCCATTCCAATTCAGCAATAGCAACAGTCCGACAGCAGCAACAACAACATTTGGAGATTACACAGTCCTTGATAGAGCATCGATTCATTGAGCATTTCTCAGAGTATTTCCACCTTGCCATGTGCAAGCCAAGGTGCCATCATTCTGATCACCTTTGTACTCATTGTTATCTTCAGTTATATAATAAAATGGCTCAGCGTTTCTCCATATTTGCATTATTTGTGTGATGTCTCTCTATTTGTTGTAGATGCTTGTTTATGTTGCTTTCTATTACTGTCTATTTCTATTCAGAATATTACAAGTGTCCATGATAAATAGACCCAATCAGGGTTGCGGGGAGCGGCTCCCCCCCCCCCCCCCCCTTGAACCCGCTCCCGAAGGGAGCGACTTAGGAGCGACCCTAAGAGTGTGCTCCCGAAATCGCTTCCGCAGGGAGCGACCCCAAGAACAAAATTTTCGCTCCCTAGCCTTTTTTGCAATTTTTCTTTTGCACAAATATTCCAAATGCAATTGTTTTTCAAAGAAACAATAATTTTTGAGTGGGGAAGCCTAATGATCAAGCCTACAGCCCTAGTATTGATATGCGATTCATGGTAATGTTTTATTCTTAAAGTAAAAGTGACATTCTCCTTAATCTTCATTTTCATCCTTTTACTTAAATTTTTTACATTACCATGAAATGACTCAGGATGTTTGAGAGTGGTTCCGACCTCATTGGATTTCATATGGAGAAAGTTGAATTTTAGATCTCATTCAAAATCCAATAGACTTACCAGTTTTTTCACGATTTCGGGATTGGGGGGATTGCAATGTTTCCAGAATTATGCCACCGCACACTTGGGAACCACCATGGGTTCAGTTGACGAGTGGATCACTCCACTTCAACATGAGCAGGATCTTGAAAGAGAGAGATCTAGCTCATTCTTGGGTTAACACATGTGAGATCATTGAGGCTTTCTCCATGTGGCAAGGCAGGTATTCCTTGTTGTTGCTTAGGATTGAGGCTAGCGATGGGGTGGGAGGCTCGGGCATTGCTGAGTTGTCCTCGCATGTTGGGCATAGCTTTGGTCATTACTTGTATGGTGATCGAGAGATACAGGAGGGAAGGACCCTGTATGAGCATGTTGGACAGTCGATTATGACTAGAGAGCGACAACATCAGCATGGAAATTTCCTTTTTGTGATTAGCACGGGATATGGGCATCTGAAGGCTTGGTAGTTCAGCCACATTCAGAGATGCCCTAGTTTCTATAAGGGAAGATCGTACATGTCTTCCATTTGGTTTCAGTTGCACGGAGAGTAGTTCGCCCCCTAGAGATTCACTGATGACTCGGGGCACTGCACTAGTATGGCAGGATGATTGGTTCATGGCAGTCATTGGCACTACTCAGTGGCAAGTAGTAGGAATTGGGAGCAATGGGCCTCCAATCTGGCTGTGGGATCCAAGGATTCATTGGGTTAGAGGACTGCCATGTTTTGGGAGGATCATGGGGATGACAGAGATAGGATTGCATCCTCCTTCGGATGACAGGTCAGAGACCATCAGGATGATCACTACGAGTTGAGGAAGGCCTTTCTCACTATTTTTTTGAAAGGAGATTAGGTGTGGATTGGTAAATGGTGACCTTGGCAGGGTGCCTTGGCAAGATAGACCTACGCATAGTGGAGTTGCCCCTTATTGGATTTATGGTGGAGGTTTACCAGAGTGGATGACTCTGCAGGAGCACGAGAGGGTCGCAGTTATGACCAAACCGATGCGACATTCACTTAGTGGATTCATTTTGAGATTATTTTGGGACCCGAGAGCTACAGGGTTGAGCAGTTGGGCTACAAATTGGGGAGAGTGGGTTCTCACAAGGGGAGGTCACCCAGATCTACCATTGGGACTTCGTCCCATAGCAGGAACTTCACTACCCAGGGACCAGTTGAGGCGGGATACCGCCTCACTTGGGTGGCTATATGACCGACAGGAGGTGGCCGTGATTGACACACTGAGACGAGGGATCTATTTTATGGGACTTGGGTTGTATCTTCAGGAGTTCCCTCTTTAGGTACCCAGGATCAATTTTTCGACGAGACAACTTTTAGAGGAGTTGATATGGGTTTGGCAACATCAAGGTGCTCTGCTTATCGACATGAAGTGGGAGGACTCTCGCACCCCTACACCTTGGGTCTGTGCATGGAGCAAAGGGGTGCTTCACATTGAGCGGGCTGACTTGGGTCCCTAATATATGGGGACTCCTTTATGACAGGTTAGTTCAGAGATTGGGGATGACACAGTGGCACATTTGCGACCCTGATATTACTAGTGGTGGTAGAGGTGATCAACAGTCAGAGGGGGCGCTTGTCTAGGCATTGCTTGAGGACAAGCAATTTTTGGCAGGGAGGACTGTAATATCCCTTCCAATAAAAATTTGCTTACTGCCTTTTTCAATTTTTGCAAATTTTGGATGGAGAAAATTTTGGGTACAAACCTAGGAAAAGTGGGTGAAAAATTTAATTTTGTGTGGTAGAGGAGGCCTCAAACATTAGACAAAGGGAAGATTAATCACATATTGGGATGTGAGGGCCACCCCATGAGGAAATTCGCACTCCTTGAGGAAGTTGAATTAGAGGGAAGAGGGAAGAGGCAAGGGGGTCGAATTGTGGAGCCCACAGGGAGAGAAGAGGAGCAACAACTATAAATAGGAGAAGTGGCCTCCATTTTGGGATCTTTTGACAATCTAACTTGTGAACACAAGTTTTCTTGAGTTGTTGAGCCAAGAAAACCAGTGTTCCCAAGTGGGTATTCCACCTCTACCTTTGGTGAACTTCGAGTGTCACCCTAGGAGAGAATTTCAGTGTGTATTGGAGAGGAGATTGTTGGAGTTTGTGGGTCATTTCTAGCCATAACTCAGCCAGTTCCAATCCCCAAGAAGATGTAGGGCCAAGAGTTTATACCATTGATTTGGGGAGTTTCCAGGGGAGTTTCAACTGGAGAAATTAGGAGGACATCTCTTGAGGGTGGACGAGAATTTGTGGCAATTTGCAGAGGTGGAATCTATAATGTTGATTTGGGGTAGCATTAAATGTGCTCTAAGTCTCAAACCTTGTGGAGAGGCTTAGACACATGTTTTCCAGATAACCCAGAAATTTCTTGGGGAAATTACACCCGGATTGTATTTTATTAAGAAAATTGATTATATTAAGTGACCCTAAGTCTCAACTTAGGAAAATAAAATAATTAAAGTGAATTAATAAAATATGGGTGTGAATGTTCTAGAAAAAGAAGATCAAGTCAAAATGTAATCTTAGCCGTTGATTGGAGATCTAATCTTGGTCGTTGAAGTTTCAACGAGAAGACTATAAAGAAGGCTTGAGGGTCATTTGGAAAAACACACCGAGAGATTAAGAGATCGAATTTTTTGAAGCGAGCAATGCTCAGAGGAAAACTTTAATCGAGAGATTCTCACGCAATTGAGGGGAAGAGACAGTTTTGGTTGGAGGATCTTCTCTGGGGCCAAGAATACTCAGTAGAGAGGCACAGAAAGACACAGAGGAGGCAGCACAGTGCCCAGAGAGGGTGACGCAGGGGCACAAAGGCCACACGCAGAGGCAATGCAATATTACTAGCAGTAGTTCAAGATTTCGCTAGGAGATAAGGATTCTGAGTTGGAAGGGCTAGAATCGAGTTTCCTCAGAGCAGATCAATCCAGTAGAGGTGACGCAGTCCTCCAGAATTCCCCACGCAGGCCCACACAATTACTGCGTAGAGGCAACGCAGAGGGTGCTGGGGGTTCGTCGTTTCAGCTACCGGATCAACTGGGACTTATAGTGTAGAGTGAGGTAATCTCACTAATTTCTTCTGCCGAGTGATATTCTATGTACTGGATTTCCAGCAAGGCATCCAGAGATTGTATTCAAAAATAAATGCTGCTTAATAATAAAACCCTCAGATCTATTGCACCGGTTTTCCTGCATTGGGTTTTTCCCGAGGACGTTTGTCCAAAAACAACGATGTCCTGTGTGATGTTTTTCTTTCTTGCTCAGTTCCTTGTTTCGACATATTTAATTAATTTAGTGAAGGTTGCAATAGTAATTTTCTTCAGTATTTTCAGTAGAACACTGTAAATAACTTGTTCATTAAATAACAAGTAGGTGAAGTATTTTTAGTTGGTTGCAATAGGATTCCAGACTTGGAATTTTCGCATGGTATCAGAGCATTGCAGGTGAGACAAGAAGAGCAAATCCATCGCTGAGCAAGAGGCCGAATAGCTGCAGAAGGAAACAGTTCGAATCCCCAGAGGGATTGCGCAGTCCAGGCCAAGAAGGTTGAATTTTCGAGGAAAGACTCTCTCTGAGTGAGTGGACATAGAGGAAGGGCTTCCAGATCGAGACTTTGTCGAGCCAGAGGGAGCAGCACAGAGCCTCAATGTAGAGATGGTGGGACGCAATTTTTCTGTAGGCAATTTGTTGAGCAGAAAGTCGTCAGAAGAGAGAGAAGAAGCAGAGTGAGGGAATTTTATTCGTTACGGAATTCCTAGCTGGGGAATTTTGTTTTTCGAGTTCTGAGCAGCAGATTTTGGTGGCTGATTTACACCTCCAAGGAGTGCATAACCCAGTCTAGCGTTGCACAAAGGAGAAATAGAGGGAGTAGATTTGATATTTTCTTGGCAAAAATGGCAGCTCACGGCCTTAGAGATCAGGATTGGTTGGAGGGAGCCTCCAACTATGTAATCTGGAAGGTGCGAATCACATGCCTTCTAGATGAATACGATCTCAAGCTTTTCGTGACTAGTTCGGTAGTTGTCCCTGCAGATCCAAAAGAAGTACACGACTGATATGGAAAATGCTAAGACACTGCTCCTTGATGGAGTCAAAGATCACATAGTGTCCCACATAGCCAACAAGGACACAACTAGGTAGATGTGGGAAGCCTTAGCATCGCTATACGAAGGATCTTCCGAATAGTGGAAGATGTACTTAGAGCAAGAACTGAGGACGATTCAAATGCAGAAAGGGGAGCATATTTTTACGTTCTTGTATATGCTTCAGGAAACACATGATCAACTAGCAGTCGTGGGGTCCACACCTTTGCCTACCGTGATGCTAAGGCTAGCCCTCAACGCAGTCACAAAAGAATGGTAGGTTTTCGTCTAGAGCATCCTAGGCAGAGCAATCTTGCCAAGCTGGTAAGAGATGTGGGTTGCTCTTCAACAAGAAAAGCTAAGGAGGGAACTAGTCAAGTGTAAACTTGACAGCAGCAGTAGCAGTGGGTCGAAGACAAAGGAGGAGGAGGAGAATCTAGCCCTTGCGTATAAGGGGTAGGAAGAACAGTGGAGACAAAAGAAGGATTTCTTGAAGATAAAATGCTTTAGGTGTGGTGAGCTTGGTCATTACGCAACGCAGTATCCTTTGAAGAAAAAGGACAAGGATGAGAAGCATGATCCGAAGGTTGCGTCTGCAAAGATCGAAGAAGATGAGTATGCCATGAGTGCCCACGCATTTCCAGGAGGGAGATGGGGCAATATTGAATTGTAAGTTTGCAAGAATATAAGTTGGGCAGGATCCTTGAGGAGTCCACCTCTTCGATCACAACCTTGCTACGGGAGCCCAAGACCTATAGTAGCAGGCTGGAGGAGTTTCAGTTGGTGCAAAGGAGTGTTGGAGCGACATATGCAGTAGTTAGCAGTGCTAGAATCTGAGCAACGCGGTGCAGAGTTGCAGTAGTGCAGAGAGGCACAACACAGAGCTGTGCTTCAGAGGGAAAGCGTGGGACTAGTAGCAGTTAGAGTTTCATCATCGAGATGCACCCTGAACACTTGTTCAGAGTTTTGGATGTTTCTCAGTTGCTTCTCTCAACAACTGAGTTGAAGTGCAGAGTTAGCAGCAGATGCAACATTTGAGAGGGAATTTCATTACGGATGAAATGTTGATCGTGGCAGGGTTAGCAGTAGTACACTTGCAACAACAACGCAGTGGTTGGTTGACAACATGTCAGACATCAACAACACAAATGGAGATGCCTTAGAGTCATAGCAGTGTGCAACATGGCATATTGCTAGAGCACATTCCTCGCTAAGAGGGAGTGTTGATTTGGGTTGTTAGTGTCAGTTTTTGCATCCTGTCACTACTGATCAAATGGATTCTTATCATGTAACCCAATCTAGTGCTGCACAAAGGAGAAATAGGGGGAGTAGATTCGACATTTTCTTGGCAGAAATGGCAGCTCACAGCCTTAGAAATCATGATTGGTTGGAGGGAGCCTCCAAATATGTAATCTGGAAAGTTTGAATCACATTCCTTCTAGATGAATATGATCTCAAGCTTTTTGTGACTAGTACGGTAGTTGTCCCTGCAGATCCAAATCCACTGAGGAAGTACACGGTTGATATGGCGAAGGCTAAGACGCTGCTCCTTGATGGAGTCAAAGATCACAAAGTGTCCCACATAGCCAGCAAGGACACAACTAGGTAGATGTGGGAAGCCTTAGCATCGCTATACGAAGGATCTTCCGAACAATGGAAGATGTGCTTAGAGCAGAAACTGAGGACGATTCAGATGCAGAAAGGGGAGCGTATTGTTCTGTTCTTGTCTAGGCTTCAGGAAACGCATGATCAACTAGCAGTCGTGGGGTCCACACCTCTGCCTACTGCGATTGTAAGGCTGTGTTAATTTTCGACAACTAGGTCCAAACTCCATGTTGTGATGCTTAGATGAAGATACCGATATTTTTATTGGGTTCCTCTTTCGGAGAGGTGCAAGATCGATCTAAAGATCATCTTGATCCGATGAGCAGAACCTTTATTTTGAATTTATTTTTAATATATTTAAAATATGTGCAGGTCGGCCTTAAGGTTTTACACCCCCACCAAATGTGTCACACACCCTCATTGATGGATATATATTAGTCAACGTTGGAGGACATTTTCACTCATCATCATCACACATTTTTCTCTCCTCTCCTGATTGATTCGAGCTACCTGGAGGCAATCTTATGTTCACACGTGGGAGAAGGACGTTGACTTTTCTGCTCCAGCTAGAGCTTCCACCGTAGGTTTGACCAACGTTAACTTTGGTCAATGCATAGTCAAATGGAACTGAATTTTGGCACAAACTTCCATTTTTGCAGTCTGTACTAGTTGGCAAAGAACTGAGGTCAAAGGTTGACCATTGACCATTTCTGGACAACGTTGACTTTTTGGCTTGTGTTGACTTTGGTTGACTTGGATTGTTTGATGAAGGTGATGTGACACATATTGGGCTGGCTGACTGATAAGACTTTGCTGGTTGAAGCATCCCGCTAATCGCCGTAATGCACCAACACAAATATATATTTCTGGCTTGTCTTCTGTCGATCTACTGGTATGTTCTATCAGCATTTTACTTTATTGTTTATGTGATCGCTGTCTAATATTGAAGAGAAAGTAAAGTTGCATCAAGCATAAAACATCTACATAAATTTACATGGTTTCAGGGCTGAGATGAAGAAAAAGCCCTAATTTGTAGCAATCACCGAAGAAGAGGATGGGTTCCTCAAACTACAATGGCTTCAAGGCTGATCACAAATTGATTGGGACGGATGACTTCCATGCTTGGAAGATGACATTGGATCTTATGTTGGAAGACCAAGATGTCATGGACTATGTGCAGGGTAAAATCCAAGAGCCTCCATCCATTGCAACTGCTGCCGCCAAAACAAAGTATAAGAAGGGAGAGATCAAAGCAACGCTGATGATCAGGGACTCAATTCACGAGAGTCTGGTTGCCTACATCTCTGAGCTGAGCACATCCAAAGAGATGTATGATAAGTTGGTCCACATGTTCAAGGCCAACAATGCGAATCAAGTGCTATTCTTCAAGAATCAATTGAAGAATCTGAAGAAAGGCATGGATGACTCTGTTCAATCATACTTTCTGAAGCTGACCAAGATCAGGAACAATATGTTGGCTATTAGGGAGACAATAGTTGATCGAGAGATGGTACTCACCGCACTTGGAGGGCTCCCATCCGAATGGCATGTGTTCAACACTACCATTCTCAATAATAATGTGATACCTGACTTTGACAAAGTACTATTGAGATGCGTACAAGAAGAGACAAGGATGAAGGAGTATGAAAATGAAGTAAATGTTGCCTACGCTACTCATTCTAGAAAGAAGAACTTATGTGGTCCAAAGAACAAAGGAAGAGAAAGGGCCCAAGGAAAGAAGGGCAAGTGTTACACTTGTCATAGGCCGGGTCACTATGCTAGAGAATGTCCTTTCAAGAAGGATTCTCCCGATGGTGATGACAACAACAACAACCGAAGGAATGGAAATCAAAGGAACAACAGGTTCAAGGGAAAGAGGAAGGCTTCCTCCGGCGGAAATGGTCAACCTTTCAAAAGGTCAAGAAACTCCAGGCATGAGGAATCAAATGTTGTTGATAAAAGAAATGAATTCATTCTTGTATTTTCCCTCTCTGTTGCATCTCCACCCGACACTATGGATGTCTGGTTGATAGATAGTGGTGCCTCAAGGCACATCATTGGGTTCAAGGAAGCACTCTCTGATATAGTTGAGAAGGATACTAATCTGGAAATTATCCTTGAAGATAATGCCACATATCCCGTGAAAGTGACAGGGACTGTGACCCTCCACTTGTCTCAAGGTCAAGTCCTTTGCTTGCAGGATGTACTATATGTACCTAATTTGAAGAAGAACTTTGTGTCTATATCAGCCATGGATGACAAAGGCTTGAATGTGGCATTCACTGATGGAAAGGTGCGCATGTGGAAGAAGAGCTTCAAGGAAGCTATCACGATTGGGTTTAGAGTTGATACACTACCAGGTTAGAGAAAGTCCATTGGGAGCAATGACATGTGATACTATTCGATAGACTGAACTATGGCACCGGAGGTTTGGACACCTTCACTACAAAGCCCTTCTCGGAGCAAGGAAGGTGGTGACGAGGATGCCCGAGTTCTCAAATAATCATGAAGGTGTATATCAAGGTTTTGCCGAAGGAAAGCATACAAGAGGACATTTCCCTCAAGTGTCATAAAGACATCTGATGTCTTAGAATTAGTACATTCTGATCTGTTTGGTATGCTGCCCGTGACATCCTTGGGAGGATGTTCTTATTATATGACGTTCATAGATGACTTCTCTCGCAAAACTTGGATATACTTATTGAAGAAGAAGGATGAGGCTTTCATGTGGTTCTGTACCTTCAAAGCCTTGGTGGAAAATCTGACAGGGAAGAAGATCAAGATTTTGAGGACCGATAATGGCACTGAATATGAGACGAACGAGTTCAAGAAATTTTGCAAAGAAGCTGGCATCAAGAGGGAGACCACAACTGTTTACACTCTTGAGCAGAATGGCCTTGCTGAACGAAAGAACAGGACCATTGTGGAAGCTGCGATGTGCCATGCTATGTGACCAGGGTCTACTGAAGTTTTTTTGGGGAGAAGCTGCGAACATAGCTATGTACATACAAAACCGATGCCCGCATTCCGCTTTGGACTCCAAAACTCCGAAGAGGTTTTCACTGGTAAGAAACCTGACGTCTCACATTTTAGAGTTTTTGGGTGTCTTGTTTATTTTCATGTGCTGAAAGAGAAGAGGAGCAAGCTAGATGCTTCCAGGAAGAAGGGAATGTTTGTGGGCTACAATGAAACTTCGAAGGCCTATAAAGTCTATGTGCCTGGTTAAAGGGAAGTGGAGATATGCCACGATGTCACTTTTGATGAAGATGCTTCCCTGAGGAAAGTAGTCAATCTTTCGAGATCTGAGGAAGATCATGAAGCAAGGCTTGGAAATCAAGAAGAACCGAAGGATGAGATGATGCCCGATGTTGAAGGACTGATGGACCCGATTGATCCACCTCCTTCACTAGGGAAGAGACCATCATGGCTCAGGGACACTCTCGAGGATGCCGAGGGACATATGGCCCCAAGAGGGACATTCTGTGAAAGCAAGAAGCCGAGTAGATACCAAGGGTATCTAGCAGCCATGAGTACTATTGTACAATCTGAGCCTGGATCTTTTGAGGAAGCCGTAAAGCATCAAGTCTGGAACGATGCTATGCACGAAGAGTATGAGTCCATAATGAAGAATGATGTCTGGGATGTGGTTCCAAGACATGAGGACAAAGCAGTTGTCACCTCGAAATGGCTCTACAAGATCAAGCATGGAACTGATGGAAGTGTTGAAAAGTTCAAGGCAAGATTCGTTGCCCGTGGCTTCTCTCAAAAGGAAAGCATAAACTATGATGACATATTTGCAGCTGTGGCCTAATATACCACCATTCGATCTAACATATCCCTTGCTACTACGCAAGGATGGAGTCTTCATCAGATGGATGTAAAGACCACATTTCTGCATGGTGCGATAAAGGAAGAGGTATATGTAGAGCAACCTCTGGGGTTCGAAGTCCAAGATCAGGACACCCATGCTTGCAGGTTGAAGAAAGCCCTCTATGGGCTGAAGCAAGCACCCAGAGCTTGGTACGAGAGGATAGATAGCTACTTGATGAAGTTGGGCTTCACTCGTAGTAATGCTGATCCAAACCTTTACTTCAAGGTTGATAGAGAAAAGCCTCTCATTTTGGTGTTGTATGTGGACGACCTCTTCCTGACAGGTGCTGACCCTCTCATTCATCAGTGCAAGAGGGAGCTCGCTGCTAAGTTCATGATGAAGGACTTAGGACTAATGCACTACTTACTAGGCCTGGAGGTCTGGCAGAGACCTGGTGAGATTTTCCTTTCTCAAGGAAAATACATTGTGAAGCTTCTAGAAAGATTCAGCATGGTGGACTGCAAGTCTGTGTCGACACCGACAGAGTTCAATTTTAAAAAGTTGAGTGGCAGCACTGCTGGGCCCGTGTTAGCAAATCCTACTAAGTATCGTCAACTCGTAGGGGCCCTGATGTTCTTAGTGAACACCCGTCTAGATATATGTTTTGCAGTGAACACTTTGAGTCAACAGATGGTTGAGCCTCATCACACTCACTGGGTTGGTGCCAAGAATCTTCTGAGATATCTTAGGGGCACGATAAACCATGGGCTGAGATACACTGTCAGGAGCGTGACACTCCTTGGATATACTGATGCCGATTGGACTGGCAGTGTGGTGGATCATAAAAGCACATCGGGATGCTGCTTCTCACTTGGATCTGCTTCAATATCATGGACGAGCAAGAAGCAGAAGTTGATGGCTTTGAGCACCGCGGAGGCCGATTACATTGCAGCGAGTATGGCCTATAGTGAAGCAGTTTGGTTGCGAAAGCTCTTCAATGAGTTGTTTGGGCATGTGCTAGATACCACCGTGACACTCTGCGATAACTAGAGTGGGATTCGCTTGTCTGAGAATCTCGTGTTCCACGATCAATCCAAGCATATTGATATCAGGTACCAATTTATCCGGGATATGGTACAGCGAGGTGTCGTAAGGCTCGATCATATAGGAATTGATGAGCAGGTCGCGGATATTCTCACAAAGCCCCTCGGGAAGGTCAAGTTCCTAACCTTTCGTCAAAGTCTTGGTATCGTGGAACGACCCTATGATGAGAGTCCTATTGGATGATGAGCTTTGAGAGCTCTGGGGGGCTTTGGGGATAGCTTCTCGGAGCTATAAGCAACCACAGGGATAGGCTTGTTGAACCTTGTTGGGGTGCTTCGACCCCACTGTTGTGATGATTGAGTTGGTTCACCTCTCATTATCAGTGCTCCGTATGCATCCTACCCATTGATTTTAGGGCTCATGGGAAGTACCTCTCATTTGGCCAGTGAGGTGGGAAAAGCTAGAGACTAGTAGCAAAGACTGATGGACGCATCAGAGATTGTCGTACTCTCTATCTAGGATGGCACGGTCCAACCACTTGATTTGGGATCAAGTCTAGTGAGGTTTCAGACCTCCTACTGACTTGGGGTCAGATAAACCAACCTCGGGTTGGTATGAGACTCTTCGTGAGTCCTATAGAGGTTTCGGACCTCTGGGCTAAATCTGTCAGCCAAGAATGATGTCTTTGTGACTGACCCACTTTTGCTCTGAAATAAAGAAGCCAGCAAAGTAAGTTACGGCGGGATGAAGCACGATATTTGGATTGCACAGGTGGATGGAGTTCTCCCTAGTTGAGAGGGAGTGTTAATTTTGGACAACTAGGTCCAAACTCCATGTTGTGATGCTCAGATGAAGATACCAATATTTTTATTGGGTTCCTCTTTCGGAGAGATGCAAGATCGATCTAAAGATCATCTTGATCCGATGAGAAGAACCTTTATTTTGAATTTATTTTTAATCTATTCAAAATATGTGCAGGTCGGCCTTAAGGTTTTACATCCCCAACAAATGTATCACACACCCTCACTGATGGATATATATTAGTCAACGTTGGAGGACATTTTCACTCATCATCATCACACGTTTTTCTCTCTCCTCTTCTGATTGATTCGAGCTACCTAGAGGCAATCTTCTGTTCACATGTGGGAGAAGGACGTTGACTTTTCTGCTGCAGCTAGGGCTTCCACCACAGGTTTGACCAACATTGACTTTGGTCAACACATAGTCAAACAGAGTTGAATTTTGGCACAAACTTCGATTTCTGTAGTCTGTACTATTTGGCACAAGAACCGAGGTCAAAGGTTGACCGTTGATCGTTGCTGCGTTGACTTTGACTTGCTGCTGTTCTATGTTGACTTTTTGGACAACGTTGACTTTTTGGGCTGTGTTGACTTTGGTTGACTTGGATTGTCTGATGAGGGTGATGTGACACATACTGGGCTGACTGAATGATAAGACTTTGCTGGTTGAAGCATCCTGCTGATCGCCGTAACGCACCAACACAAATATATATTTCTGGCTTGTCTTCTGTCGATCTACTGGTATGTTCTATCAACATTTTACTTTATTGTTTATGTGATTGTTGTCTAATATTGAAGAGAAAGTAAAGTTGCATCAAGCATAGAATATCTACATAAATTTACAGGCTGGCATTTAACGCAGTCACAAAAGAATGGCAAGTTTTCCTCCAGAGCATCCTAGGCAGAGCAATCTTGTCAAGCTGGTAAGAGATGTGGGTTGCTCTTTAGCAAGAAGAGCTAAGGAGGGAACTACTCAAGTGTAAACTTGACGACAACAGTAGCAGTGGGTCGAAGATAAAGGAGGAGGAGGAGAATGCAACCCTTGCATCTAAGGGGTAGCAAGAGCCGCGGAGACGGAAGGACGTCTCGAAGATAAAATGATTTAGTTGTGGTGAACTTGGTCACTACGCAACGCAGTGCTCTTTGAAGAAAAAGGACAAGGACGAGAAACATGATCCAAAGGTTGCATCCGAAAAGATCGCAGAAAATGAGTATGCCATGAGTGCCCACGCATCTCCAGGAGGGAGATGGGGTGATATTGAACTGTAAGTTTGCAAGAACTTCAGTTGGGCAGGATCCTTGAGGAGTCCACCTCTTGGATCACAAATGAAAGGTTGATTTTGAAAAGGAAAATGTGGGTCCATGATCATTTAATGATTTTAATCCAAGTTTAAAAGGCCCTAATGGACCAAAAGACATTCATTCTTACTCTTCAACATCAAGCTCCCAACTTGCCAAATTCAAAAACAAAATTTTTACTTCAAGAAATTGAATTTCTGGTGCAGCACAACACTTTTCTGTGGAGCACATTGCGCTTTTCCTTAAGGCGCTGCACTTTTCTGTAGAATGCTGCACTTTGTCCAGTGAAGCTATGTTTTGTGTATTGGAGGTCAAGAGTGATTGCAAAAGGGTTTCTTCAACTCTGCCCAAGTCTTCACATGGTTGCAAACAAGTAAGTATAGCCATTTCACCCCACCTTTCATCAGTTCTTTCTTGGTTATGGTCAAGAAACAATTCATCCCTCCATCGCTGCACTTTTCTCAAAAGCACTGTGCTTTATGGTGTATATTGTTTTACTCGCCTACAAACCCTAGGCTCCTCACCCTAACTACTTTACATCTAAACTAATCCCTAATTCCCATCCCAATTTCATCTCCTAAATCCCATTCCCTAAAACCCTACCCCTATGCTGCGCTTTTCTAAGTAGCTAAACTATACCCCTGTAATTAAATTCTCTAGCCCATTTCCCTTGTCATTTTAAATCCCCTCCACATCAAGTAAATTTGTATTTTTGGGTCAAGTGAATTAGTTTCACCTAAAAAGGGAGAGTTCGTTGACCTCCCTAGTCATCAAGATTCTAGTTGAGGATTTTGGGGAACAACTCCACTAGTCATGGATTCGACCCCTGAGAGTGGGGAGAAGTTTGTTTTGGTCTATATCTTTCATTTTATTTGCCATTGGAAGGGTTGGATGCTATGTAATTGTAATATACCGGATGGGATATTTTAACTAAAAATGCCAAATATACTGAATACCACAATTTGCCGTAAAATAAACATTTATTCAACAGAAGATTTCCATGTAAAATAAAAGACTGGAAACACTGCAATCCAATACCATATAGAACAGAAGGAAAATCTCAGCTTTTATTATAGATAATAAAAAGGGGTTTACATATAGATCTGACCCAGAAAGAGCTGAGATAGGAAACTGGCCACTAAGATACGCTGCTGAACGACGTTGGCCATAAACTGAACTGCTGCACTCTCCCTCCGGCAACAGCTGACACTGAACCCACTGAAAATGATGAAGCCCAAGTTGAAGATCTGATTGATCCTCACACCAAACTCTAAAGCTCTGTGAAACTCCTAAGTGAAGTCTCCTCAAGAGAGTTGGGTTTTCGTCCAACACTCACAAATCACCCGAGGGTTTCCGTCCTGGGGCTACGACTGAAGTAGAGAACCACGTCCTCAAACCTCTCATACACAAGCAAATGATCTACTCCAAAAGATGTCTCCCAATGGCCTCCTCCCTTTCTTTTATAGATCCCTTGGAGCCTTCTAGAGCATTATTTTATTTATGGAGCACTTTTCCCTTTTATTAAAATATTATAAAATATTCCTTTTTAATGCAGAAAAGGGTATATCGGCTACCACGCCTCCTCCGGTCACTGAAATCTCTGTCTAACTGTCCCATCGTGCAGGTCTCCTCGTCCCGGTTCCGATGAGCTATTACACTAAGGTGTTCCATCGTATATTCCTCCCGGAATGCCACCTTGAGCATAATCAGCTGAGTTAAGCCCATAAATAACTCAAAATTCCGAAAGTTATCGGAATGCATCGGAACGAAAGCCAGACTGCTCGGATGATGGAGTATATCAAGCGAATGCCTCCAAACACCATGAAAACTCCTCAAAACTCCTCTGAAAAGCTCCTGAGCCCATTGATAGCACCAATCTGTACATGTGACCTGTCTGCTCCTAACTCTGGAAGTCCCTCCTAGCCCTGTCACGGGTGATACCAAAAATGGGAACATTACAGACCTCTCGCCCCAAGATTGCTTGCCCTCAAGCAATCGAAATATGTGGGCCACTCTGTTGGCCCGCTGCATCTCAGACCCAATGCCTGGATCGCATACCAACCTCGGGGTGCTGTTATGCACCTGTGTCCAACCTCTCGGAACAGACCCCTCAATGCCGGGATCCCAAACTGATCTCTCTCTGTCCCAGTCAACAAACAATCCTCCCGGATCCCAATGCCACCATGGCCAATCATCGCCCAAGTCCCACGGCTCAGGCTGCGCACTGTCTCTGGCTATAGCTGATGCTCTCAGAGGTGAAGACCACCAACAAGCACCAATGCTCCCGGGCTCCTGCTGTGCTGTACCTGTAACTGCATATGCTGCCCCACCGACTGCATACCAACTCATCACCTCTCTCCAATCCAACTCCTGGCTCAATCCCATGCTGATCCTACTCTCCTGAAATCGGGAAGGAGTCCTGAAGTAACGACAACCGATGCCCTCCTGCCAACTGGAATCTGTAACATCTACTATGTCTAAGGGTCCCTGCTCTGATGTGCTCCCCACGAAAAATATTGTACCATCAAGAGGGTACCAACTCATGATCTCCCGCCAGTCCATCCTGGAAGAAGAATCCAATGTAGCAACAACTACACATGGAACATGCCCAGGGTGTTGTCGCCAGCCCGTGATCAACTCCCACTGCTCTGCCATGTCTACCAATGGAAACTGCCTGTAGAAGGAAGCCCCTCTCTCTATAGTGGGCCAAAGTGGGCAAGACATGCTGCAAGCCCCATCGATGTACTCCTGGAGAGTACTGCTCATCGAAAGTGCTGCAGCCCGGCCGACTGTATGTACATCTGTCTGTACCTCATCAATGTGTCGGCCCAAAGACAGATGCTCCACCATCTCCAACAACTCATCCCTCTCATCGGGAACGTAAAACTCCTGCTGTCCCCTAGCTCCCTGCAGAACTATCCCATCGACCTCCAACATCTCTAGAGGATATGGATCTGCAACTGGTGTCTGTGCATCTGACTGCTCCTCCTCAAAGGCTGACCCCAATGTTAGCTGCATATCCATCATAGGCTCAATGTGGGCGCCCATCTGGATCTCCCCCAAAGGAACATCCTGCCTGATGTGAATAATATCCTCCTCTGCTAACTCAGGCTCCATCATATGCTGCTCTGGCTGAATCGTCACAAGTGACTCATCACCCAGAGTATCACCTATACAGTCCCCTGACTGCTCACCCTACATACTGGAATACAGCTCCGGTCTACTGTCATCATCTTTGCACGACTGCTCTCGCTCCCCAGAAGCATCCTCATATGATCCCATGGACTCGTCTGAAGAAGAGTCCTCATCCTGGCATACAGAAGGAACGTCTACCTGCTCTACCCCTGCCACCTCATCTGCATCTCTCACACATGAGTGATCAGGCCCCCAAGGTTCTTTGCAAATGAAGCAAAGTCCCTTCCTCCTCAGCTCATTTCTGCTGCTTGACCGACCAAATTGGAGTCGCTCCTCCCTGGTCAACTGTCTCCTGAGAAACTCAATGTTCTGCTCAACTAGCCCTTGGGCTAGCTCATAAGCAGCAGGCGAGACCAACCGCTTTCTCCTCCAAATGCTCAGCAACCTGATCTGCAACTTCCGGCAAATGGTCTCATGGTCTCTCATACATGACGACAAGATGGACTGCATGTGTGCTATGACAGTATCAGGATGATGTTTCCTAATGCTAAAGAAGCATCGGAACATCTGCAAAATCAGGTCATCACACTCAAGATCGATCATGACCTCATAAGTTCGGGCCATAGCCATGACTTCTAGAACCTTAAGCTTCCTCCCAAATGTAGACCCTGCGCAAGTGTCCAAATCCTGAAAGGTTCCTACTATCAATCGGAAAATTCTTCTCATAATATCATCATTGTAGGGAAGGAAGGGTGCTGTTATCCTCAAGATATCGCTGAAACAAGAGGCAACTATCAGCTGGACTCTCTCACTTGGATGTTCCAAGAATCTGGCTTGTATCAATGCAAGCATAGATGGCTCCAAAGCCCAATTCAAACACCAATCAGATTGCTGTACCTTTGAGAGACAGGATTCCAGATTCTCTAACATGGGCAAGTCATTCCCTATTCCTCCATTCTTCAAGTCCATCCCAAGTGCATAAAGCCAATTCCCCACTTCTTCCTCCTTTTGTCGGTTCCTCGGATGCTCTTGTTGGAGCCAATTATGTACCTTCTTGGAGAAGGGTCTGCTGTTCTGATTAGTTTTTGGGTGTGTGCCATGGTTAATTTCTGTGTTCAATCTTCTCAATTTGCTTATGAGTTCCTCCATCACTGATTGTTTGCATGAGAACATTATTTCTGAGTTTGCTATATATTTCCCAGTGAAGTGTTTTAGCAAACAGATTTCTTGCACAATGTTGCATGTGCAATTCTGAGTTGTCTCAACTCAGCATTGCACTAACTCAGTTCTATAACTGTAATGAAGCATACAGAGACTGAGAGTCCCTGTCTATAAAAATGCTTCTAATGGCAATGTTTCAGATGACATCAAATAAATTTCTAATCACTATAATATGATGCTACAGCCATCAGACCAATTGTATCTTTGATAAGCAACCCAAAAAAATATATGTTTCAGATATGCAGTCTCATACAACCAATTAAAACTTAATTGCAAAGCATAAATTCGTTATAGAGGAACCTGGTACTGATGTGTTGACTCAACTAGTGCAAGATAATCGTTCCTCGCCCAGTGAAGTGCCCCGAATTTGTTCTATGCCCAGATTAATACGCTCAGCTGGTATATGCAAAATGACAATAATCTCGAGCTTCTTGACTTCTATATCAGTCCCCTATGCAGAGAAAAATACCAGTGCTGCTTGATACGCTTGTTCCAGCAAGTTGAATATCAGTCATCCTCAGTTATGTATCAACCCCTTTTTGTCAGTTCCAGCTGTGCATGTTTCAATGGATTAACCCAGAGACAGGAATAAATTTGTCCTTATCTCCCAGTGTGCACCCAACTTCCATCAACAGCAACTCAACGTACCCTTATTTAATAGTGTTACAGCCACAGTTGAAGATATGCCCGGCTGAATAAAGAGAAATTTGGTATATATATATATATGTATCAGAGAGATGTATTTCAGACTATAGGCTAGACTCGATGTGCCTTAAGCAGGATAATGTCTATGCCGCTATTCCAGAATTCTATAACAGCAATGTTACACGTCATAATAGCCACACTGCTTCCAAGCCTTTGCGTGCAATCTGTGTCGTATTGCCTCCGGAACCTTTATGTGCAATCTGTGGTAACCGCCAAGTAATACGCTCCCCCCAACGGTGATATGCTGCAGAGTTCTATGACTCCTCGACTCGTTCTGTTTCTAGAAAACCCGCAACCAATTAATCCAGTGCTATCAACCCACTGTTCAGCTTCTAATCACATTGCGCGGCTGATTGCTTTGACGTGTTACTCCAGCTGGGACCTACCTTCACGTGTGGCCATGACAATCATTGCCACCATGCTACGATCTCATTCCGCTGGAATTCCACTTTGTGCAGCTGACGTGGGAATATACCATCGGATCAATCCATTTATGCATACGGGTCCCTCAATCCTACGCATAGTCAACGCATTTGGAGAAGTCCGCCGTCGGATAGAGATCTTTTTTTCTGCGTTGCGTGTTCCCACAGGTTCGGCTCCACAGAATTTGCCTTCAGCGTGCCTTTGTTAGACTGCGATGCGTATCATCACGTGCACCATTCACTCCTCCACACTTCTATACCAATCTCTGGCATGAGCTCTTCCCCGAGATGGGGCTTCGATCCTCACCAAAATATTTAATTTTATTTCTTTCCTCTGTGTCTCATAACGCAAAATTCTGATGACCCTTTTCTTTTTCCTTTTATAATAGACTTCCCAACAATAACAGGACGACGACAGCAGAATGGTGGCCTTCGGCGGTCGACACACTGCGTCAGTCAAACCCGGCTGAATCAGTATTCTTCAGATTTTGATGCGGCCTCTCTTACACTTCTAGATTGGCTTTTAAGTTTTCATGCAGCCTCCACAAATACTCGACTCCTTCAGCATAATACACTGCGCTTCATATGAAACTCGATCTTTGCCTTGAAAGAAATTTCCCTTGCGATAAACCCCTACCCTGAGGGTTTCTTCTTCAACATTTTCGCTCTAGGTACCGAGTTGTCTGTTTCTACGACAAACCCTTTGATAACAACAGCGGTAACTAAAATTTGTAATAATAATCACTGCACCTGTAGCTAAAACCCGCAGGCTAAGCCAAGACTGCAGGCTCTGATACCACTGTAATATCCCGGATGGGATATTTTAACTAAAAATGCCAAAAATACTGAATACCACAATTTGCCGTAAAATAAACATTTATTCAACAGAAGATTGCCATGTAAAATAAAAGACTGGAAACACTGCAATCCAATACCATATAGAACAGAAGGAAAATCTCAGCTTTTATTATAGATAATAAAAAGGGGTTTACATATAGATCTGACCCAGAAAGAGCTGAGATAGGAAACTGGCCACCAAGATAAGCCGCTGAACGGCGCTGGCCATAAACTGAACTGCTGCACTCTCCCTCCAGCAACAGCTGACACTGAACCCACTGAAAATGATGAACCCAAGTTGAAGATCTGATTGATCCTCACACCAAACTCTGAAGCTCTGTGAAACTCCTAAGTGAAGTCTCCTCAAGAGAGTTGGGTTTTCATCCAACACTCACAAATCACCCGAGGGTTTCCGTCCTGGGGCTACGGCTGAAGTAGAGAACCACGTCCTCAAACCTCTCATACACAAGCAAATGATCTACTCAAAAGATGTCTCCCAATGGCCTCCTCCCTTTCTTTTATAGATCCCTTGGAGCCTTCTAGAGCATTATTTTATTATTATTTTATTTATGGAGCACTTTTCCCTTTTATTAAAATATTATAAAATATTCCTTTTTAATGCAGGAAAGGGTATATCGTCTACCACGCCTCCTCCGGTCACTGAAATCTCTGTCTAACTGTCCCATCATGTAGGTCTCCTCGTCCCGGTTCCGATGAGCTATTACACTAAGGTGTTCCATCGTATATTCCTCCCGAAATGCCACCTTGAGCATAATCAGCTGAGTTAAGCCCATAAATAACTCAAAATTCCGAAAGTTATCGGAATGCATCGGAACGAAAGCCAGACTGCTCGAATGATGGAGTATATCAAGAAAATGCCTCCAAACACCATGAAAACTCCTCAAAACTCCTCTGAAAAGCTCCTGAGCCCACTGATAGCACCAATCTGTACATGTGACCTGTCTGCTCCTAACTCTGGAAGTCCCTCCTAGCCCTGTCACGGGTGATACCAAAAATGGGAACATTACAGTAATTGAGCTTTGGAACACTAGTGTATTCAGTGATTTTGGCAGGAACTAATAGACAGAGTTTGCAACTATTGTGGTGGGATTCATGTGGTAGTAGTGTTTCTTCTTTTGTTTTCATATGTTTGAAAGTATTGTACCTTCCATTTACATGTCCATGTCTTAATGTGATTAATTTCTAAGTTTGATAAGCATAATTCATTGGTTTCAATGCTCTGTTTTGGAGAAGTTATCACAATTATGTTCACTTTCTTCTGATATAAAGGAATTCATAATTCCTATGCACGTTTAGAAACCTTATCAGTCTATCACATTCACCAGGATACCTTAAAGTGCTAAAGTGTGTGCTTACCTTGCCTCATAACATCTCTGCAAGTCTGATTTCAGTGCCTTGACCTAGTTTTTCCTAGACCTAATTCACTATCCAGCACCAAATCCAAATCAATCAAACCCTAGAGCCTACTATATTTGGCCTAAAATCTCCATTATCCAGTCAATTTGGTTGTGAATCTCATTGAGAGAGCCCTCTCAGCCTAGTAGGGCTAGCTACTAGGTCAAGGTGGTTTGTGGTTACCTTTGCTGGTCTCATTCTCAGCCTTCGAAGATCAGGTGGTGTGTTAACATGTTGGCAACCATACTGGGGAATGAAAGGGACAGATCCTCCCTGGTTGTGCCATAATTTTAATTGAATTCTAGGCCTATGGATGATAGATCTTAGTCTTCATGAAGACTTATCTGAAAGTTGCAAAGAACCAAGTTGCGGAAACAGAGAACATTCTGGTTTCGAGAAGATACACTAGATCGAATCCAGATCTTCTTCCAGCTGATCTAGTTGAAGATTCAGAGAAACTTGTTTGGAAGCAGAGATCCCAACACTCATAATTTCAATCGAATCCTTCTCCATTGGTAAGATCTTCCTCGTTACCTACAAAAGTTTTATCTCTCGAAGACATACCTTTTGATTTGAAGTTTGAGTTGTCTCTATTTCGATCAAAGTCTGAAACTTCACTGTCTGAGATAGTATTTGACCCATTAAGACTATCTGAAGTAAAATCATTGTTTGAAGTAGTTTTTGATTCCCTGATTCTTGAAGAAAATTTACTTTCCGAAGAATCTAAATCTGAATCAGACTTTGACAAAAAAGTATGGAGTCAATTTGATAGGCTTGAAAAATTAGCTAATCAACTTCAATACACATCTAAAAAATCCATCATCCAATACCAGCAAGAGTCATTGTTCATTCCAACAGAATCCCAATCAGTTGTTGCCTCCTCATCTACACCTTCTACTTCATTACCTTCTCAGTCAACCCCTTCCATTGTTACTCTTGCACTTCACTCAGCATGATTCATGGCTAGATTTGCACCCCTGGTTCTACCCGCTCAACTCAATGTCTTACCACAAGGCTATGGCCAAAGACTCCCTTTCTTTGATGAGAATTCTAAAGTTACTACCAAACAACACTTAGTCAAAGTGACTGATTTCATTAACCTGGAAGAAACAGATGCCGATGATGCCAAGATGAGAATCATAGCCCAAAGCTTTTCCGGAGATGTTAAAACTTGGTTTAGATCTTTGACTTAAAATTCAATAGCCACTCCAGACTAGCTGATTGATGCATTCATAGCTCGATTGGAGATGAAGAAGAGCCCCTTGCAGATTCTTTTTGAGTATGACAACCTGAAAAGGAATCCAAATGAATTAGTTCAGGATTTCACTGCTCGTTTCAACCGAGTGTACAATTCAATTCCAAATGAGATCAAACCTCCTCCAGGTTTGGCTCTTTTGCATTGTCTGGATGCCTTTGATCTGGATATGACATACCAGCTCCGAGATAGAAATCTTGCAACACTAGAAGATATGCAAAGAAATGCAATCAGTGTGAAAGCAAACTTGTCAATTAAAAAGTCAAAGATGAAGGGTGAGAGAAAGGTAACAATCAAAGAAGAAACAACCACATCCTCTGAGGTAAAATTGGATAATTTAATAAGGAAGGTGGAAATTATGGTTGACAGAATGTCCATTACAAAAAAGACAGCCGGAAGCACAGGTTAGAAATCCTAACATCAGAGGACAGCAACAGCATCAGTTTAGGATCAAACAAAGAGAACAAAGGGCTCTCGAGCAGCAAGCACAACAACAACAGATTCAAACACCCTTACAGCGAAATTATGCTCAAGGGGTTGAAGAAGAAGAAGATCAGATTGTGGAAGAAAATCACTTCTTTACGACAGACGACCAACCTATATATTTGACAGAGGACAAAAAATATGTTGAGAAGACAGATTTGCCTAAGGATGAAGATTACATACTTGCCAATGATCATGAGTTGGAGGTTGAGTCCAATGATTATCAATGGGGTTATTTAAATGCACTCAGCTCACAACAGAGGCAATACTCGTTGAAAAGTAGAGATGTTCCTGTTAATCCTATTCAGAAGCGGGCATCCCAACAAAAAGATACTCAACCTAAGCGAGATCCTCAAGGTGATCAAAACAAAGGAAACGAGCCTGCAGCTGCAAATCAGAGCAAGATCAATCAGCGATCTACAAGCACACAAAGCAAAGAAAAAGAAAGTCAAAAGAAGGAAAATACAACAAAGGATCAGCCCGACAAAAAAGATACCGTCATTAAAGAGGTAGATAAGTCCATTCCTTTTAGCTTACAAACTGAAATCTCTAAATTAAAAGTCTCTATCCCTTTAATTGAACTTGTAAAAAACAATCAATATATATCTCACGTGGCCAAAATGTTGAAAGTAGATCCTTTATTTGAAATGGTAAATGTTGAAGATGACAAACCTGAACTCATTTTTGGTCCAGCCATAGATGGTCAGTTAGAAGATAGTGAAGTTCCCCCATTCAATCTGAGTTTGAGAATTCATCAACGTATCCTTCATAATGCCATGCTCAACTTTTAAGCTTCCCATACCCTGATGCTGAAGGCCATTATGGAGAAATTGGGCCTAGATATAACTCGTCCTTACCATGACCTGTATTCCTTTGATTCTAGTAGAGTTTGTTGTCTTGGTCTCGTTAGCACTCCGCTAGATTCCTAAGGCTGAGGAAGGAATCCCAGCCGAGGTAACCACAAACCAAGCTTTTGACTTGATAGCTAGCCTTATCAAGTCGGAGAGGGCTCTCTCCAAAAAGGTCACAGCCAGGAGGGTTGGAGCAATTAGGGTTTTTAGGCTAGATATTGACTGCAAGGTGTTGTTTTGATTTGATTTTGGTTGGGTTATCACTGGATGAAGAAATTAGGTCAAGGGAGCTAGGTCAGGGCAAATTAGATAAGGTTGCAGGGATCAGTGGGGTAAGGTAGGCACAAGGCTTATCACTTAAAAGATGATTGTGATGGAATGATGTTGATAGTGAAAAGAAGCTAGGAAGAGCATGGGAGATGTATTCTTCCTAGACTGAGGAAAATGGACAAACTATGGTCAATTCCCTAAAACAAAGCATGAGCAAGCATGTGTTATGATTATCAAACTTGAAAGAGATCATACCATAGAAATGAAGTGAACATGAATACAATACATTCTAACATATGAAACTGAAGAAAAGACAATGATAAACATCAATACCACAAGTATCCCATAAAATAGCTGCAACTCCTCTTTATTAGCTGGCCAAACTGAGTACAATAGTTCCTTGATCAATAAGCAAACATACAAACTGATTCCAACCCTTGCTTAATGTGAAGAAAGGGGCTAAATAGACATCAAACAAGCTTCACTCATCTTCAGGGGTCGAATCCATGAGGTGAGGAAGAGATCCACTAATTAATGAACTAAAAGCTGAAGTGTAGGATGGTCCAAGTGATTCACTCATTACACTCAAACTGATCATCTTGACTAAAGGATAACTTTACCTAATGAATCTACCCCTAGGCTGAGTCACCGGGTTCGGCGAATTTCAAGGTTGAAATTCGAAATTTGTAAGAACTATTTCTTATGATTTCTTACATGCACTTATCTGATTTTTGATATAAGTATAAAATCTAATGAGAGGAGTTTAACAGTTTAAATTGAAATTTCAACTTACAAAAATAACTATCTATACATTGAGGAATACCTGAAAATCTGAAACAAAACTTGAAACAAGCTGATGATTGCGATTGCTGGAGCTTTGGTTCTTCTCTTGAACGCAGCAGACAGATTACAGCGACAATCGGTTCCTCCCAGCCAATTTAGGAATAATCCTAAACCCAGAGGATGCCTCCTCTGCCCCCGTGCCTAGAATTCCAAGAACCCAGAGACTCCCTTTCAGAACAGTTCCTCTCCCTCCATATTGTCACTTGATAATCATGCAGAATTTCCAAAACAGCCCCCCTCTCCTCCATATTTCATCCCTTAAATAACCCTTCTCCACCGCCTCTTACCTCTCGAGATCTTATCCACATTAATGTTGATATTATAAGTATTTATGGTGAGGTGATTCACATTAACGTGGATAAGGATATATTTATGGAGGGGGTTATACGGTTGTTCTATTTATGGAGCATTTGTCTTACATTTAAGTACTTTTTTAAGATTAATTTTTAATATTTGAATATTCATTTTTAACTTAATGAATTAACTTTATATTTTAATTAAATTAAATTATTTTCTTTTATTAGTCCTTTTTCATATAATTGATACTTAGTTAATCTTAATATTAATCTTAAATCATAATATTAAATCTCTAACTTAGGTAATCTCGATATTAGTACGTAGGTGTACTAGTGCGATGTGCGCGATATATGCATGTGTAGCTATCAAATGTGCATATCGTATACACGCTAATATTATTTTGTGTATAACTTGGGAATGGGTCGTTACAAAATTCGTCGAATCTTAAACCAATTCGAATTTATTTGTTTAAATTTGCTCATAAAATTTCACTGGGTTTAATCGTAAACTAAAACCGAATTTCTAAACAGCACACCGCTAGCATTACACTCTCAGTTTTCATGAGTCGTGACTGGTCTCGTGACTTTGCAATCTCAGAAGCTTAGACTCCAGAGAATGACGATATGTCTCACATTGTTTTTTTTGGTTTAGTTGTTTGCAATGGTGAATTGGTCACTGTCGAAATCTGTAGTGTCGATATCAATGAAATTGCTTGATGCCAATGCAAGGATGATTGTCGAAATCTGAGTGTAGAGATCTACATAACACGTACGGTTCCAACACAATGGTGTCCAAGTCATGTAAAAAAAAAAATTATTTACATAACTTTTAATAAACATGGTCTACCATCTACATTTACATAACTTATTTATATTTCAATATATTTATATGTAAAAAAAAATATTTACATAATAATCTAAAGTTTTATTCATAATTTATTTATTTATCATTATAGTTATATATAATAATATGCGATTTTTAATATATTTATAAAATTCATGAAATAATGGGTTCATAGGGTGAGTCACATAGCATGAAGATGAGGAAACCACCTAGATGTAGGCTAAGTCACTGTGTTTATTTAATTATTAATCATGTTGGCAATTTGGCAATGTCATTTTTATTTATGGCATTTGTGTTTAAATTTATATATATATATATATATATTATTATTATTATGTCGAACTTAATGCCGAATTTTATTGTCAAAATTTCAACTGTCGAACTTTATTCGAATTTCAAAGTTGTTGAACTCGAACACGAACACGGTGACTATTTCCCTAGGTAACTTATCCTTGACATAATTACATTTACCATGATGAATTACATTGATCGAAAGATGATTCTCTAAGATAAAATCAAAATTTACAGTGAAAAAACAAAAAACTTAGCAAACTGTCATATGCGCAGCGCCTTAAGGTTGTGCGCCCTCCATCTTCAAGGTGACTTTTGACTGACCTACAGGTGTCCAAATCTTGCCCAAGATGGCTTGTTGGAAAACCCTGCCTGTCCTCTTTCTGAATATGCCTCAAGTTCTGAAAATGATGCTGATTTGACCCCTCAAAATTGCAATCTCCCAAGATTGCTCTGTGCGCAGCGCCTAGGCAAAAATATGGGCAGAAACATGATTTTTAGGGTGTTTTTTGTCCTTTTCAGTGGTCAGTTTGACTCAAAAACCTTATCAAATGTACAAGGTGCATGTCTCTATCATTCTGAACCCAATGGTGGTGACCTTTTGCCCAAAAAGTGTCCCTATCATTTGCACAACGCCTAGGGTACTGCGCATATGACAAATTTTCTGCTAAATCCTTATTCAGAAAAACACAGTCAAACTCAAAATTTGCAAAAAAGTTTGTAAATGCCTCAAAATTTGTAAAATAGCTGATGATGATGTGTCTAGGCTTGAAGGGAAGCCTTAGCAAGAATGTCCAACTTTTTCTTTTCCTCCATGGTCAACTCTTCAATTTTTGCATTGGCACTTTTGAGCTTGGCTAATGCAATTTTCTCCTTCAGGGCATAGTGATTGACCTTTCTCCTCAATAGGTCATTATCCTTATTTTCCTTGGCTAGCAGCTTCTCCAAGTGTTGATTGGCTCTATCAAGCCATGGCTCCCTGTTCTCACTGATTTCTATAGCAAGCTACTCATTTAGGGTTAGTTGATAAGCAAGCTCATATTCCTTTTGCCTCTCTAGAGCTAGAGCTCTTTTCATCCCTCTAATTCTAGGTCTCTGTCTTGGTACCTGTTCTTCTTCATCATCAAGTCAGCATACCTTTCAAGTGTTTCATCTAGCATGACTTTGGCCTTTTGAGCAGTGAAATACTTAACCTCATAAATGACTTGTTTGGTTTTCACTTGGTCATTTTCTTGCTCAAGGAAGTGTATTACATATCTTGCCTTGTCAAGATTAGTTTGAACTTCCTTAATCTTGACATCCTTTGCTTGATGACAACATTAGTGATTTTGTCATTATCATCCTCATCTTGGTCAACAAGATGAAATTCCTGCTCTATTTCATGAGTGTCCTCCTCATCATGAATGATTGGCTCAATGACCTTCTCTTTTTCCTTTATCCACTTGTTGTGTTGTTGTAGAAGGCATGGCCTCTTCCACTCCATGTGGAGCAAACACATGCTTGTAGCCTCTATGGTAGGTTTTTGGCAATGGCTCAACCTCAATTATACTAGCCCACTTAGAGTCAGTATCCTCTATCCTGCTGGGTGATCCAATGTCATGATGAGATGGAGATGAAGGAGGTGAAGTGCACTGATCAGATGATGATGAATGAGCTATGGGCTGAGATGGAGGAATGTAAGTGGATGGCTGGGATGATGAAGGCACATTTTGTGCACGCTCAGTAGGAGGATCTTTGAATATATCATGGGCTATGAAGGTTTCCCATGCAATGTTTAGTTGATTAAGATGGTGGAGGACTATGATCTTAGTGAGGGAATGATGGAATAGAATTTTCATTTGATGTTCATATTGCCTTTTCTGGACAATGAATGTCGTCTTATCTATGCTTCAGAAAAGGTATTAGGGTATGTTCAACATCTTTACCCTAGTGAAATGCATCAAGAGGCGGATGTGATAAATATAGAGTCTTGAAAATCTACCCTCACATGAAAATTATTTCATGATTATCTTCATCATCTGTGCATATCTGTCCTAGAGGTGGGAAAATGGAAAGAACCTCTTTCTCTCATTCCTATGCCTTGGTTTCAGGAAAGGCTCAAAGTAGTTTTCCTCCAAATCACTCTTTTTGAACCACTTCTCCCTAACATTTGGGATCCTAGTGGCCGTTGAAATGGTGGCAGTTGAGACAGTAAAGGTACCTCCAGCTAAAGTGACTTGGTTTTTGTGGAGGTTGGATACGAAGAGCCTAGTCAACCTGGCATGGTGCTGAACCCTCTGAACTTGTTCAAAAAAATCATAACAACCAACATATTTGAAACATGTTACTGTCATTGGAGAGGCTAAAAGTTCCCTAGTATTAACAGGTTCAGGTCTGAGCACTCTTCCACCTCTATGTGGTCTCCTCTCCTTCACTGAATATTATGTTTCCTTCCTCTTCTACCATGGTGTTTTTGTCAAAACCCAAGGGATTAGGAATGATAAAGTGTGTAAGGTGACTTTTTTGGGGATAGGTAATGGGGAAAGGGAAATTTGTGGGAAATAATTTTAGGGATATGAGAAATGGGGAAGGGAAAAGGAGTGTTAGTGTGATGGGAATTGAGATGGGGAATTGGGAGCCTAGGTAAAAAGAAGCACCTAGGGCTTAGGATTTTAAGTTTTAAAAGCTTAGGGACAAGGATTATACTAACAGAGATTTGGGAATGAGTATTTGCAATATGGGAAGGGTATGAGAGTGCAAGGGAAAGGAGTTTTGGGAGTTTTTAGTGTTAGGGAGGAAAACTAGGGTTTTGAGTGGTTAAAACACCAAATTATCAAGCAAATTACACAACACCAAACAAATAAACTTGAAGGAGGTAAATGATGATGGAAGACACCTTTACTTGCTTGCTGGAGGCTCAAATAGCTTTTGCAAGTTCTGGAGGTGACTTGGTGAAGTTTGGATGATTTGCTGGCTTGCTAAACATATGCCCAGAAAATAGAAAATCACTCTCTTCAAGTGTTTGCTTGATGGAATAGGAGGCAAATGAATTTCAAATTGATGTCTAGGAGTCTTTAATGCTTGAGCGAATTTAGATTTCAATCAAAAACCCACTTTTCCATTGTTTCCTTTCACTTTTTTGACACATTTGCTAATTACCCTTTTCTTTTGAGTTTTCTTCTTTGCAGGATGAAGTTGGTGGAGTTTGGCACTTTTCACTTTCAGTTGGTGATTTTCAGTTTGGGATATATGATTTGAGTTGGAAGCTAGGGATAGAACTTATTACATATTATAAGCATAAAATTACATAAAAAATTAAAAATAAATTACATCTCTGTTTTCATATCAAACTTTAAAACCAAAGCTACAACTTTAAAAATATCATATTTAAATGCTGATAATCTTCCGCAGATGATAACGAAATGTTTATTGAGTCACTCTCACACCTTTTGCTGACCTTATTGAGAAGAAATGGTGCATTTTTGGACCTTGAACAATAAAACCTAATGACCTAATGGGACCTTGAATGACCTGACTCCATGGTTGACTTTGATTGACATAAGATATAGTGAAATGAGCTTTTCAAAAGTGTTCTAATGCTCAGCAAGACATGAAGGTGGGCCAAAAATGTGAAATTTTGAGGGAGAGTGAGGTGTTATGACTTGGACTATCATCATTGAATCAATTTTTTGCATGACCTAATGGAATGATAAAATAATTCAGAGTGGGACCCCTAAAATGAGTATAAAAAGAGTAATTTTGATCAATGATGGAAGAATGCATATTCTGACACCAATATCGGTCTTATTGGGGATGACAGCTCCTTGTAGGTGTCAAGAACACCATAGACCAAGTGCCTAACCATTGGGCCAATACGGTAAAAAAACTCAAACTAAAATGCATGACTAAATACTGACTAAAAATAAAAAAACTTACTAAACTTATTGATGGCAGCATATCACCGAAACTTGAGGGCTTCAAATCCTGATGACAACCACCTGCCTGCTGAAGACATATGTACAATCATGTGAAGTGATCCTTCTAGTGTAACCAATCCAGCAGATGGCTACTTACTAAAATTCTGCTCTCAGTTTCCTTGAGCAGGCAGAAAAAACAAAAACTAGGCCACTCCAATTGTCTACTGAACATGTGCTTCTGGTCTATGAAAACAAGAAAATACATCTTCCCTGCTAATTGTAGCAAATCAGTAAAAGGATCTTCAAAAATATGAAGTGTTACCTTGTCTTGAGATTCAACAAAAACACAAGCACACTCTTCGTTTTGATCTAAAAGAACACTTGGTTGTTGATCCATAGGAGAGCATAGGGAAGTATGACTTTCTACTATCTAAGTGTTGGCTACGAATTCCTGAAGCATGGGAAACTCTGACTCTATCACTTGCACGTTGTCTCTCTTAGGCTCATACTCCTCAAATTCATATTCTAAATCATCTTTGAACAACAAACATTCTTCAAGATTGTTAAACATGACAGCCCTATCTTCTTCATAAAAGAAAACAATATTTGTTAGCTGATCTCCTTGCAGAAAATCATCATCACAAATTGGTTTACTCACAACAACTTCCTGTATGGCTTCATCAGTCTCATGACTATTATCATTCAAACCCAGACTTTCATTTTCAATAATGGAAGAGGCTTCCCTCACACATTCTTGACTGTGCGAACATTGTAAGAGCTGCAAATCTACATTCGCTTGGGCTATAACATGATTTTTCAGGAGCTGATCTATTTCATCTTCAGACAAAGGAGAAAACTGAGTTTAAAGCAATTTACATTGATTTGGTGATTTTCATTTTCAAGATCGGGAATTGGCACTTCTCTTTCTTGGTCCTAGTCTGTCTCATCTAAGGAGGGAGCTACTGATTCTTTTTGGTGATGGAAAAGGTTCTCATGCAAAGGCTTACGGCTCTCTTCATCCAAGGAGGAAACTGCTGGTTCTTGTTGGGAGGCAAGATCATGAAGGGATCCTATGATCTCATCATCTAGACAGTCTTCATCCCCATACAACTTTTTAAGAAACTCAATGAAATTATTAGAGATCTCACAACAACTATCAATCGTCAACAAGGAAGAATTAGAGCTTTGATAATGTTGAATAAAACTGAATTAAAGTCCTTTAGAGAATATAAACTAGCAGATGGTAGACTCTCATACCATGATCTCGCTTTTTCCTCCAAGGTAGCCATAAACAGCTTCATCAGACAATCTTCAAGAAACTCAATCTTTAGTTTGTGAATATGCAAATGAAATTTGACCAAATGCAAACTAGCATCTTCACCATCTTGACCCTTAAACTTTGACAGTCCTAATTGCCAATATATACGAGAAATACGATTCAGAAATCAGGAATATGAGCTTGATTCATAGGAGCATACCTTCGAGCAATCAAACATATTTTGATAACAATGAAGTCACCAAGAAGTTCTTCAGGCTACCGGTTCTTGAAGAGTGGAGTCGCCATGAGAATTCTGAACCTTGGGATTCTTTGACACTGTAGTCTCCAGGTGAATGATGCACAAGCTTCTTGTGCCTGATCGTTGTTCACCATCAACAATCAGATCTGATCTTTGTCGTTCTTTCCCAAGGAAGATCTAATCTTTCGATCCCTGGCAACGACGCTAGAATGTTATCACTCTGCCAGATTCCTAAGGCTGAGGAAGGAATCCCATCAAAGGTAACCACAGACCAAGCTTTTGACTTGATAGCTAGCCCTATCAAGTCGAAGAGCGCTCTCTCCAAAAAGGTCACAGCCAGGAGGGCTGGAACAATAAGGGTTTTTAGGCTAGATATTGAGTGCAGGGGGTTGTTTTGATTTGATTTTGGTTGGGTTATCACTAGATGAAGAAATTAAGTCAAGGAAGCTAGGTCAGGGCAAATGAGATAAGGTTGTAGGGATCAATAGGGCAAGGTAGGCACAAGGCTTATCACTTAAAGATGATTGTGATGGAATGATGTTGAGACTGAAAAGAAGCTAGGAAGAGCATGGGAGATGTATTCTTCCTAGACTGAGGAAAATGGACAAACTGTGATCAATTCCCCAAAACAGAGCATGAGCAAGCATGTGTTCTGAATCCTGATTATCAAACTTGAAAGAGATCATACCATAGAAATGAAGTGAACATGAATACAATACATTCTAACATATGAAACTGAAGAAAAGACAATGATAAACATCAATACCACAAGTATCCCATAAAATAGCTGCAACTCCTCTTTATTAGCTGGCCAAACTAAGTACAATAGTTCTTTGATAAATAAGCGAACATACAAATTGATTCCAACCCTTGCTTAATGTGAAGAAAGGGGCTAAATAGACATCAAACAAGCTTCACTCATCTTCAGGGGTCGAATCCATGAGGTGAGGAAGAGATCCACTAATTTCTGAACTGAAAGCTGAAGTGTAGGATGGTCCAAGTGACTCACTCTTCATTGCACTCAAATTGATTCATCTTGACTAAAGGATAACTTTACCTAATGAATCTACCCCTAGGTAACTTATCCTTGAAATAATTACATTTACCATGATGAATTACATTGATGAAAAGATGATTCTCTCAGATAAAATCAAAATTTACGGTGAAAAACAAAAAAACTCAACAAACTGTCATATGCGCCATTTTCCTGTCATACGTGCAACTCCTTAAGGTTGTGCGTCCTCCATGTTCAAGGTGACTTTTGACTGACCTACAGGGGTCCAAATCTGGCCCCATATGGCTTGTTGGAAAGCCCTGTCTGTCCTCTTTCTAAATATGTGTCAAGTTCTGAAATGATGCTGATTTGACCCCTCAAAATTGCAATCTCCCAAGACTGTTTTGTGTGCAATGCCTAGGCAAAAATATGGGCAGAAACATGATTTTTAGGGTGTTTTTTTTTTCATTGACCAGTTTGACTCCAAAACCTAAGCAAATGTACAAGGTGCATGTCTTCATCATTCTGAACCCAACGGTGGTGGCCTTTTGCCCAAAATGTGTCCCTATCATTTGCGCAACACCTAGGGCGCTGCGCATATGATAAATTTTCTGCTAAATCCTTATTCAGAAAAACACAGTCAAACTCAGAATTTGCAAAATTTTTTGTAAATGCCTCAAAATTTGTAGATAATTGAGGATGATGTGTCTAGGCTTGAAGGGAAGCCTCAGCAAGAATGTCCAAATTTTTCTTTTCCTCCATGGTCAACTCTTCAATTTTTGCATTGGCACTTTTGAGCTTGGCTGATGCAATTTTCTCCTTCATGGCATAGTGTTTGACCTTTCTCCTAAATAGGTCATTATCCTTAATTTTCCTTGGCTAGCAGCTTCTCCAAGTGTTGATTGGCTCTATCAAGCCATGGCTCCCTGTTCTCATTGATTTATATAGTAAGCTACTCATTTAGGGTTAGCTAATCAACAAGCTCAGCGTCCCTTTGCCTCTCTAGAGCTAGAGCTCTTTTCAACCCTCTAGTTCTACGTCTCTGTCTTGGTACCTGTTCTTCTTCATCATCAAGTAAGCCATACCTTTCAAGTGTTTCATCTAGCATGACTTTAGCCTTTTGAGCCTCCCTTTGAGCATTGAAATACTTAACCTCTTCAATGACTTGTTTGGTTTTCAATTGGTCATTTTCTTGCTCAAGGAAGTGTATTACATATCTTTCCCTATCAAGATTAGATTGAAGCTCTTTAATCTTGACATCCTTGCTTTGATGACAACATTAGTGATTTTGCCATTGTCATCTCATCTAGGTGAACAAGCTGAAAATCCTGCTCTGTTTCATGAGTGTCCTCCTCATCATGAATGATTGGCTCAATGACCTTCTCTTTGCCTTTATCCACCTGCTGTGTTGTTGTAGAAGGCATTTTCCCTTCCACTCCATGTGAAGCAAACACATGCCTGTAGCCTCTTTGGTAGGTTTTTGGCAATGGCTCAACCTCAACCATACTAGCCCACTTAGAGTCAATATCCTCCATCTTGCTGGATGATCCAATGTCATGATGAGATGGAGATGAAGGAGGTGAAGTTGACTGATCAGATGATGATGAATGAGCTATGGGCTGAGATGGAGGAATGGAAGTGGATGGCTGGGATGATGAAGGCACATTTTGTGCATGCTGAGTAGGTGGATCTCTGAATATATCATGGGCTATGAAGGTGTCCCATGCAATGTTTAGTTGATTAAGATGGTGGAGAAATATGATCTTAATGAGGGAATGATGTAATAGACTTTTCATTCGATATTCATATTGCCTTTTCTGGACAATGAATGCCATCTTATATATGTTTAGGAAAAGGTAGTAGGGTATGTTCATCATCTTTAACCTAGTGAAATGCATCAAGAGGTGGATATGATAAGTATAGAGTCTTGAAAATCTACCCTCACATGAAAAATATTTCATGATTATCTTCATCATTGTTAAACACCATGTTAAAGCACACACATGGTGTATGAGGAGAAGAATGCACACACACAAGAGAAACAACACACAATGAAAGATAAGCGTGAGGCTTTCTATTTTCCATTATACAAAGATGTACATTTATAATACAATGGTGTGACTCTTGGTTTCACATTCCAAGGTCACTTGGACTCCATTGTGACTTTTCGCATTCCACACCTACCCATGTAGGATTAGGTGTTCCAACATCCCCCCTTAATCCGAAGGGGTATGTGTGAGTCCAAGAAGAGAGTTGTAATACAAATCTGCAAAGTATACATGGCAACACTTGGGCTGAATCAACTCTCTGAAATGTTGGAAAAAAGAGGTGGTTTGAGGATGACCACCAACACTGGAACGCAAAACTTGTTGCAGTTCCCGGAACTCTTCCAAAACTGGCAAGAAGCTGAAGGCTTCTGCTAGAGGAATTGTCCCTCATAAAAAAGGGATACCTTCAACCTAAAAGAAGGGAGGTCTACTACCTGTGATGGTTTTAGGATTACCAACAACTTTGGAATGCTTGAAGCATTTCCTAGAACTCAACCAAAGCTAGCAAGAAGGTGAAGGCTGCTAAGCTGAAGGCTTCTGCTAGAGGAAGTGTTTCTCATATATGAAAGGGAGACCTTCAACCTAAAATAAGGGAGGTCTACTACCTGTGGTGGTTTAAGGTTGTCCACCAACCAAAGATGATGGTTTAAGGTTGTCCACCAACCGAAGGCATGCTCATGGGCATCAATGTCTCTGGCTACATTTCTGAATCTAGAATGACGAATTGTGGCTCAGGCTCGCTTGAACTATTGTGTCTTTGGCTACAACTCTAAACATGGAATGAGAGATTGTGGCTCAGGCTTGCTCGATCTGGCGTTGAAGCTTGTACATGACCACCATTTCCCCCCCTGTCAGGGACAAGGTGAGATGATGGCGAAAACTCAACTGCAATTTTTCTCAATATTCTTGAACAAGTTCTAACATGTGTTGTAAACATCTTCTTGGCTGTTGATGCCCATTGCCAAGAAGCGATCCATCCAAGATGAATCTTTGTTCTTGTAGGAGGCTTGTGTCTAAAGCATCTGTGTGAAGAATGGGTGTGCCGACCACAGTGCTTGCATGGATGAAGATCAAAACAGTGATCTTTCATATGGCCAACTCAATCACAGTGTTGGCATTTCTCAATCTGTTGTGGAAGTGGAACAGGATCTGGAACAGCTGCAGGTGAACTGTCATACAGGAATCCGGCACTCTGAAATTTGATAGGCTTGGTGTAGTCTGGAATATGAAAGGACACATCCTTGTCATATCCAAGACCAGTTTGGTGCTTGTTGTGGACAAACTCTTCCCAAGGTCTGATGATGGGCTTAGGAAGTGCAGGCTGAGCTGCTGCATCTGCATGTACATTTGTGCATCTACAAGGCGCTGAATGTGAATCAACTGCAACTTTATCTTCTTTTTTCTGATGAGAGTCCTTCTCAATCTTCTGAACAGAAACAGGTTCAGAATGGTGACTCTTTTGCTGAAGTTCGTCTTGTTGGAGCTGAGATTCCAACTGCAAAAACTCAATCTTTTATTGTGCATTTTGCAAACAATTTTGAATGTTACAAAGAGCATCCTTGCTCATTTTTATCACATCATCAACATTTGAATGAATGAGGTTATTCAACAACACTAATACCTCATTGATTTGGCCATTTTCAACAACTTAGGCTCAAAAAATAAAGGGTGTCGGCTTCAACCGAAAATGCACCCGTTTACAATGTGATTCAACAAAAAATACAAATGACTCAAGGGATTCTCAGAGTACAAAGTGTGCTCCTCAAATGATGGAGGGCAATCAACAATCTTTCAACTCAAATTCACTGATTCCAACTATGAATGAAGAGGCAAATTCCACTCAAAATACAATGTTAGCTCAATACATATCTCTGCAAAATATTTGCAACTGAAAACACTAGTGCAAGGGGCCTTTAAAGCAGCTGAAATTTCCTTCAAAGAGCTGTTCAAATGATGTCAAACTTGTCTTCAAATGTGAAATTCTTCAAAAAATCACCCTTATGCCACAAATCATAAAATGGAAAATTGCAATTGTCTCTTTATATTCAGTCTATCTGCTCCTCATATGTCATTTTCTTCATTTCATTTCTGCTGTTCTTGTCTTCTCTCTTTTTCCTCTCTCTCTACTTTTTTTTTTTATTTTTTTTTATTTTTATTAATTTAATTAAAAATTAATTAAAAAAAAGAGAATAATTAAAAAATGGAGAATTTAAAAAGGGATTATTAAAAATGGAGGGGGGGGGGAGAGGGGGTGATTTAATTAAAAGGAAAGGATATTAATTTTACAAGGGATAAGTTAAAATGGGTGGGATGTCGTATTAAATGGGAGGAAGGGACAAACTTTACGTGGAGGGATTAATAATTAAAATGAGGGGAATCAAAAATCGAATTTAAAAATGGGAAAGGGATATTTATTGAGATGGGAGGTATTATATAAAAGGATTTATTAATGGAAGAGGGGAGTTGGAGAAAAACCGATTTTTTTATTTATAAAAGGAGCGGTATTATATATTAAAGTGGTATTGATTAAGTGGGGGGCGGTATGGTAAGCCTTATGGCAGCTTGTGCGTTGAAGCAATGGGTTGTATTAGTAATGAAGGGGCGGAAGGGTGAGATGGGGGCGGGTTAAACAGGGAGGTGAAGAGTCGCGTGAGGGGGAGAGCGGGTCTGCCGTGAGGGAGGGAGTGAGGGGTATGTGCAGCGTAATGAGCGTGGGAGGGTAGTGGAGTTATGCCGTGGGTGTGGGGAGTTTGCAGAGAGCGCGGGGAGATGGCGTAGGGAGGCCGCAGAGCGAGGGTGAGAGTATGAGTTGTGTGGCGTAGTTGCAGATAAGGGAGGGGCAGGTTGAGCGATGGGAGGCGGTGAGTTGGAGATGTAAAAAATTGCAGGTTTGAGCGATGGGAGGCGGTGAGTTGGAGATGTAAAAAATTGCAGGTGGGAGTGTATGCGTTTCAATGTGGGAAGGGGTGTGTAGAGCGTAGGGTGAGCGTTGTTTGAATGGAGAGAGGGCGCCGCTGTGAGGAGGAGCGTGTGGGAGATTGCAAGTCGAGTGTTAGAGGGATGTATGGTGAGGGCGTAGGTAGAGTGGAGTGTTAAGCAGATAGGTGTAGAGCAAAGTGCAGGGATTAAGAAATGACAGTTGGGTAAGGGGGCCGAAAGGCCATGGAATTGATTTTTTATTTTTATTTTTTATTTTTTATTTTTATTTATTTTTAAATCAAAACAGCAGAGAAGAACAGAGAATCTACATTTTCTTCCAGCAGTAGAATTTTCTTCCTTTCAAATATATAGCAGAATGGACAAAGTGCAGAAATGAGGGCAACAATAGAATTTTTCCAGCAGCAGAGAAACCCACAATTGCAGAATTTTCCAGATTATTTCAATAGTAAAACCCAGAAATCTTTCTCAGGAAATGTGGCATAATTTCTCCAGTAAAAAAACTCACAAATTTTCTAATAAAAGCCAGAAACTTCTTCAGAAACCCTCTTTAAACTATTTTCCAGCAGCTCAAAATGGTGCAGAATTTTATAGAAATTGCAGGAAAAATGAGAATGAAAACCTTCATATGGGCAGTGCTGCCTTTCCTTCAAAACCAATTTTTGAATGCTTCTTCTTCTTCAAAGCAGATTTCTGAATGCTGCAGAATCACTGAATGCTGCTCCTCTTCAAAACACCTCTGAATGGCGGCAAAAACACTGCTGCAAAAACTCTCTAAATGATGCAAAAATGCGGATATGCACAAGCCATAAACACAAATGGCTCACTCAAGGTGAAGCAGGGCCAGCAATCGCCTGCTCTGATACCATGTTAAACACCATGTTAAAGCACACACATGGTGTATGAGGAGAAGAATGCACACACACAAGAGAAACAACACACAATGAAAGATAAGCGTGAGGCTTTCTTATTTTTCCATTATACATGATGTACATTTATAATACAATGGTGTGACTCTTGGTTTCACATTCTAAGGTCACTTGGACTCCATTGTGACTTTTCGTATTCCACACCTACCCATGTAGGATTAGGTGTTCCAACAATCATCAATGCATATCTGTCCTGGAGGTGGGAAAAAGGAAAGAACCTCTTTCTCTCATTCTTATACCTTGGTTTCAGCAAAGGCTCAAAGTAGTTTTCCTCCAAATCACTTTTTTTTACCACTTCTTCCCAACATGTGGGATACCGGTGGCAGCTGAAATGGTGGAAGTTGACATAGTAAAGGTGACTCTAGCTAAAGTGACTTGGTTTTTTGGGGAGGTTGGATATGAAGAGCCTGGTCAACATGGCATGGTGCTAAACCCTCTAAACTTGTTCACAAAAATCACAACAACCAACATATTTGAAACATTTTATTGTCATTGGAGAGGCTAAATGTTCCCTAGTATTAACACGTTCAAGTCTGAGCACTCTTCCCCCTCTATGTGGCTTCCTCTCCTCTGTTTCCCCTCCTTCATTGAATATTATGTTTCCTTCCTCTTCTGCCATGGTGTTTTTGTCAAAACCCAAGGGATTAGGAATGATAATGTGTGTAAGGTGTCTTTTTTGGGGATAGGAAATGGGGAAAGGGAAATATGTGGGAAATAATTTTAGGGATATGAGAAATGGGCGAAGGGAAAAGGAGTGATAGTGTGATGGGAATTGGGATGGGGAGTTGGGAGCCACGTAAAAAGAAGCACCTAGGGCTTAATGTTTTAGGTTTTAAAAGCTTAGGGACAAGGATTATACTAACAGAGATTTGGGAATGAGTATTTGCAATATGGGAAGGGTATGAGAGTGCAAGGGAAAGGGGTTTTAGGAGTTGTGAGCGTTAGGGAGGAAAACTAGGGTTTTGAGTGGTTAAAACACCAAATTATCAAGCAAATTACACAACACCAAACAAATAAACTTGAAGGAGGTAAATGATGATGGAAGACACCTTTACTTGCTTGCTGGAGGCTCAAATAGCTTTTGCAGAAGTTTTGGAGGTGATTTGGCGAAGTTTGGATGATTTGCTAGCTTGCTGGACATATGCGTAGCGCCTTAAGGTTGTACGCCCTCTCTTCAGGCTGTGTGCAATGCCTTAAGGATATGCGCCCTCTCTTCAGACTGTGCGCAGCGCCTTAGGGATATGCACCCTTTGCTCAAATTTTCTCCAATTTTGCCCAGAAAATCGAAAAATCGCTCTCTTCAAGTGTTTGCTTGATGGAATAGGAGGCAAATGAATTTCAAATTGATGTTTAAGAGTCTTTAATGCTTGAGCGAATTTAGATTTAAATCAAAAACCCACTTTTCCATTGTTTCCTTTCATTTTTTTGACACATTTGCTTATTACCCTTTTCTTTTGACTTTTCTTCTTTGCAGGATGAAGTTGGTGGAGTTTAGCACTTTTCACTTTCAGTTGGTGATCTTCAATGTGGCATATATGATTTGAGTTGGCAGTTAGGGATAGAACTTATTACATATTATAAGCATAAAATTACATAAAAAATTAAAAATAAATTACATCTCTGTTTTCATATCAGAATTACAATTTTTATATGAAAATCAAACCTTAAAATCAAAATTAGAACTTTAAAAATATCATATTTACATGCTGATAATCTTCTGCAGATGATAATGAAGTGTTTATTGAGTCACTCTCACACCTTTTGCTGACCTTATTGAGAAGAAATGGTGCATTTTTGGACCTTGAACAATAAAACCTAATGACCTAATGGGACCTTGAATGACTTGACTCCATGGTTGACTTTGAGTGACATAAGATATAGTGAAATGAGCTTTTCAAAAGTGATCTAATGCTCAGCAAGACATGAAGGTGGGCCAAAAATGTGAAATTTTGAGGGAGAGTGAGGTGTTATGACTTGGACTACCATCAGTGAATCAATTTTTTGCATGACCTAATGGAATGATAAAAAATTTCAGAGTGGGACCCCTAAAATGAGTATAAAAAGAGTAATTTTGATCACTGATGGCAGAATGCATATTCTGACACTAACAAGTCTCATAGAGGATTTGGTAGTTTACCTTGAACAAATCCCAGCAAAGAATGTCTTGATGGATGTGGTGGTAGCTAATATACCGCCACGGTTTGGTATGTTGCTGTCAAGGTCTGGGGAGTGAAGTTAAGAGGTGCTTTGCAACTAGATTTTTCTTATGCCACCATCCCATGCCAGCTTCCCTTTCAATTTCCCCTCCGTTCACCTCTCCCTTTTTCCCATTTATACCTCATGTAATGTGAGATCGTACTTACTCATGGATCTTTTCCTGAAGATGAACCACGGTGGTTTGGTTTGAAATGTCGAAATAAAAAACATGGATGCGACATACCTGGAAAACACCACTACAAAAAATACTGTTCGCGAAAGCCTAAAATCTACATCCTATTAATGCTGTACATACAGATCTTGAATCATTTATTTTGTTTAATGATAGTGGTTTGAATGATGCAGATAGTCAGCTCATAGAAGTAGAATAAATTCCAGAAATTTCCAATAGTGTTAGAGTAGTTTTAGATGAGGTAAAAGGCAACCAGCTTAGTTCTTCAGAGCAGTCATCAGATAAGTCAGTTTTCTCTCATTCCAATGATGAGCATTTGTATCATTTGAGAATTGTATTTAAGAAATGCAGGAAATTTGGGATTTCCTTTAATCCAAAAAAGAGTCTTTTTTGCCATGGAGGAGGGCAAGCTTCTCGGTAATATCATCTCCAAAGATGGTATCCGGATTGATCCTTCTCAGGTTGAGGCTATTCAGCAAATTGACTTTCCATGCAGTAAAATAAAAATTCAAGCTTTCAATGGTAAGATGAACTTCTTAAGGAGATTTATTCCAAATCTGGCCGAGCATCTTCGAGAAATAACCCACATGCTAAAAAAGGACAATGAGGTAAAATGGTCCGAGGATGCCATAAAGTCTTTTAATTCAGTGAATTTTTCCTTAACTATATCTCCTATTTTAATCAGCCCCGATTACTCAATTGATTTTATCATATTTTCATTTGCCTCCAAACATACCTTGGCTATTGTTTTAATGCAAAAGAAGGATAAGACCGACCAACCCATTGCATTTATCATCCGTACCATTAGGGATGCAGCCCTTAGATACAATATCATTGAGAAGCAAGCCTTGTCCCTGGTAAAGGCATTGAAGGACTTTCGTGTATATATCCTTCATTCACATATTCTAGCTTATGTCCCCAATGCAGCAGTAAAGGATGTTCTTATGATAACTGATCCGAAAGGTAGAAGAGGGAAGTGGATAGCAGCAATGTTAGAGTATGACCTCGAGATCAAGCCCACAAAGCTGATCAAAGGTTAGGGATTAGCCAAGCTCATGGCTGAATCAATTTTACATGTTCTATATATCAACCTTATTTCAATTTTGTCCGATGAAGAAGAGGAAGGCACACTCATACAGGTATCTGATATTTTTCTCTCACCCCCTTGGTATTCCGACATCACATATGTTCTTCAGCAGCTTAATCCTCCTCCAGGCATGTCTAAAAGTAAGGGAAGGTCATTGAAGTTGAAGGCTTCCAAATACTGCATTTTGGACAATGCTCTTTATTGGAAAGACCTGGGAGGTGTCTTGCTGAACTGTTTAGTAGAAGATGAAGCCAAAGAGGTAATGAATGATTTCCATAAGGGATATTGTGGAGGTCACATGTTTTGGAAAACCACGACTAATAAGGTGTTGAGCGCTGGATATTATTGGCCAACTCTTTTTGCAGATTTATATAAAACAGTGATGAGTTGCCATGAGTGTCAGGTATTTCAGGGTAAAAGAAAACTTCTTCCATTACCTTTGCAACCTATTTCCGTGCAAGCACCTTTTCAGCAGTGGGGCCTTGACTTTATCAGAGAGATTCACCCTGCATCATCAACACAACATAAATGGATTTTAACAGCTACAAACTACTTCACCAATTGGATCAAAGCGATCCCAACAAGGCAAGCAACAGATTTTGTAATTATTCAGTTGTTGGAGACTAACATTTTGTCTCGTTTTGGCTGTCCTCATAGGATCATTACAGACAATAAGGTTGCATTCAAGTTGAAGAAAATGGTTGAGTTTTGTGACAAGTACAACATCAAATTGGGGCACTCAACCACGTATTATCCGCAAGGTAATGGATTGGCAAAATGTTAATTTTTTTGTAGATGTTCTATGCTTGATGCAACTTTACTTTTTCTCCAATATCAGATAGCAATCACATAAACAATAAAGTAAAATGCTAATAAAAGATACCAGTAGATCGACAGAAGACAAGCCAGAAATATATAAGTGTGTTAATGTGTTACGACGGTCAACAGGATGCTTCAACTAGCAAAGTCTCAATATGGTCAACCAACCAGCAATGTTACACAACCCTCTAGGACAGCGAAACAGTCAACTCAAAAGTCAACATTGTCAGTCAACGGTCAATGCAAACAACATCAACAACTAGGCCAACGCAGCAAAGTCAAAGTCAACATCTAGCCTCGAGAATAGTGCCAGAAAATGCGGATTAGGAAAATCGAACTTTTGGGAGAGTTTCAAGTCCTTTTGACCTTGCATTGACCAAAGTCAACGCTGGTCAAAGTTTGTTGCAGAAACCCTAGACCGAAATCAGAAATGTGTTGTTGCTGGAATTTTCCCACGTGTGGAGAGAAGAGCCACCAAGGTCATCAAACCAATCAGATGAGGAGAGAGAAATGTGTGAGGATGAGATGAGTGAAAATGTTCTCCAACGTTGACCAATATATATCCATCAATGAGGGTGTGTGACACAACTGCTAGGGCACAAAACCTTAATGCCGACTTGCACATATCTTGAATAAATTCAAAATAAATGTTATACTCATCGGATCAAGATGATCTTGTTGTGAAATGTAACTAGGTCGGTCTTCATGCTAACTATGTAACTATGAAAAGAAGAAGAAAATGGTAATAAAAATGTATTTTTGTCTCATGGGTTTCATGAGTAAATATTCTATGTAGATAGACTTCTTCTTGATGTCTATTAGGTTCTTGTCTCTAAGTGTAAAAAGGACTAAGTGTCAAAGTCATGAAGGATCCAGATCAGACGGAACAACCCTCCAAAAGGTGTTGGAAGACAAGCTCATAAATGGCAAAAACATCCTTCAATTATCTTGAAATATATGTGAATTAATATGCCAAAGAAACCATCTACATGTCGGCCTAAGTTAAGGTTATGAAGTCGGCTTATAAGCTGTCCAAGTCCTATATATATAAGTTCACTCCGCGGTTCAGTTATGAGACATAGATTTGTGAATTAAATCTCTGAGGAAGTGCAGATACTTAAAGGAACACTTACGGTCAAGACTAAGGTTATACAACGTGGAAAAGGAGTAAGAATTGCGGTCAAGGGTGAGATTATACAACGTGGAACATGGAGCAAGAACTGCGGTCAAGTATAAGGTTATACAACAGAAAATTGTGGATAAGTAAAAGACAGACAACATTGGAGAAGGAATAGAAATTGCGGATCTTACTGAAGTTTTTGTGGCATCTAAAATTGTGTATCCAAGCACAGGGTTTAGTGCAGATCAAAGGGAGTATATTGTGGAAAGAACAGGAAGAACATACTATGGTTGGGTGCACCAAGAGAACGTATTTGCAGATAGGTACAGGAGGGTATAAGTGCAAATATCTTTGAGCTACACAGTATCTATTGTAAGAATTTGTCATAGTCAAGTTAGTGATATAAAGGATATAGAAGGTAAGGAACCTTCCTAATTACATTGCAAGATATTCAATTACAAGTAAAATCAATTTTGTCTCTACATTTGTATAAGTACTTTGATAATTGAGTTGATGAAGGATTAACTAAGAAGACATAAGCAAGTTCACAAGTAATTATCAGGAAGAGAATTTTTGTATTAATCACAAGCCCTACCAATTCTCAACATGGTATCAGAGCTATGGTGCGAAAAGCAAAGAAAGGGCATTTAAAAGTACAAGTCCACAGAGCTCGAACATCCTTGGAAACTTCTGGTGAATTGACAGTAAGACAATGCAGACACTGAAATAAGTTCAATGCAATTTTCAGTGATACAAATTCTCAACATTGGTTAAGTCTGAAATTTGCGGATAAGATGTAGACAGATATGATTGCATTGAAGTACTAGTTAAGGTTGCGTTCAAAGGACAGGGAAGCGAGGAAGTAATTATATGCGAAGAAAGAAACCAACTCTGTTGTTTAATACGGATCTCAGGTGTAAACTTAAGGACTGTAATACAAGTGCAATTAAGAAGAGGTAGAGCCGCACATTGAAGATGCTAGAAATATGTTATATATATAAGCTAAGGTTTGGGCATATGACTTTGTGGTATATGCTAACTTACAGTGCAAGCTCATGATTGCAATGTGATGCGTAGGAAGTCTGGTTAAAAGGGAACTATGTTATAGTATGAGAACAGAACCATATATAAAGCTATCATTATGATATGATAAAAAGTGGACAAGGTCAAAGAAGGAAGAATACAAATAGAGACCAAGTTCTCTTGTTATGGTGCGAGTCAGTGCAAATCGGTGCTGAAGAGAAGAAATCAAATCTAAAGCAGAAGTGCGAAAATAGGCATCACTATAAAAGATCTCAGACTTAGTCAAGGAAGCATATTGCCTAAAAACTAGAAACCGAGCTTTCCTAGGACTACTGCAGTAGAGTGAAGAAAAGAAGACTTTATCTTCACTTATCAAGTAAGTATCTTTCTTTCTATAATCAAATGTGGTTAAATGACTTGGTTTGCAGGGAGACCCATATGTTGGTTGGGTTACCAAGATTTCTTGCATGAGAAGAATAATAATAGTCCTTGAAGGAAGAAAGGTTATGTCACTTAGACCAGATTTACACTAAATCGAATTATCAAAAGAATGAAGGGATATCCTCATAAGATCTCAACTGTGAGATCTGGAAAAGACGATAAGATGAACAATATAACAAATAGACAAGAAAATTATCTCACTCGACTTGTGGTTTCCATGCAAGATGGAAAAAGACAATCAAGGGAAAACATGTTGGAGGATAAAAGACGCAAACATTCACAGAAGAAAGAGGAAAGTTTAAGTGAGAGACTTATGGACATTACAAGAAAATAGGAAGCAATGTAGCATCCTGATCTAAGCATGGTAGGAGCTCCTGGTGAATCAGCTCCGGGAAAAACTCTTTGACAAACATTACTAATGTAAAACAATCATCAAGAGCAAAGGTCATCATGGAAACATATTTCTGGGATGTGATGACATATTGATGAAGCAGGCCAAGGGAATGAAGCTCTTCATTCTTGAGAAATTGCTACAGGATGACTCAAGGGAAAAAGGTATGAGGTATGTATATATTTATATGTTGACATTGGATGTTTTGAAGTCATGTCATGTGGTTGCAGGTAATGGACTTCTGGACTTAGAAGTATGATCTATGGAGGAGTATCTCTCAATGCACGGACAAATGAAATCAACATAATGTGCCCTCATGGAATATGAGGTGGTTGTATATGAATGAGAAACTAGGAAACTTGTATGTTCCTGGGAATCAAGAATGTGCAGAAAGGAAGAGATCATAAAATGAAACCATGTCAAGAGGCAGTTATCATCCGGAGGCCAAGAAGATGTGACTAGGAGTTCTCCTAGAGAGATATGTAGACTCTGACGAAAGTCTGGTAGAGAAGAAGACCCTTGGAAAAACATATCATTAGGAGATGTGTCAATCTGTATAAAGGATGCCGATGCTTACAGGAAGATGGCATGGTGAAAGATCATCACTGAGGTAACTTTTGTTTTAAAAGGGTTCATATGTAAATGATTATCTGAATGAATTTGTGTAGGGCTGCTAATCATGAGAAAGGATGTATGATCCTGAGAGATGATTTGAAGGAAAGCAGCATGGCACAATAGTGGACCAGATAAGGAAGTCTGGTGAATCACTCTGATAGCTGACAAGACTCAGGATGGAAGTGATGGATGATTTGTGCCCTATGAAGCTAAAAGATGGAGATTCCTCAATACCGAAATCCATGACATCAAGGACAAGAATTCTTCATGAGCAGCTGTGTGTCTCACCATTGCTATTGGAGGTCCCTAGTTAAGAGGGAGCTTGATGGTAAGTTTCTTACTTGGAAGAAACTTGGTAATTCCTAAGGATGAGCTTAGGTACATTCTTTGTATAAGAATGAGTACATTCCCTTGTGGAATGGGTCCTCCCTGGGAGGGAGAGATAGACACATCATTCTGGTCTTGGGAAGACAGAATGCAGGATTGGGTAATCATATGGCATTCGATACTCTTTTAGAATGTGATCGGGCATTCAAGATAAGAGTAGTCGGGGACCGATATTCTTTGAGGGCTAGCTACCCAAGAGAAGAATAGTCCAGGAAGGTCATACTTTGGGAACACCCGGGTGGAGTATGTACCTTGGAGAGACAATGACGAAGGTGTCTATAAGTCATATGTCTCGCCAGCATTGAAGCCCGTTGTCTCATTGAAGAGATGGGGCTGTTAGTTAAGGCCTTGCACTGGTACAATGCTAGTTGATATGAAGCTATACAGATGTGATTACCAATCCGATTTTTCTTATGAAATTTTTTATTTTGGAAATGATCATGTCACTATATGAATACCTCCCTAGTTAAGAGGGAGTGTTGTGAAATGTAACTTGGTCGGTCTTCATGCTAACTATGTAATTATGAAAAGAAGAAGAAAATGGTAATAAAAATGTATTTTTGTCTCATGGGTTTCATGAGAAAATATTCTATGTAGATATACTTCTTCTTGATGTCTATTAGGTTCTTGTCTTCTAAGTGTAAAAAGGACAAGTGTCAAAGTCATGAAGGATCCAGATCAGATGGAACAACCCTCCAAAAGGTGTTGGAAGACAAGCTCATAAATGGCGGAAACATCCTTCAACTATCTTGAAATATATGTGAATTAATATGCCAAAGAAACAATATACATGTCGGCCTAAGTTAAGGTTATGAAGTCGGCCTATAAGCTGTCCAAGTCCTATATATATAATTCCACTCTGCGGTTCAGTTATGAGACACAGATTTGTGAATTAAATCTCTGAGGAAGTGCGGATACTTAAAGGAACACTTATAGTCAACACTAAGATTATATAGTGTGGAAAAGGAGTAAGAATTGCGGTCAAGGCTAAGATTATACAACGTGGAACATGGAGCAAGAACTGCGGTCAAGTATAAGGTTATACAACAGAAAATTGCGGATAAGTAAAAGACAGACAACGTTGGAGAAGGAATAGAAATTGCGGATCTTACTGAAGTTTTTGTGGCATCTAAAATTGTGTATCCAAGCACAAGGTTTAGTGCAGATCTAAGGGAGTATATTGCGGAAAGAACAGGAAGAACAGACTGCGGTTGGGTGCACCAAGAGAACAGATTTGCGGATAGGTACAGGAGGGTATAAGTGTAGATATCTTTGAGCTACATAGTATCTATTGTAAGAATTTGTCATAGTCAAGTCAGTGATATAAAGGATATAGAAGGTAAGGAAGGTAAATCAGAGATTTACCTTCCTAATTACATTGCAAGATATTCAGTTACAAGTAAAATCAATTTTGTCTCTACATTTGTATAAGTACTTTGATAATTGACTTGATGAAGGATTAACTAAGAAGACATAAGCAAGTTCACAAGTAATTATTAGGAAGAGAATTTTTGTATTAATCACAAGCCCTACCAATTCTCAACAGATCTTTAGATCAATCTTGCACCTCTCCGAAAGAGGAATCCAATAAAAATATTGGTATCTTCATCTGAGCATCACAACATGGAGTTTGGACCTAGTTGTCCAAAATTAACACTCCCTCTCAACTAGGGAGAACTCCATCCACCTATGCAATCCAAACATCGTGCGTCATCCCACTGTAACTTGCTTTGCTAGCTTCTTTATTTCAGAACAGAAGTGGGTCAGTCACAAAGACATCATTCTCGGCTGACAGATTCAGCCCAGAGGTCTGAAACCTCTATAGGACTCACAAAGAGTCCCATACCAGCCCGAAGTTGGTTTAACTGACTCAGAGTTAGTTGGAGGTCCGAAACCTCACTATATTTGATCCCAAATCAAGTGGTTGGACCGTGCCATCCTAGATAGAGAGTACGACAATCTCTGATGCATCCATAAGTCTTTGCTACTAGTCTCTAGCTTTTCCCACCTCACTGGCGAAATGAGAGGTACTTCCCATGAGCCCTGAACTCAATGGGTAGGATGCATATGGGGCATAGATAATGAGAGGTGAACCAACTCAATCATCACAACGGTGGGGTAGAAGAACACCAACAAGGTTCGACAAGCCTAGCCCTGTGGTTGCTTATAGCTCCGAGAAGTTATCCCCAAAGCCCCCCAGAGCTCCCAGAGCTCATTGTCCAATAGGACACTCAGCATAATGTCATTCCACGATACCAAGATTCTCACGGAAGGTTAGGAACTTGACCTTCCCCAGGGGCTTTGTGAGAATATCCACGACCTGCTCATTAGTTCGTATATGATCAAGCCTTATGGCGCCTCGCTGTACCATATCCCGGATAAAGTGCTACTTGATATCAATATTCTTGGATCGATCGTGGAATACAGGATTCTCGGACAACCGAATCCCACTTTGGTTATCATAGAGTATCACGGTGGTATCTAGCACATGCCTGAACAGCTCACTGAAGAGCTTTCGCAACCAGATTGCTTCACAACAGGCCATACTTGCTACAATGTATTTGGCCTCCGAGGTGCTTAAAGCCACCGACTTCTACTTTCTACCCATCCATAATATCGAAGCAAAACCAAGTGTGAAGCAACATCCCGATGTTCTCTTACGATCCACCACATTGCCAGCCCAATCGGCATTAGTATATCCATGGAGTGTCACGCTCTTGGCAGTGTATTTCAACCCATGGTTTATCGTGCCCCGAAGATATCTCAACAGATTCTTGGCACCAACCTAGTGAATGTGATGAGGCTCAACCATATGTTGACTCAAAGTGTTCACTGCAAAACATACGTCTGGACGGGTGTTCACTAAGAACATCAGGGCCCCTATGAGTTGACGATACTTAGTAGGTTTTGCTAGGCCCAGCAGCGCTGCCACTCAACTTCTTGAAGTTGAGCTCCATCCGTGTCGACACGGACTTACAATCCACCGTACCAAATCTTTCCAGAAGCTTCATAATGTATTTTCCTTGAGAAAGGAAAATCTCGCCAGGTCTCTACCAGGCCTAGGAAGTAATGCATCGGTCCTAGGTCCTTCATCTCGAACTCAGTGGCGAGCTCCTTCTTGCACTGATGAATGAGAGGGTTAGCACCTGTCAGGAAGAGGCCATCCACATACAACACTAGAATGAGAGGCTTTTCTCTATCAACCTTGAAGTAAAGGTTCGGATCAACATTACTACGAGTGAAGCGCAACTTCATCAGGTAGCTATCTATCCTCTCGTACCAAGCACTGGGTGCTTGCTTCAACCCATAGAGGGCTTTCTTCAACCTAGAGGCATGGGTGTCCCGATCTTGGACTTCGAACCCCAGAGGTTGCTCCACATACACCTCTTCCTTTATCGCACCATGCAGAAATGCGGTCTTCACATCCATCTGATGAAGACTCCATCCTTGCGTAGTAGCAAGGGCTATGATAGATCAGATGGTGGTATATCGAGCCACAGGTGCGAATGTGTCATCACAGTCTATGCCTTCTTTTTTAGAGAAGCCACGGGCAATGAATCTTGCCTTGAATTTTTCAGCACTTCCATCAGACCCATGCTTGATCTTATAGAGCCATTTCGAGGTGACAATTGCTTTGTGCTCCAGTCTTGGAACCACATTCCAGACATCAGTCTTCATTATGGACTCATACTCTTCGTGCATAGCATCCTTCCAGACTTGATTTACGGCTTCCTCAAAAGATCCAGGCTCAAATTGTACAATAGTACTCATGGTTGCTAGATACCCTTGGTATTTATTCGGCTTCTTGTTTTCACAGAATGTCCCCCTTGGGGCCATATGTCCCTTGGCATCCTCGAGAGTGTCCCTGAGCCATGATGGTCCCTTCCCCATCGAAGGAGGTGGATCAATCAAGTCCATCAGTCCTTCAACATCGGGCATCATCTCATCCTTCGGTCCTTCTTGATTTCTAGGCCTTGCTTCATGATCGTCCTCAGGTCTCGAAAGATTGACTACTTTCCTCAGGGAAGCATCTTCGTCAAAGGTAACATCGTGGCATATATCCACTTCCCTTTGACCAGGCACATAGACTCTATAGGCCTTCGAAGTTTCATTGTAGCCCACAAACATTCCCTTCTTTCCAGAAGCATCCAACTTGTTCCTCTTCTCCTTCGGCACATGAAAATAAACAGGATATACAAAAACTCTGAAATGTGAGACGTCAGGCTTCTTACTAGAGAAAACCTATTTAGGAGTTTTGGAGTCCAGAGTGGAATGCGGGCATTAGTTTTGTATGTACATAGCAATGTTCGCAGCTTCTCCCCACAAAAACTTCGGTAGACCTTGGTCACATAGCATGGCACGGGGAACTTCCACAATGGTTCTATTCTTTCGTTCAACAACACCATTCTGCTCAGGAGTATAGATAGTTGTGGTCTCCCTCTTGATGCCAGCTTCTCTGCAAAAGTTCTTGAACTCGTTCGTCTCATATTCAGTGCCATTATCGGTCCTCAATATCTTGATCTTCTTCCCTGTCAGATTTTCCACCAAGGCTTTGAAGGTACGGAACCACATGAAAATCTCATCCTTCTTTTTCAAGAAGTATATCCAAGTTTTGCGAGAGAGGTCATCTATGAATGTCATATAATAAGAACATCCTCCCAAGGATGTCATGGGCAGCATCCCAGACAGATCAAAATGTATCAATTGCAAGACATTAGATGTCTTTGTGACACTTGAGGGGAAAGATGCCCTTGTATGTTTTCCTTCGACACAACCCTGACATACACCTTCATGATTATTTGAAAATTTAGGCATCTCTGTCACCACCTTCCTTGCTTCGGGAAGGGCCTTATAGTGAAGGTGTCCAAACCTCTGGTGCCATAGTTCAGTCTGTCGGATAGTATCACACATCATCGCTCCCAGTGGACTTCCTCCAACTTGGTAGAGTGTATCAACTCTAAACCCAATCGTGATAGCTTCCTTGAAGTTCTTCTTCCAAATGCGCACCTTCCCATCAATGAATGCCACATTGAAACCTTTGTCTTCGATTACCGATATAGACAGAAGGTTCTTCTTCAAATTTGGTACATAGAGTACATCCTGCAAGCAGAGGACTTGACCTTGAGACAAGTGGAGGGTCACAATCCTTGTCCCTTTCACGGGATATGTGGCATTATCTCCAAGGATAATTTCCAGATTATTATCCTTCTCAACCATATCAGAAAGTGCTTCCTTGAACCCAGTGATGTGCCTTGAGGCACCACTATCTATCAACCAGACATCCATAGTGTTGGGTGGAGATGCAACAGAGAGGGCAGATACAAGAATGAATTCATTTATTTTATCAACAACATTTGATTCCTCATACCAGGAATTTCTCGACCTTTTGAAAGGTTGACCATTTCCGCCGGAGGGAGCCTTCCTCTTCCTCTTGAACCTGTTGTTCCTTTGATTGCCATTCCTCCGGTTGTTGTTGTTGTCATCATCATCAGGAGAATCCTTCTTGAAAGGGCATTCTCTAGTATAGTGACCTCGCCTATAACAAGTGTAACTCTTGTCCTTCTTTCCTTGGGCCCCTGCTCTTCCTTTGTTCTTTGGACCACCAAAGTTCTTCTTTCTAGAATGAGCAGTGTAGGCAACATTTCCTTCATTTTCATACTCCTTGATCCTTGTCTCTTCTTGTACGCATCTCGATAGTACTTCGTCAAAGTCAAGTGTCACATTGTTATTGAGAATGGTAGTGTTGAATACATGCCATTCGGATGAGATACCTCCAAGTGCGGTGAGTACTATCTCTCGATCAACTATTGTCTCCCCAATAGCCAACAGATTATTCCTGATCTCGATTAGCTTCAGAAAATATGATTGAACAGACTCATCCCTGCCTTTCTTCAGATTATTTAATTGGTTCTTGAAGAATAGGACTTGATTCACATTGTTGGCCTTGAACATGTGGACCAACTTATCATACATCTCCTTGGATGTACCCATCTCAGAGATGTAGGCAACCAAACTCTTATGAATTGAGTCCCTAATCATCAGCTTTGCTTTGATTTCTCCCTTCTTGTACTTTGTTTTGGCAGCAATAGTTGCAGTGGATGGAGGCTCTTGAATTTTACCCTGCACATAGTCCATGACATCTTGGTCTTCCAACATAAGATCCAATGTCATCTTCCAGGCATGGAAGTCATCCTTCCCAGTCAATTTATCATCAGCCTTAAAGCCATTGTAGTTAGAGGAACCCATTCTCTTCTACGGTGATTGCTACAAACTAGGGCTTTGTCTTCACCTCAGCTTTGATACCATGTTAATTTTTTGTAGATGTTCTATGCTTGATGCAACTTTAATTTTTCTCCAATATCAGATAGCAATCACATAAACAATAAAGTAAAATGCTGATAGAACATACCAGTAGGTCGACAGTAGACAAGCCAGAAATATATAAGTGTGTTGGTGCATTACGGTGGTCAACAGATGCTTCAACCAGCAAAGTCTTAATATGGTCAGCGAACCAGCAATGTCACACAACCCTCTAGGACAACCAAATAGTTAACCCAAAAAGTCAACGTTGTCAGTGAACAGTCAATGCAAACAGTAGCAGCAGCTAGGTCAATGCAGCAAAGTCAAAGTCAATGTCTAGCCTCGAGAATAGTGCCAGAAAATGCGGATTAGGAAAATCAAACTTTTGGGAGAGTTTCAGGTCCTTTTGACCTTGCGTTGACCAAAGTCAATGTTGGTCAAAGTTTGTTACAGAAACCCTAGGCCGAAATCAGAAATGTGTTGCTGTTGGAATTTTCCCACATGTGGAGAGAAGAGCCCCCAAGGTCATCGAACCAATCAGATGAGGAGAGAGAAATGTGTGAGGATCAGATGAGTGAAAATGTTCTCCAACGTTGACCAATATATATCCATCAATGAGGGTGTGTGACACCACTGTTGGGGCACAAAACCTTAAGGCCGACTTGCACATATCTTGAATAAATTCAAAATAAATGTTCTGCTCATCGGATCAAGAAGATCTTTAGATCGATCTTGCACCTCTTCGAAAGAGGAATCCAATAAAAATATTGGTATCTTCATCTGAGCATCACAACATGGAGTTTGGATATAGTTGTCCAAAATTAACACAAATTCTTCTAATAAATATTTGATTAATATCATAAAGAAGATGTTGGATGCAAACAAAAAGAATTGGCATGAAAAGCTTATTAATGTTTTGTGGGCGGACAGAGTGAGTAGTAAGAAATCAATAAGAATGTCTCATTTTCAATTGGTATATGGAGTAGATACTTTTTTTCCTACATCACTTGCAGTCCCGGTTATGAAGTTGTGTAAATTTTTGTAGATGTTCTATGCTTGATGCAACTTTACTTTTTATCCCCAATATCAGTCAGCAATCACATAAACAAGAAAGTAAAATGTTGATAGAACATACCAGTAGATCGACAGAAGACAAGCCAAAAATATATGTGTGTTGGTGCGTTATGGCGGTCAACAGGATGCTTCAACCAACAAAGTCTCAATACGGTCAACCAACCAGAAGTGTCACACAACTCTCTCAGACAGCAAGATTAGTCAACCAAAAGTCAACGAAAGTCAACGCTATCACAATCAATGGTCAACGCAAATAGCAGTAGCAAAAATCAATGCAACCCAGTCAAAACTCAATAGGCAACCTCAATTTCTGTGCCAGAAATGTGGACTGCAGAAATCGGAATTTTGACCAAAGTTGGGGTTAGTTTGACCATGCATTGACCAAAGTCAACGCTAGTCAACCCCTGCACTAAAACCCTACGTCGAAAACATAAATTTCTTCTCACTACGTTTTCCCACATGTGGATGAAGAAGAGCCTCCAAGGTGATCTAACCAATCAGATGATGAGAGAGAATGTGTGATGGATGGATGAGTGAAAATGACCTCCAACGTTAACCTATTTATATCCATCAGTGAGGGTGTGTGACACAAATGCTGGGGCTTCAAGCCTACATTTCATTTCAGGCCGACCTGCACATATTTTGAATAAATTCAAAATAAATGTTCTGCTTATCGGATCAAGATGATCTTTAGGTCAATCTTACACCTCTCCAAAAGAGGAATCCAATAAAGATATTGGCATCTTCATCTGAGCATCACAACATGGAGTTTGGACCTAGGTGTCCAAAATTAACAAGTTGTTACAAGAAGCGGGAAGTGAAGAGAATGATGTACAACGTCAGATCAGTTAGATGATCCATCTTCGACAAGCAAGAGATGAGGTCTTTCAGAACATCTCAAAGCTTCATGAAAAGATAAAGGAGGTATATGACCACAAGACAAAGGCAGATGATTTCAAGATTGGAGATGTGGTCCTCCATTGGGATGCTAGAAACGAGGAAAAAGGGAAGCACGAAAAATTTGAGAACCTGTGGAAAGGACCATACAAGATTTTAGCCTCTCGCGGACAACATGCTTTCCATTGGAAGAGATGAATGAAGAAGATTGCTTAGGAGGACCAGTCAATGGTAGGCTTCTGAGCATTATCTTTTATGATGCAGATTTCTGAAAATTTCCCAATTCCATTGTATATATCAATTTATTTTTTCTGCAAAGTGTGAAGCTGAGAATCATCGGAGCTTGGAGCCTGAGGTGAAGGCCATAAAGTTTCACTGGTTTTCTGTTGTTTTCAAAGTTTAGTCAAAGTCAAGTCAATCCTGTTTTGAGTCAGTTTATTATATCAAGTTTTCAGTGTTCAATATGGTTTTTAGCCTTTGACTCCATGCCCAATTGTTAGGCTACTTGGTCTACGGTGTTCTTGACACCTCCAAGGAGCTGCCATCCTCAGTTGGAGTCAATGTAAGTGTCAGTTTTTGCATCCTGTCACCAGTGATCAAATGAACTCTTATCATGTTCTAATTGGGTCCTTAAATCAAATTTTGGTCATTTCAGTAGGTCATCATGCAAAAATTTGGTCACTGCATGTAGATCTAGGTCAGTTTTTACTCCTTCCAAAGTTTTACTATTTGTTGGTTCATTTCACCTCTCAACTGAGTGTACCATCATTCAAAAGTTGTCATCATCATTATAGTCATATTTATCATGGTTTCATTCAGTCTAGAGTCTCCATTAGGTCTTTAGGGTTCCAAGGTCATCAAAGCATCATTCCATGCATAAAGTCTAGCAAGTGGAGGAGTGACAATAAAGTAATTTCATCAATAAATTTGATTTCAAAGAAAAAATGTAATTTTATTTTCTTAATTTGTAATTAGTACTTTAGAGTTCCAAGTAGCTGCAAATTCTCAAGTTCCACTAGAATATGTTCAAGGTTCCAGGAAGAAGTTCAATGTTCCAAAGCCACCAAAAGTTCAAAGTTCAAATAATCAAGTTTCAAGGTTCCAACAAAAAGCAAATGAAAGGTTGATTTTGAAAAGGAAAATGTGGGCCCATGATCATTTAATGATTTTAATCCAAGTTTAAAAGGTCCTAAACGACCAAAATACATTCATCATTACTCTTCAGCATCGAGCTCCCAACTTGCTAAATTCAAAACCAAATTTCTACTTCAAGAAATTGAATTTTTGGTGCAACGCTGCACTTTTCCTTAAGGCGTTGCGCTTTTATATAGAACATTGCGCTTTGTCTAGTGAAGTTGTGTTTTGTGCATTGGAGTTCAAGAGTGATTGCAGAAGGGTTTCTTCAACTCCGCCCAAGTCTTCACATGGTTACAAACAAGTAAGTATAGCCATTTCACCCCACCTTTCACCAGTTCTTTCATGATTATGGTCAAGAAACAATTCATCCCTCCATCGTTGTGCTTTTCTCAAAAGCACTGCGCTTTATGGTGTATATTCTTTTACTAGCCTACAAACCCTAGGCTCCTCATCCTAACTACTTTACATCTAAACTAATCCCTAAGACCCTAATTCCCATCCCAATTTCATCTCCTAAATCCGATTCTCTAAAACCCTACCCCTATGCTGCGCTTTTCTAGGCAGCTAAACTATACCCCAGTAATTAAATTCTCTAGCCCATTTCGCTTGTCATTTTAACTCCCCAACACCTCCCTAAGGTTCCTAACTCCCCTACACCCTTGCCTAAATTTTCCCATACCTATCCCAACTCCCTAACACCATCATCCCATTCCCTTTTCCTTCCCCCTCTCCCCCAGGGTTTCTAGCAGACTAAACACCATGGAGGAAGAGAGAAAGACCTACAACAAAGGAGGGAGAATCTCAAGGTTTGAGCCATCAGACACTAGTGAGTTGATTTCATCACCCTTAGTAGTCAAATGCTTCCAACATGTGGGTTGTTATGAGTTTTGTGAAATGGTCCAAAGAGTGCAAAGCCATCCAGATTTGACTAGAATCTTCATCACAAACCTCCAGAAAGACCAAGTCACCATTGTAGGGGTGACATTCACTATTTCAACAGATATTATTGCAGCAACGATATGGATTCCTAATGTAGGTGAAAAGTGGTTCAAAACTCACGAATTGGATGCCCAACTGTATCAACCATACCTCAAAGCACCATACAAAGGTAGCATCAAGAAAATCTTCCCTTTTGATCAACTACTTGATAGGTTTGCTTCCATGATGAAAATCATAATGAAGTATTTCACTTGCGAGGGAAGATTCTCCAGGATATACAACTACCACATCAGATTACTCATGCATTTCACTAGGGTAAAGCTTCTCAACGTTCCCTATTATTTGTATAGGAGCATTGACAGGATGGCCTACAAGGTACAACACAGAGAATATGAGCTCCAAATGAACAGCCTTTTCCATCACTCACTTATCAAAATCTTAATTCTTCACCATCTCAAACAGCTAAACATTGCATGGGAAACTTTTATTGAGGTAGAGGTCTTCACATCTCCATCCAACCAGCCTGCTAGACCCATTCCACCATTAGCACCAGCTAAACAAACAGGTTGTAGAGCCCTTAACCGAGACATTCAATCAGAATTTTCCTACTTGTAGATTGAGGCATAAATCAAAATAAATTGAGATAGGCACTGAATTTAACTCACATAAATAACAAATTTATTCACAAAAGAATACCTGGGACGAATTTGGTGATGTGTTGGGCTGTAGCTCTTCCCATGGGTGCATCGGGCGTGTTACGAAATCAATCGTTTCCTCCCAGCCAATCTAGGACTTCCAGAACAATCCTAGATCCAGAAGATATCTCTTCTGCTCCATGCCCATAATTCCAAGAATAGTGAAGACTTGTTTCAGAACAAATTCACACAACTCACTCTTTCCTCAGTCAATAGTTTTCTTCTGTGTGCAAAAACCAACAAAGAAAAAACCTCCTCTTCTTCATTCGTATTCCTCCCTTTTTATTACTTTGAATCACCGCCTTCCCTATCTCTTCCTCGGTTCTAGAGCCTTCTATCCACCGAACCATATCCCTCCCACCAAGATACGATTCAGTCATTTATGTAGATATTATAGAGTCATTTATGTAGATATTACTAAGTCATTTATGGAGAATCGAGATATTATAGAGTCATTTATGTAGATATTATTAAGTCATTTATGTAGATATTATTTTGTTTAATTACTTTAAGATTAACTTTATTATAATTTGTTTTTAAATTACTTAAACTAAATTTATTATATTTTGTTTTTAAATTAATTAAATTAACTTTATAATTTTAATCAAATTATATTATTATTTTATTTATTCACTTAAATATAATTTGTACTTAATTATATTTTTCTTGATCAACGCTTTACCATGCATACGTATATAAGAGTGGTATACGTGTTAAGTACCTAGCTTGATATTTCATTATATCTCGACGAGATAAAAATGCATTACGATATTCAATTCGTTTTCTTAACTCAAATATCAGCCCGATATTTATTAAAGGTCTCACTCAACATATTTATTATATCAAGGTAGTTAAGGATCTATTTTCATAATTGACTTATTAACCTACTTAGCTATTCTCAATACTAGCAGGTATGTATACTAGTGCGGTGTATGCGATGTATGCATATGTAGCTACCATATGCATACGTCGTATACATGCTAATACTCTTTTGCTTATAAATCGAAATGGGTCATTACATACTTCCTCCCTTCGGAAAACTTCGTCCTGAAGTTAGGATTTTATATAATCATATCAATAATTGCTTTAGAGATTAGAGTGATCGTGTAAGGTTTGTACTTTAAGATTGACTTTTTGTTTGAATATCTATGTATTTATAATTTAATTGTTACATTCCGTCTCAATTGAGTCTCCAAGCTATTCTAGAATCATCCCATCCTCCCTAATCTTTTCCGCTCCCATTCTATTTGTCCTCTATAGGAATATGCCATGGCATCAATTTTACTGACCTAACCATTCATAGATGTTAAGGGTGTCAGCGTCGATTATATCGACTTGATTTCCTAGTACGCATCCGGTAGTCATTATCACACGTCTAGGGGAGCGTGTAATATTCCTAATTAGCTATGGCTAATTGGAATATTCGATTTTGCTCAATTTTTCCGTCTATAGTTTATTCATAAATAAAAAGGTGAATAAAGAAGACATAACTCACTTCAGAAATAAAAATTCACTCCCTAGTAGCACAACGTTGTAACTGAAGTGAGCCAAGGGGGGCCAAGAGACCACACAGAGAGGGGTCCCACGTAGACATATGGAGGGACTATGTAGGCCAAGAGGGAGCACGTGGCAACGTTGGAGGAGGTGAACCTTAGGGTTGAGAGGGGCTAACGCTACATAGAGGGGAGAGCCTCCTCATTTTGATCATTCGTTGTTGATGATATTGAGTTGGTCATTTCGACTTCTTGAGCACGCTGGCTGTTTAGCCTGTCTGCAGCACTGTTTAGTGCATTGAGTGTCTTCGATCGGAGATCTCGCCCTTAGCCCCGAGGGACTTCGAGTGCCTGCTCGGGCAAGGTATTTTCTTCAGCATTTTGTGGGAGGATTGATGTTTGGGTTTTCTTGCGGAGCTGGACATTCAGAGACTGCGTAGTCTTGAGAGGGAGGATGCAGTCCATTCTAGGGGAACTCCGGATTGAGTTTCTTGCAGGGGTTTTGAGCTTGGAGATTGAGCGAAGGATCAGCCTTTGCCTGTGAGAGGATTTTGGTGGAGTTTGAGGCTGCATTTCAGTGGCTTCTATTCAGCCTCTGCGCAGAGCCTTGGAGGGCAGCGTAATTTCCCAAGGGGGTGATTTTTGGGGGTCAGCCGTTTCAGATATGATTTCTAGGTTTTGCTGTGGTTGGTGAGTAGAGGTGGATTCCAGATTTTCAGCTCATTCCGGCGAGGGGATCAGCCCGAAGTCATCAGTTCATTTCAGCAGTAGCAGCTACACGGCAGTTTTCCAGCAGCTGGGACGCAGTTCAGAGAGCAGCCATTTCTTGGATATTCTGAGAGTATTTCTTCACTTGCCTTGAGCAAGTTTAAGTGCCATCACTCTGATCACCTATTGTACTTCATTATATTTCTCAGTATAATAAAATGGATTAGCATTGTTTCTATATTTCTGGATGATTTGTCGTACATTCTTTCTATGCTATTGTATGTTTGTTGTACTGTTATCTTTATATATCTTCGGCATTCTAGTTCTATACCATTTGGTGTGTTTATCTCATACTCTTAGACAGAGTTTGGAAAGGGCCAAGTAGCCTCCAGATCTCGCCCTCTTCTCAGAGGTGAAATATCTGGTAAACGCCCTCCCAGTCCATCTCTGGTTGGAGTTTGCTTGTGTTTTAGAGATATTCCCAAAACAGGATATTACAGTGGTATCAGAGCATAGTTCTGGCTTAGCTTGTGGAGCTAGTGGTCTATGACACCAGGGAAGAAGCCCTACATTTGTTACAGAGGCAGAAAATATAGAGATCATGAGCATAGGTTGGAAAACACCTATGGAGACGGAGACTGTGTTCGAGTGGTGGACATAGAATAGGAGGAGCCTGTGATAGACGCAGAGCAAGAGGAGCCTGTGTTAGATTTAGAGCAGAGAGAGACCATGGCAGATGTAGTGAGGCAAAACAGTTTGGGGAGGCACTCCTCAAATCAGTGCAGGATCTGGCGAGACAGATTGAGGTGATGGGTCAGAGATTCACTGCTGTGGAGGCTAGACAGTGTGAGACCCCACAGGTTTTCCAGGTAGGTGAAGGATCGGGTACGTCCCACCATTTGCTGGAGCATGGTGCTACTCAACGTGATACTACTCAGCAGATGGCTTCACATGCACCTACACGCTCTACTATGCCCACTTTCTTGGAAGCAGATACAGGGGTAGGAGCCCAGCAGGAGGCAGAGGCCAGGCATATGGGCTATTATTTTGCAGAGTATCAGGTTTATGGGCAGGAGTTCAGGGATGCTCTCTCGTTCAGAGATTTTGTTTAGCTTCAGCGGGACAGTAGACCCTGCGACCATCATAGAGGGCACCAGCATTATCATGACGGAGATACCCACCGCACAACTAGCAGATTCCACTTGCCTACGTTTGATGGTTCATCAAACAGTTCGGCAAAGTCTTGGGTGGAGAAGCTGGACATCCATTTCCAGCTTAACCAGATGTCGGAGATGGAGGCCATCAAGGTGGCGACATTACATTTGGATGGTGAGGCCCAGGACTGGTGGTTCCATGGGATGGTTACACTCGGACACTCTATAGTGACGACTTATGCCAAGTTCACCAGGAGGTTGATTGAGAGATTTGACTGGAGGGATCCAAAACAGCATTTTTGTTGAGCTGACGAGGCTCAAGCAGACCGGGAGCCCAGAGACATACATCGCAAACTTCTTGCGGGTTTCAGTGATGGTGCCAGATCTATCCGTGGCGCAGATGATCTATATGTTTGTTGAGGGGCTAGCAGAGCCACTTCAAGGTCTAGTCATATCTACTAGACCAGCTACACTTCAGGATGCTATTAGCAAGACCCGGTATTTACAAGATGCATTGCCCAGGACTAGGACACCTTACCCCCAGAGACGGGCTTTCCAGCCCAAGGGGAAGGATGTGAGGATTCCGCCTCCAAAGGGGAATCCAGGACGGGCACAGATGGATGATGATTCCAAGAGGGAGCTGAAGAAGAAGTGGTTGTGCTTCACTTGTCAGGAGCCGTGGGCACCGAAACATAGATGTGTTGCTGGCAAAGCACATTTCATTGAGGTCTTCTCCGAGAGCAGCGGGGAAGAGGATGAGGAGGATGACGTGGAGGCAAGAGACAGTCATGCAGCGCAGGATCCTTTGCCACCTCCAGCAGCAGCAGCACGTGGTGCAGCTTTTGCAACTACCGGAGGGGCCCTTGCAGCATTGCGAGGAGTTCCCAAGTATTTGACGCTGCGCCTACGGGGGACAATACGTGGCCAGCGAGTATCAGTTTTGGTTGACAGTGGGGCAACCCACAACTTCATTGATGCACAGATGGTTGAGCGGAGAGGTATTCAGACTGAGAGCTTCGATAGATTTTCAGTTTTGGTCCCAGGAGATCAGACCATGATGTGTGCTCGTTATGTTCCAGAGTTATCAGTGACGATGGGCACCTACACTGATTGATCACTTTTTCGTGGTCAATATTCCGAACACCAACATGGTACTAGGTGTTCAATGGCTTATCACTCTAGGGAAGGTCACTACAGATTGGAAGGCCCTAGAGATGGAGTGGGATGATGAGAAGACAGGGAGGCATGAGAAGATACGAGGACAGCACACATATCTGCCTCAGACTGTTTCGGCTCATCGGATGGAGGCAATCTTCTGTAAGGGAGACGTAGAGTGGGCAATGGAGCTGCGTGCATTAGAGGCAGGGACTACAGGGCAGACGGTGCACCCAGAGATACAATCCATTCTTGACGGGTATGCCACAGTGTTTGGGGATATTCCGCCAGGACAGCCACCGGACCGGGGGTTTGAGCACACCATTGAGCTTGAGCAGGGCATACAGGCAGTGATTACTACCCCCTATAGGCATCCGAATGCCTATCGGGATGAGATTGAGCGAGCCATCCAAGAGTTGCTGGCTCTTAGGCACATTAGTTCGAGCACGAGTCCTTTTGCTTATTCCGTGGTGTTGGTGAAGAAGAAGGACGGCACCTTGAGGATGTGTATTGACTACAGAGCCCTGAACAAGAAGCCTTGAAGAATAGGTACCCTATACCCAGGATCGATGAGTTCATGGATGAGTTGAGAGGAGCCCGGTTCTTCTCAAAGATTGATTTGAGATCGGGGTACCATCAGATTCGCGTGAGGGAACAAGACATTCCCAAGACCGCCTTCAGGTGTCACTATGGGCACTTTGAGTTTTTGGTGATGCCCTTCGAGCTAACCAACGCACCAGCGACATTCCAATCTTGCATGAATCACATCTTCCGTAGTCACTCGAGGAAGTTTGTGTTGGTGTTCTTTGATGATATCCTCATTTACAGCAGGACTTGGGAGGAGCATCTCCAGCACATTGAGGCAGTGTTGCGCATTTTGGAGGAGCAACAATTCTATGCCAAGCTCTCCAAGTGTGAGTTTGGGTTGTCGGAGATGTTGTACTTGGGACATATCATAGGGGTGGACGGAGTGAGAGTCTGCGAGGAGAAGATCAGGACCATTAGAGATTGGCCAAAGGCGAGGAACGTGACAGAACTTTGAGGATTCATTGGCATTTGTACTTATTACAGGAAGTTCGTTAGGAGTTTCTCACAGCTTGCTGCACCCCTTACAGATTTGAGGAAGAAGAGGGAATTCAGTTGGTCGAATACAGCGCAGCAAGCCTTTGACAGGCTCAAGGAGGTGATGAGCAGTTGCCCAGTGCTTGCATTGCCAGATTTTACGCAGCCATTTATTTTGGAGTGTGATGCGTTGGGAGAGGGGATCGGCGCAGTATTGATGCAGGGAGGACACCCTATAGCCTTTGAGAGCCAGAAGCTCCTTCCACATGAGAGGTTGTATTCTATATACGACAAGGAGATGTTGGCCATTATGCATGCATTGGCCAAATTCCGGCAGTATTTAGTGGGTAACAGGTTCAGGGTGAGGACTGATCACAACAGCCTCAGGTTCTTTTTGGAGCAGAAGCAGCTACAAGAGAGGTAGCAGAAGTGGATCAGTAAGATCCAGACATATGACTTTGACATTGAGTATATCAAGGATAAGAATAACGTGGTAGCAGATGCTCTTTCACATAGACCAGCCACGTTGTCTCTTATGAACTTGGATACAGACTGGAGGGCTCGACTTTTAGTAGAGTACTCCAAGGACAGGTTTGCATGTGAGGTTCTGGATGGACAGGTGGCGGATGACAGGTACAGGGTGGTCGATGAGATCATCTACTACAGGGACTGAATCTTCTTGACTGAGGGATCTCAGCTCAAGAAGAAGATACTACAGGCATCACATGATTCACCATTGGCAGGCCATCAGGGGTTTACCTCAACCTACAGGGCCATTAGAGAGAGGTTCTCATGGAAGGGCCTCAAGGAGGACGTACTCCAGCACATTAGGGAGTGCGATGTTTGCCAGAGGAACAAGGGGGAGATGAGCCATCCCACAGGACTATTGCAGCCTCTTCCCATTCCTGAGGGGAAATGGGAGAGTATTTCGATGGACTTCATCACAGGGTTGCCCATGGTGCAGGGCAAAGATTGTATCTTTGTCGTCAATGATCAACTGACAAAGTATGCGCATTTTTTCGCCATATCCGTGCACTACACAGCAGCACAGGTGGCCGAGCTGTTCTTCAGAGAGGTTTTCAGGCTACATGGTCTTCCTAAGACCATCATCAGTGACAGGGACAACCGCTTCATGGGCGGATTTTGGCAGGAGCTTTTCTGGTTGGTGGGGACGGAGTTGACACCGAGTACCAGTTATCACCCACAGACGGATGGACAGACAGAGATATTAACAAGTGGTTGGAGGGCTACTTGCGTAACTATGTCAGTGGACAGCAGCGAGCATGGCTGAAGTGGTTGCATCTGGGGGAGTACTGCTACAACACTACACACCACATGTCCATTGGTATGTCACCATTCTATGCTTTGTATAGGTATTGTTGTCGCACAGATTGTCTAGGCACCACGACAACGGCTCAGATCGGGGGCTGTCACCCTGATCCCCAATCTCTCTATTTAAGTTGTCTCCTTGCAAGCTAAGGGAGGTAGACCCTATTAGAAATGAAGAGGAAAAATCCAGGAGACACAGCTAAAACACCAAATACTTGATAAAATTAATAGGATTTCACAGATCTAAATTAGATTTCACGTTTAAGACCAGTGCCTTATGGAGTCAAACAAGATCCCGTTATGCAAATTACAAACAAGCTAATGATGATTAACTGCTGTGTATTAAAACACGATTGATCACAATGATATTTAATTGAAAACGTCACAACCATGAATAACTTGAACTCACAATAATATGAGAATGCCAGATGCTTGAAAATTTTCCGAAATTAAGATATTCCAATATAACCCAGTTCGAAAATTAAAATGATCCACAGTCAAACTTTAGATTAAAAAATTTAGTGCATTTGACTATAGAAAATGTGAAAAAAATTTATATTTTTGAAATTTTGAAATTTTTAGAATTTATTATTATTATTATTATTATTTAAATCTAAATCAAAAAATTTAATCTAAAACTAAATCAACTCTAATCAAAATCTAAAGGCCAAGTCTAAAACTAAACACACAAATTAAAACTAAGTTAAATTTAAAATAAATTAAAACTAAAAATTAAGGAACAAAAATTAAAATTAAACTTAAGACTAAAATCTAAAAGGCAAAAACTAAATTTAAAAATAAAAACTAATCTAAAATAAAACTAAAACTATCAAAATCTAATTAAACTATAATGAAGACTATTAAAAAATGAAAACCGACTAAACTAAATGCAAAATACACCTGCGCTAAATGGAAACCAAATATTTAAAACCCTAAGGCTAAAAAATGAAATCTAAAATCTAACATCAACGAAATTAACACTAGAATGAAAATCGGGCTTGTGGTTTAATGCGTTTGCTTGTTGTTTTAATTTGAATTTGCAGGTTGGAGGTCGACCGAAAGAAACAGACACGGCGTGAGGACGCTGTCGATGGAGAGCGAGGGCATGAGAGACAAAAATCGATGGGAAGACAGACGACAGAGCTGAGTTTCGATGGGCGTGAGGCGAAGGTTGAAAGGACGTTGCTGGAGCGAGGGAAATAAGTGCAGGTCGATGGCAGAAGAGGGACACGTGAGGAAATGGCGGAGAAAGGAGAGCGTAAAGAAGGGACACAGCTAGCTTGCGGATGAGACGAAGGAGGGTCGATTTGTAACTCGGTGAATAGAGAAGCTAGGGAAGCGTTTATGCAGATCGATTGAGGATGGAAGGCAATGGACAACAAGATGAGATGGATCTTGGACAGAGGGCAGCGTGGAAAGGATCGATAAGCTTTTTTTTTTATGGCAAAGAAAGCCTGAAAACTGAGGGAGAGCAGATCAAATGGGAAAGAACAGCAAATAAACCCAGTACACACCTGCGCTAAATGGAAACCAAATATTTAAAACCCTAAGGCTAAAAAATGAAATCTAAAATCTAACATCAACGAAATTAACACTAGAATGAAAATCGGGCCTGTGGTTTAATGCGTTTGCTTGTTGTTTTAATTTGAATTTGCAGGTTGGAGGTCGACCGAAAGAAACAGAGACGGCGTGAGGACGCTGTCGATGGAGAGCGAGGGCATGAGAGACAAAAATCGATGGGAAGACAGACGACAAAGCTGAGTTTCGATGGGCGTGAGGCGAAGGTTGAAAGGACGTTGCTGGAGCGAGGGAAATGAGTGCAGGTCGATGGCAGAAGAGGGACACGTGAGGAAATGGCGGAGAAAGGAGAGCGTAAAGAAGGGACACAGCTAGCTTGCGGATGAGACGAAGGAGGGTCGATTTGTAACTCGGTGAATAGAGAAGCTAGGGAAGCGTTTATGCAGATCGATTGAGGATGGAAGGCAATGGACAACAAGATGAGATGGATCTTGGACAGAGGGCAGCGTGGAAAGGATCGATAAGCTTTTTTTTTTATGGCAAAGAAAGCCTGAAAACTGAGGGAGAGCAGATCAAATGGGAAAGAACAGCAAATAAACCCAGTACACACAAATTCCCCAGCAAATTTAAGTTTTCTTTAATTTACGCTCAGATTTTATGCTCCCTTAAATCGAAACAATATCTAGATTTGTCCACAGTTGTAATTTGAGGCCAAATCTGGCCTTTGGAGGCTAGATCTGCCTCAGATCTTAAAAAAAAATTACGATTTGAACCTTGAATCTATAAGAAACCAGCCAGATCTGAAGATACACACCAAGAAACGATTAAACCCCTACAGTGCTAAAAAAATTTACAAATTTACAAATTTACAACTAGTTTACAGATTTAAAACCCTCATGGTCAGATTTGAATCCATTTTAGAACAATTTTCAGAGATTTAAAATGTTAGGGAGAGGCACAAGCCTTAGAAAACCCTGCAAAACCACCAATTTCATAAGATAGACTTGAAATTTAACAAATAATGAGCTTTTCAGATTTATGTTTATTGAGAGTTGGCTGGTCCAACCGAAGACTTCCCCAGACGCTCAATCTTTAAAAAAAATTCTCTGCACACTTAGATCTGAACCTTAGATCGATAGAGATTTAAGAAAATAACATGAGATCTTTCAAAAAAATCAAAATGTCATTTTATGAATCCAGAAAACTGCACAAGATACCTGTATGCAGATTAATCCATGAAGGCCATCAACCATAAAATGCAAAAGCAAAGTAGCAGAGTTTAGAGACAATTCACCACATAGATCTGAGAAGGAACATCAAAATTTGTAACCCCAAAGTCTTTATGCTTTATTCCTCAAAAATTTACAAGAGCTTCTAAGAACAAGTGCACGATTCTGAAATCGGATGATCTAAGATTGACAAAGACCTCTAAATTTATAGGACAAAATCTCCAACGGCTAGTTTGGATGATCCTTGTCAAAATAATCTCAACCGTCCAAAAGATTTAATCATCTTTTAATCAGGAGCGTTGAAATTAAAATTTTGGGGAAAAAATGAATTTATCATTTAATTCAATCTTAATTAGCTCAAAAATATTATTTTTGAGTTAATTACCCCAAAATTTTGACTTTGACTTAACCACCAAGGCCCAAAGGTCCAAAATTTCTTAAAATTTTCAATATTCCCTTGCCCTGGGGCTTTCAAAATCATTTTCCAAGGACCCACAAATTTTGCCTTTAAAGATTTAATCTTAACGTAGGACCCTAAATTAATTAAATTTCTAGTTTAAGATTTTTTAAATTAATTGACAATAAAATTTAATTAATTGACTGAGAGGGGATTATAATTATTTTTCTAACCCTCTTTTACATGAGATAATACATTTACATACATGAAGGGGGAATACCCATTCGTATAGACCCTCAAATAAATACCCAATTCTGCGACTCAAATATGATCTAGTAGACCAAATAGCTCAAACTACTTTTACAAGGACTCGATAGAAAACACTAGGACTCACTTAGCATGATTCTTTATCTTTCACTGATGTGATGTTTGGTACTAGTAAGGCTCCAAGAGCCAAGATTTGGATCCAAGAGAGTCAGGATATTCTCCGAGCTCTCAAGGACAATATGGCTACAGCGCAAAACCAGCAGAAGCTGTATGCTGACAGGGGTCGGGTGGAGAGACAGTTTGAGGTAGGGGACTTGGTCTACCTTCGATTCTGACCATACCAACGGACGTCAGCGGAGAAGGGAAATTTGAAAAGCTCAAGCCCGGCCCCATGCAGGCCACTCTGGTACGCGCGGTGGGTGAGGTTGCATATGAGTTGGAGCTGCCCCAAGGCAGCAAGATTCATAACGTTTTTCATGTATCATGCTTGAAGAAGGCACTGGGGCAGCAGCTGACAGTGACGGATGAGCTACCACCCACGGATGATGAGGGGCATTTGGTGTTGCAGCCAGAGGCTATTATTGATACTAGGGAGAGGCAGTTACGGACTAGGACGGTCCGAGAATTCTTGGTGAGGTGGAAGAATTTGCCGGATGAGGATGCCACTTGGGAGAGTGAGAAAATTTTGCAGCATCCATCACTTCAGTTGCTTGAGGACAAGCAACATTTTGCCGGGGGAGACTGTAATATTCCTAATTAGCTATGGCTAATTGGAATATTCGATTTTGCTCAATTTTGTTGTCTATAGTTTATTCATAAATAAAAAGGTGAGTAAAGAAGACATAACTCACTTTAGAAATAAAAGTTCACTCCCTAGTAGCACAACGTTGTAACTTAAGTGAGCCAAAGGGGCCAAGAGACCATGCAGAGAGGGGGCCCACGTAGACACATGAAGGGACTGCGCAGGCCAAGAGGGAGCACGTGGCAACGTTGGAGGAGGTGAGCTTTAGGGTTGAGAGGGGCTAACGCTATATAGAGGGGAGAGCCTCCTCATTTTGATTATTCGTTGTTGATGATATTGAGCTAGTCGTTTCGACTTCTTGAGCACGCTGGCTGTTTAGCCTGTCTGCAACACTGTTTAGTGCATTGAGTGTCTCTGATCGGAGATCTCGCCCTTAGCCCCGGGGGACTTCGAGTGCCTGCTCGGGCAAGGTAGTTTCTTCAGCATTTTGTGGGAGGATTGATGTTTGGGTTTTCTTGTGGAGCTGGGCATTCAGAGACTACGCAGTCTTGAGAGGGAGGACGCAGTCTATTCTAGGGGAGCTCCGGATTGAGTTTCTTGCAGGGGTTTTGAACTTGGAGATTGAGCAGAGGATCAGCCTTTGCCTTTGGGAGGATTTTGGTGGAGTTTGAGGCTGCATTTCAGTGGTTCCTATTTAGCCTCTGCGCAGAGCCTTGGAGGACAGCGTAATTCCCCAAGGGTTTTGATGTGGTTGATGAGTAGAGGTAGATTCCAGATTCTCAGCTCATTCTGGCGAGGGGATCAGCCCCAAGTCATCAGTTCATTTCAGCAGTAGCAGCTACACGGCAGTTTTCCAGTAGCTGGGACGTAGTTCAGAGAGCAGCCATTTCTTGGATATTCTGAGAGTATTTCTTCACTTGCCTTGAGCAAGTCTAGGTGCCATCACTCTGATCACCTATTGTACTTCATTATATTTCTCAGTATAATAAAATGGCTTAGCATTCTCTCTCTATATTTCTGGATGATTTGTCATACATTCTTTCTATGCTATTGTATGTTTGTTGTACTGTTATCTTTATATATCTTCGGACATTCTAGTTCTATACCACTTGGTCTGTTTATCTCATACTCTTAGACAGATTCTGGAAAGGGCCAAGTAGCCTCCAGATCTCACCCTCTTCTCAAAGGTGAAATATCTGGTAAACGCCCTCCCAGTCCATCTCTGGTTGGAGTTTGCTTGTGTTTTAGAGATATCTCCGAAACGGGATATTACAGTGCATGACTCGCATAGTCGTCCCATGACTCCAGGTTTTGGAGGATAAACGGTGGGCAATACCTCTGTCCCTCCTAGTAGGACCAGGGTTAACACCCTATCATGGAATCTCATGGAGTCTCAACTGTTCTTGGAATTATGTCATCACGTGATTGATTTGGTAATGATGTGTTCTGCAAGGTAAACACTTGTACACAATCTGCAATGTAAACACTTGTACACACATTATAACATATGCATCCATATATTAAATACAATTTCTCTCTAGATAACAGCTCCTGTATAGTTCATGCATGTTGTCATCTTTGATACAATGTATTTAGCGATTTTCAGTCTATATACTAATAAGTTTAGCTTTCATATTTAAAATGTAGTTACTCTTCTATTTATATTCCTTCAATCATATTGAAATGAAGAAATAAAAGAATTGATAGATAGCCTTATTTATAACATAATCTACGATCTAGATTTCATATTCCTGCAATGTTAATTTAAATGACATATTTCATATTGGTATCCATGTACTAGTAAAGTTAAGAAAATAACATATATCGTGTATCAATGGAGTTAAGTAACGTCATATCTTTATGGGTATCCATGTACCAACAAAGTAAAACTCATTTTTACGTGATATTTCAAAATAGGATCTCAAGTATTAAAATAGAGTAGTCGTATATAAATAAGATTTCCTGTTTCTCAAAATTTAGCATAAGTTGGAGTATTTTTGGCATATGGCCTCAGCATCTTCCCAAGTCGCCGATCCAGGACTATATTTATGTAATATTCCCAATTAGCTTTGCTAATTGGAATATTGCATTTTTGCTTTATTTTGCCGCTTTAGATAGAAATAATAAATAAAGTGAGAAATAAGAGGGGTCACCTCACTTTAGTCACCTCACTTTATAATAAAGTGTTCTTTTTCCTAGTAGATTGACGTTGTAACTTAGAGAGGGGGCCTTGGGGGTCCACGTGGATATGATGGGGGAGGCCTTGGGGGTCCACGTGGATATGATGGGGGAGGCCTCAGGCTAACCCAAGGTAAACTGCGCAGATCCAGGGAGAGTTAAGTTTTGGAGGGAGTTTGATGTTATAAAAGGAGAGGTTCTCACCTCATTTGATCATTCATGATTTGATATTCTTATTGATAGCTGGACTTTGTCTGCTTCAGCACGCCGGTTGTTTAGTCGGTCTGCAGCACTGTTTAGTGCACGAGTGTCTCCGGTCGGAGATCTCACCCTTAGCCTCGGGGGACTTCGAGTGCCTGCCCTGGTAAGGTTTTTTTGGTTTCACCCTTAGCTTCGGGGGACTTCGAGTGCCCGCCTAGTAAGGTTTGTCCAGTTCTATCTTTCGAGTTCCGGTAGCGAGAGCGACGGTTTACGAAGCAAATGCGAGGAGGGGAGGAATCCATCTAGTGGGCTGTAGCGGTTCGGTGAGGAGAGGAGACTGTTGTCTCATCGGGGAGAGGACGCGGTTTTTTATTCGGGAGGGTGAGGACGGCGCCGGGAGGGACGCCGATCCCGGAGATGCAGCGAGTGTATTTATGTTTATTACTGGTTATTTCCCTTTGGGGATATTACTATATTTATCCCACTAGACTTTAACTTGGTCTATCAGTCGGTTCTTAAGCTGTCGAACCCTACCTTCCAGTATACGTAATGGTTCCCTCATCCGATATTTGCAGTTCCTTCCATTGAAGATTATGATATTTGTCAGCAATATAGTGTCGTAAGGTAGACACATGAAATACACTATAAATTTTGTGCAAGTGGGGTGGCAATGCAAGACAATAGGCGACAGGTCCAACTTTTTTCAAGACTTCGTACGATCTAATAAATAGGGGCGATAATTTTGTCTCTTTTCCAAACCGTATGGTGCTCTTATTTGGCCTTATGTGAATGAAGACCTGATTTCCTACTTCATAGTTTCTATCTGTTCTGTGAGCATCAGCATAACTTTTTTGTCTATCCTACGCTTCTTTCAATCATTGTCTAATCTGCTTTACTTGTTCCTTCATCTCTTGTATCAATTCTGGCCCGACTATTACCCAGTCTTCTAACTTGTCCCAATTCAACGGTGTTCTGCAGGGTCTTCCATATAATGCTTCAAATGATGGCATCCCGATTGATATGCAAATTCAGCTAAAGGTAAGTAATTTTCCTAGCGCGATTGTTGGTCCATAACATATATTCTTAGCATATCTTTTAGTACTTGATTTACCCTTTCTGTTTGCCCATCAATCTCAGGATGATAAGCTGTACTTAAATTTAACTGAGTTCCTAAGGCAGATTTCATACAAGTCCAGAATCTTGACGTGAATTGAGAGTCTCTATCTAATATGATTTTCTTAGGTACTCCATGAAATCTAATAATTTCATTTATGAATACCCAAACTACATCAACAACTTCGTAAGTATCTTTTACAGGGATAAAATGGGTGCTTTTTGTTAATTTATCTACCACAACGAAAATGGAATTATGCTTTTGTTGTGTAAGGAGTAGCCCAACGATAAAATCCATAGAAATTGTTTTTCATTTGGTTATAGGAATGTCGTGAGGTTGTAGGAGACCTGCTGGGTGACAATGGTTGGCATTTACTTGCTGACATTCAAGACACTTAGCGACAAATTGGACAATGTCGTTTTTCATGCCTGTCCAGAAGAAGAGTATCTTTGTGTCAGAATATGTTTTCTTTACACCAAGATGTGCACAATACACTGTCCTGTGGGCTTCTTTCAAGATGGTGTTTCAGAGATCTCCACTATCTAGTATATAAATCCTTCCATGAAATTATAAAATTCCGTCATCTTCCAGATCATATCCTTCAAACTTAGGTTCCTTTGAATGGTTGCTATCAAGCCTCGACCTTACTTTTAAGTACCAACTATCTCTCACGAGATGCTCTAGTACTTGATCTCTTAGGTCCACTTTGATAGATATGAGGGAAACTATTCAAGGTCTTCTACTTAAAGCATCTGCTACTACATTCTCTTTCTTTTATATATGAAATCTCAAAATCATATTCACTTAAGAATTCACTCCATCGTCTTTGTCTCGCATTCAAGTCTCTTTAGGGAACAAATACTGTAAACTTTGGTGGTAACTTTTAAGCATAAAGTTTCTCCCTACCAAGTAATGTCTCCTTATATTTAAAGCTAGAACCACTGCAGCTAACTCTAAATCATGCGTATCATAAAGTTCTTCATGAATCTTTAATTTTCTTGAAGCATATGTTATTACGTCTCTATCCTGCATTAATACTGCACCTAATCTCTGTTTAGATGCATCAGTACACACAATAAATTTTTTGTCCATATCAGGTATTCGCAAAATTGGTGCACTAGTCGATAATCTTTTAAGTTCAGAAAATGCTTTATCACATTTCTCAGTCCATTCATACCTAACACCTTTGCACTAGAGGGTTGTGATCGGCTTTGCAATTTTGGAGAATCCTTCTACAAATCTTCGATAATAACCTGCTAAACCCATAAAACTACGCACTTCATGTGCATTCTTAGGTGCCCACCACTCCCTGATTGCATTTACCTTTTCAGGATCTACAAAGATTCCTTCACCAGATATGATATGACTTAAGTAACGAATTTCCTTTTGAATGAAAGAACATTTGGATAATTTTCCATATAACTAGTGTTCTCTGAGGCAAGATAATACTATCCGAAGATGCTCTTCATGTTCCTTCTCATTCTTAGAGTAAATGAGAATATCATCTAGGAAGAGTTGCACAAATTGATCAAGATAATTGCAGAGAACGCTATTCATAAGGTTCATGAATATTGCAGGTGCATTGGTCAACCCAAATGGTACCACAATGAATTCATAATGCCCGAAACGAGTTCGGAATGCAGTCTTAGAAACATCACTTTCTTTAATCCTTAACTAATGATAACCTGATCGCAGATCGATTTTTAAAAACACTGCGGCTCCTTTCATTTGGTCAAAAGGGTCGTCAATGCGAGGCATTGGATACCTATTCTTTACAATAGCTCGATTTAAATCTCAATAGTCCACACACAGTCTTAATGAGCCATCTTTCTTCTTGACAAAGAATACAGGAGCACCCCAAGGTGAAATATTGGGTCGAATGTGTCCTATATCCAACAATTCTTTTAACTGAATTTGTAATTCTTGAAGTTTAGGAGCTATCATTCTGTAAGGCGTTTTTAGAAATTGGTTATGTACTAGGTTTTAAATCTATTGTGAGATCCAGCTCCCTTTTAGGAAGTAATCCTGGTAATTCCTTTGAAAAAACATCCGAAAATTCGGATAACACTGGATATTGTTCGAAGGATGGTCATTTCTCCTTGCTTACTTCTTGAACTACATATACCTGACAACCTTTTCTTAAGCAATGTTTCATTTGCATTGCTGAGATGAAGCGTAAGGACACTTTTCTCTTAATACCTTGGATTTGGATTGTCTCTCCCTCATCATTCATACAAAGTATTGTTTTCCCATAATAGTCTACCCATGTTTGATGAGATTCTAACCAATCCATTTCTATCACAAGGTTGTAAGTTCCTAGGACTGTGACATATACTTTTAATTTGGTCAAACGGACTCCTAGATCAACTTTGCAATCCTCAACACTTAATTCTGCTGGTTGAAGTTATCCTGAAGCCATTTCTACTTGTCTGAAGTCGTTTTGTTTGCAAGCTGCCAACCCACATTTATTTAATGTATATGATGAAATAAAACTTTTAGTAGCACTAGTGTCAAATAAATTTTTGAGTTTTATTCCGTTGATTGTACTTGAAGATTCCACTATGGTGGACTGATGTGTTGGTTGGTTATTGTTGACAACAACATGGATTCTATGATTGCCTTGGGTATTTGATGATGGTCATTTTCTTGCTCTCTACAAGATCTTCGAACAATCACGCTGAAAATGAGGTCCTCCACATCCCCAACAATTAACTTGGGAGGGTCCCCTTGAGTCAGATTGTGTTTTTCTAGACAAGGAACTTCGTCCTCTTGTGCCACTTTCTCTCCCATTTCTTCCTCTATTAACAGTCCCTCTAGATTGCCATGGACTAGTATTTGACGATTCAGCAGCTATAGTATTAATGGTCATGGGAGCTCTTGCTCCTATTTCTCTTGGAGTAAACCTGGTACCATAAGGAGGTGGTCTTGAGCTACTTCCTCTAAAGAAATTTCGGGGAGTCTTTCCTATAGATCCTGACTGTGAGGGTTATGTTGGCCTGAAGTCCCTTTTAATCCCTAGATGCTTTTCCGCATAGCGTGCACATTCAACTGCTTCTGCTACTGATGATGGCTTCCACATTCCAACCATGGCCCTAATTCGAAGATTTAATCCGTATGTGAAACACTTGGCTTGGCGTTCATCCATATCGAGATAAGGGACATATTTTACAAGCTCCATAAATCTTATCTCATATTCTTCCCCGGTCTTACTACCCTGGATTAGTGTATGGAAGGCTCCAGCTTGTTGCTCTTGAAAGAAAGGTGGTAAGTATTTTGCACGAAATCTTTCCTCAAACAACACCCAAGGAACGTTGTTTGATGTGAGATGCAGTTGCTTTTCTAGATTTCCCCACCAAATCAGAGCACTCTCTCTGAGTTGAAATATCGCAATCTTCGCTTTAGATGTAGAAGAATATTCTCTTAGCGCGAAGCATCTTATCATTCTTTCTAACCATGCTTTAGCATGTTCTCCTGCTCGTCCTTCTGAGAATTCCGGGAGTTTAATCTTTTGCATTTCCCTAAAAATATCTTACTTGGGTGGCTATAATCATGGTCTTAAGACTTTCCCGAATGTATTTCCTCAAGATGAGGTCGTTCTTCTTCGGTATTGGCCGGTTGTGACCCGTTTAGTGTCTCCAGAATAGTGTAATATTTCCAATTAGCGATAGCTAATTGGAAATATTAATTTTGACCAATTTTGCTTTATTATATTCAGAGCGTGAATAAAGTGAGTAAAATACTAATTAACTCACTTAGGATAAAACACTTTCCTAAATTCCACATCGAAATTAAAAAGTGTGGGGCCTAGTGGCCAAGTGGACAGCGTAGGAGAGGGACGCAGACCACGTGGGCAGCGTGGGGCCTACTTCACGCAGATGAGGGAGACAGCGTGGGCCAAGGAGCATGTGGAGGTGGTGGGGCCTAGAGAGAGAGAGGCCCAGCGTTATAAAAGGGAGGAGAGCCCCCTCATTTGTTCATTCATGTTTATGCATATTGAGCTAGTCATTTCGACTTGGAGCACGCTGGCTGTTTAGCTTGTCTACAACACTATTCAGTGCATCGGGTGTCTCCGTTCGGAGATTTCACCCTCAGACTCGGGAGACTTCGAGTGCTTGCTCGGGTGAGGTAGTTTCTCCGTTCAGAGATTTCACCCTCAGACTCGGGAGACTTCGAGTGCTTGCTCGGGTGAGGTAGTTTCATCATCATTTTGCAGGAGGATTGGTGTTTACATTCGTGGGAGGAGCAGAGCCATTAGAGACTGCGCAGTCTTGAGAGGGAGGACGCAGTCCCTCTTGAGGGAGCTCCGAAGTGGCACTATTTTGGAGGATTTTGGCTAGAGGATTGAGCAAGGGGTCAGCCCTTGCCTATTGGAGGCATTTGGCAGAGTGGGAGGCCATATTTTGGAGGATTTCATTCAGCACCAGTGTGGCCCTTGGGAGGATAGCGTAGATCCTCAAGGGAGGCATTTTCGAGGGTCGACCATGCTCTCTAGGCTTTTCTGGGTATTGTGAGTAGAGGCTGATTCCAGAGTTTCAGCTTTTTCCGAGTAGGGGAGCAGCCCCAAATACTCATCTTGTTCCAGCAGTAGCAGTAGCACGGTAGTTTTCCAGCAGCTTGGACGCAGAGCAGAGAGCAGCCATTCCATTGATATTCTGAGAGTATCCCTACACTTGCCTGGTGCAAGTCGAGGTGCCATCACTTTGATCACCTCTTGTACTCCTTTCTATTTCTTAGTATAATAAAATGGCTCAGCATTCTCTCTATTTCATGTGTATCTGCTTCATGTTCAGTTTTTAGCATTTTGTATCTTGTTGTATGCTTTGTATTGCTGTCTATTTCTCTTTTGGGATATTACAGTGGTATCAAAGCTCATAGACCTGGCTCAGCCTGTGGGGCGAGTTGTCCATGACACTGGGAGAGAAGCCGTATATTTGCTACAGAGGTAGAAAGTACCGTGACAGAGAGCGTAGGTTCGAAATCACCTACGAAGAGGGTGACTGCGTTCCAGTGGTGGACGCAGAACAGGAGGAATCGATGGCAGATGATAGTGATGCAAAGAAGTTTGGGGAAATGCTCCTCAAGTCAGTATAGGATCTGTCGAGGCAGATTGAGGTGATGGGACAGAGATTCACTGCTGTAGAGGCTAGACAACGTGAAACCCTAAGGGGTTTCCAGATTGGTGAGGGATCTGGCACATCCCACCATTTGCAGGAGCACGATGCCACTCAGCACATGGCATCACATGCACCCACACGTTCTACCATGCCCACTTTTCTGGCTGCAAACACAGGGGCAGGAGCACAACAGGAGCTGAAACCTGGCCACATGGGTGATTACTTTGCTGAGTATCAGGAATACGGGCAGGAGTTTAGGGATGCCCTTTCATTTCGAGATTTTGTCCAGCTCCAGCGGGACAGCAGACCCCACGACCATCACAGGGGACATCGGCATTATCATGACGGAGACACTCAGCGTACGGTGAGCAGGTTCCACTTGCCTATGTTTGATGGTTCATCAAACAGTTCGGCAAAGGCTTGGGTGGAGAAGCTAGACATATACTTCTAGCTCAACCAGATGGTAGAGACGGAGGCCATCAAGGTGACAGCGTTGCATTTGGATGGCGAGGCCCACGATTGGTGGTTCCACGGGATGATTACACTCGGGCATTCGACAGTGACTAAATATGCCGAGTTCACCAGGAGGTTGATAGAGAGGTTTGATCGAAGGGATCCGGAGGAGCACTTTGTTGAGCTGACAAGGCTCAAACAGATCGGGAGTCCGGATACATATATCTCAGATTTCCTAAGACTTTTAGTGATGGTGCCAGATCTATCCGCGGCACGGATGATTTACATGTTCATTGAGGGGTTAGCAGAGCCACTTCGGGGATTAGTCAGATCCACTAGATCAACCACACTCCACGATGCAGTTGGCAGGACCCGAGATTTGCAGGATGCCTTACCCAGGACCAGGACGCCTTACCCCCAGAGACAGGCTTTCCAGCCTAAGGGGAAGGATGTGAGAATTCTGCCTCCAAAGGGGAATCAGGGTAGGGGACAGTTGGATGATGATGCCAGAAGGGAGTTGAAGAAGAAGAGGTTGTGTTTCACATGTTAGGAGTTGTGGGCACCAAGACACAGATGTGTTGCTGGCAAAGCACACTTAATTGAGGTCTTCTCCGATAGCAGCGGGGAAGAGGATGAGTATGATGACGTGGAGGCAGGGGGTAGCCATGCAGCGCAGGACCATTTGCCACCTCCACCACCAGGAGCAGGAGGTGTAGCCTTTGCACCTACAGGGGGGACCCTTGCAGCATTGCGAGGAGTCCCCAAGTATCTGACGCTGCGTGTCCGAGGGACAGTACGGGGGCAGCGAGTATCAGTATTGGTGGACAGTGGGGCAACTCACAACTTCATTGATGCACAGATGGTAGAGTGGAGAGGCATACCGACAAAGAGCTTCGATGGGTTTTCAGTGTTGGTCCCAGGAGATCAGACTATGTTGTAATATCCCGTTTCGGGGATATCCCTAAAACACGGCAAACTCCAACCAGAGATGGACTGGGAGGGCATTTACTGGATATTCCGCCTCTGAAAGAGGACGAGATCCAGAGGCTACCTGGCCCTTTCCAGACTCTGTCTAAGAGTAATAGATAAACACACCAAGTGGTATAGAACTAGAATGCTCAAGAATATATAAAATAATAGTGCAGCAGACATATAATAGCATAGAAGAAAATACGGCAACTCATCCAGAAACATAGAGAGGAAATGCTAAGCCATTTTATTAATCTGAGAAATATAATAAAGTACAATAGGTGATCAGAATGATGGCACCTAATCTTGCTCAAGGCAAGTGAAGAAATACTCTCAGAATATACAGGAAAAGGCTGCTCTCTGAACTGCGTCCCAGCTGTTGGAAAACTGCCGTGTAGCTGCTACTACTGGAATGAACTGAAGACTAGGGGCTGATCCCCTTGCCGGAATGAGTTGAAAATCTGCAATCCTCCTCTACTCACCAATCCCGACAAAACCCAGGAACCATATCAAAAATGGCCGACCCTCGAAAATCACCAGAAAATACCTCCTAAGGGAATTACGCTGGCCTCCAAGGCTCTGCGCAGAGGCTAAATGAGAATAGCTGAAACACCGCCTCAAACTCCACCAAAATCCTCCTACAGGCAAAGGCTGATCCTCTGCTCAAAATCTTGTCTAAATCTCCTGAAGAAATCCCGATCTAGAGCACCTCCAAAATGAACTGCGTCCTCTCTCCCAGTGACTGCGCAGTCTCTACTAAAACACAGCTCTGCAGCAAACCCAAACAACAAACCTCTCACAAAATACTGAAGAAATAACCTTGCCCGAGCAGACACTCGAAGTCCCCCGGGGCTAAGGTCGAGATCTCCGACCGAAGACACTCAATGCACCAAACAGTGCTACAGACAGGCTAAACAGCTAGCGTGCTCAAGGAGACAAAACGTCTAGCTCAATATCATCAACAACAGAATGAATCAAATGAGAAGGCTCCCCCTTCTTTTATAACGTTGGCCTTCCTCCAATCCCAAGGCCATCTCCTCAACGTAGCCCCCATCTCTTGCCACGTGTCCAATCTCTCCTGCGCAGAAGCTTCTATAGCTAACGTAGGCCCCCTCTCTATGTGGTGCTTGGCCCCCTTGGCTCCCCCTTAAGTTACAACGTTGTGCTACTAGGAGGGTGTTTTATTTCACTTAAGTGAGTTAGACCCTTTCCACTCACTTTTTATTTATTTACAAACTATAGACGACAAAACTAAACAAAATCGAATATTCCAATTAGCTGTCGCTAATTAGGAATATTACATATGCAGTGTGCCAGATATGTCCCAGAGCTGGCAGTGACGATGGGCACCTACACAGTGACTGACCACTTTTTCGTGGTTGACATACCAGATACCAATGTGGTATTGGGTGTGCAGTGGCTGATCACTCTAGGGAAGGTCACCACAGATTGGGAGGCCTTGGAGATGGAGTGGGATGATAAGAAGACCGGGAAGCATGAGAAGACACGGGGCATGCACACTTACCCACCCCAGACCATTTTAGCTCATCGGATGGATGCAAACTTCTAGAAGGGAGACATAGAGTGGGCAGTAGAGCTGCGTGCATCAGAGGTAGGGACTACCGGGCAGACAATTCATCCAGAGATACAGACCATCCTTGACAGGTATGCCACAATGTTCGGGGAGATACCACTAGGTCAGCCACCAAATCGGGGATTTCAGCATACTATTGAGCTAGAGTAGGGCATTCATACCGTTATTACCACACCCTATAGGCACCCCAAGGCCTATCGGGGCGAGACTGAGCGGGATATCCGTGAGCTGTTAGCTCTTGGACACATTCGGCCTAGCACCAGTGCTTTCGCTTCTTCGGTAGTGTTGGTGAAGAAGAAGAATGGCACATTGCGGATGTGCATTGATTACAGGGCCCTGAACAAGAAAACCATGAAGAACAGGTACCCTATACCACGGATCGACAAGTTGATGGATGAGTTGAGAGGGGCACAGTTCTTCTCAAAGATTGATTTGAGATCCGGGTACCACCAGATTCGCGTGAGGGAACAGGACATTCCCAAGACCACTTTCAGGTGCCATTACGACCATTTTGAGTTCTTGGTGATGCCCTTCGGGCTAACCAATGCACCAGCCACCTTCCAGTCATGCATGAACCACATCTTCCGCAGTCATCTGAGAAAGTTTGTGTTGGTCTTCTTTGATGATATATTGATATATAGCAGGACATGGGAGGAGCATCTCCAGCACATAGAGGTAGTGTCGCGTTTTTTGGAGGAGCAACAGTTTTATGCTAAGCTCTCCAAGTGCGAGTTTGGGTTGATAGAGATGTTATACTTGGGACACATCATAGGGGTAGACGGAGTGAGGGTCCACGAGGAGAAGATCAAGGCCATCAGGGATTGGCCAGAGCCGAGAAACGTGACGGAACTTCGGGGGTTTGTGGGTATCTGCACCTACTACAGGAAGTTCGTCAAGAGTTTCTCTCAGCTTGTTGCACCCCTTACAGATATGATGAAGAACGGGGCATTCAGTTGGACAGATACAGCGCAGTGGGCCTTTGACAGGCTCAAGGAGGTGATGAGCAGCTGTCCAGTACTCGCATTGCCAGATTTCACGCAGCCATTTGTTCTGGAGTGTGATGCATCAGGGGAGGGGATCAGCGCAATATTGATGCAGGGAGGTCACCCGATAGCTTTTGAGAGTCGAAAGCTCCTTCCACATGAGCGGTTATATGCCATATACGACAAGGAGATGTTGGCCATCATGCATGCATTGGCCAAATTCCGGTAGTACCTAGTTGGTAACAGGTTCAGGGTGAGGACTGACCACAACAGCCTCAAGTTCTTCTTAGAGTAGAAGCAGCTATAGGAGAGGCAGCAGAAGTGGGTTAGCAAGATCCAGACCTACGACTTTGACATTGAGTATGTCAAAGGGAAGAACAACGTGGTGGCTGATGCGCTTTCACGCAGACCAGCTGCGTTGTTTCTGATGAGTTTGGACGCAGATTGGAGGGCTCGACTTTTGGTGGAGTACTCCAAGAACAGGTTTGCTTGTGAGGTTCTGGATGGATAGGTGACAAATGATAGATACAAGGTGATGGATGAGATCATCTACTACAGGGATAGGATCTTCTTGACTGAGGGCTCTCAGCTCAAGAAGAAGATATTGCAGGCTTCTCATGATTCACCATTGTCTGGCCACTAGGGGTTTACCAAAACCTACAGGGCCATCAGGGAGAGGTTCTCATGGAAGGGCCTCAAGGAGGACATACTCCAGCATGTTAGGGAGTTCGAGGTTTGCCAGCGCAACAAGGGAGAGATGAACCATCCAATAGGTTTGTTGCAGCCCCTTCCCATTCCAGAGGGGAAGTGGGAGAGTATTTCGATGGACTTCATCACAGGGTTGCCCATGGTGCAGGGCAAGGACTGTATATTCATCGTCGTTGATCGACACATTTTTTTTCCATATCCGCACACTATATAGTAGCATAGGTGGCAGAGCTGTTCTTCCGGGATATCTTCAGGTTACATGGTCTTCCCAAGACCATTATCAGTGATAGGGACAGCTGCTTCATGGGCGGATTTTGGCAGGAGCTTTTTCGGCTACTGGGGACAGAGTTGACACCAAGCACCAGCTACCACCCACAGACAGATGGGCAGACAAAGATAGTTAACAAGTGGCTGGAGGGCTACTTGCGTAACTATGTCAATGGGCAGCTGAGAGCATGGCTGAAGTGGTTGCACCTAGGAGAGTATTGCTACAACAACACACATCACATGTCTATGGGTATGTCTCCGTTCTATGCATTATATGGTTATCATGCTTTATCTTTTGTTGATGTGATGTTTGGTGCCAGCAAGGCTCCGAGAGCCAAGGATTGGAACCAAGAGAGTCAGGACATCCTCCGAGCTCTCAAGAATAACATGGCTACAGCACAGAACCAGCAGAAGCTATATGACCACAGGGGTCGGGTGGAGAGACAGTTTGAGGTAGGGGACTTGGTCTACCTATGTTTGCAACCATATCAATAGTCGACTCTGAATCATAAGGGGGCTGAGAAGCTCAAGCCCCATTTTTATGGGCCTTACAGGGTGATACGCAAGGTTGGACAGGTTGCCTATGAGTTGGAGCTGCCCCAAGGCAGCAAGATTCATAACATCTTTCATGTATCGTGCTTGAAGAAGGCTTTGGGACAGCAGGTGACAGTGACAAAGGAGCTTCCGCCTACGGATGATGAGGGGCATTTGGTGCTACAGCCGGAGGCCATTATTGATATCAGGGAGAGGCAGTTGCGGAACAGGATAGTCCGGGAATTCTTAGTGAGGTGGAAGAATTTGCCGAATGAGGATGCCACTTGGGAGAGTGAGAAGATCTTGCAGCATCCATGACTACAATTGATTGGGGTCAAGCAACATTTTGCCGGGGGAGACTGTAATATTCTCAATTAGCGATAGCTAATTGAAAATATTAATTTTGACCAATTTTGCTTTATTATATTCGGAGCGTGAATAAAGTGAGTAAAATACTAATTAACTCACTTAGGATAAAACACTTTCCTAAAGTCCACATCGAAATTAAAGAGTGTGGGGCCTAATGGCCAAGTTGACAACGCAGGAGAGGGACGCAGACCACGTGGGCAGCGTGGGGTCTACTTCATGCAGATGAGGGAGACAGCGTGGGCCAAGGAGCATGTGGAGGTGGTGGGGCCTAGAGAGAGAGAAGCCCAGTGTTATAAAAGGGAGGAGATCCCCCTCATTTGGTCATTCATGTTTATGCATATTGAGCTAGTCATTTCGACTTGGAGCACGCTAGCTGTTTAGCTTGTCTGCAGCACTGTTCAGTGCATCGGGTGTCTCCGTTCGGAGATCCCACCCTCAGCCCCGGGAGACTTCAAGTGCTTGCTCGGGTGAGGTAGTTCCATCAGCATTTTGCAGGAGGATCGGTGTTTACATTCGTGGGAGGAGCAGAGCCATTAGAGACTGCACAGTCTTGAGAGGGAGGACGTAGTCCATCTTGAGGAAGCTCCGGAGTGGCACTATTTTGGAGGATTTTGGCTAGAGGATTGAGCAAGGGGCCAGCCCTTTCCTATTGGAGGCATTTGGCAGAGTGGGAGGCCATATTTTGGAGGATTTCATTCAGCGCCAACGTGGCCCTTGGGAGGATAGCGTAGATCCTCAAGGGAGGCATTTTTGGGGGTCGACCATTTTAGAAATGCTCTCTGGGCTTTTCTGGGTATTGTGAGTAGAGGCCGATTCCAGAGTTTCAGCTTTTTCCGAGTAGGGGAGCAGCCCCAAATACTCATCTTGTTCCAGCAGTAGCAGCAGCACGGCAGTTTTCCAGCAGCTTGGACGCAGAGCAGAGAGCAGCCATTCCATTGATATTCTGAGAGTATTCCTACACTAGCCTGGTGCAAGTCGAGGTGCCATCACTCTGATCACCTCTTGTACTCCTTTCTATTTCTTAGTATAATAAAATGGCTCAGTATTCTCTCTATTTCATGTGTATCTGCTTCATGTTCAGTTTTTAGCATTTTGTATCTTGTTGTATGCTTTGTATTGCTGTCTATTTCCCTTTCGGGATATTACAAATGGCTTCTAATGAGCGCATTATAGTAGTTAGATTAGATGTTGGAGCTACTGGTGCTGATGATGATCTAGGTGGTGGCGATGGCGATGGCGTTGGTGATGACGTTGGTGGCGGCGTTAGAGATGGCGATGTATCTCGATGGCGTTGCCGCCTTTGATATGTTCTTACCATCATGGCTTTTCTTGAATACATAATAAGATTTATCAGAATCAGATAAATTTTAGATTAACTAAATATAATTTTCGTAAAATTGAGCTCACATACAGGAATAGTTTTTCTGCTATTTTTACCTGCAGGCAGGTCTTTTTGGTATTGAGGTCAAGGAGGGTGGCAACGCGACCTCTTTGTCCTAATGCAGGATATTCTATGTGTAATACTTCTTTAGTAAAATGCAAGGGTTTTCATAGATTATCATATCGTTTCGTAATATTTGTCTATAATATTTAGTCCTAGATGTAGAGTTATGGAAGGGGTTATAAACTTTATGTTATGACTATAAATAATCACTAGAATTTAATAAGTTTTAAAATTGAATTTCGTTGAATTGTCATCATATTGTTATCGAATGGGCATCTCTACAAAATAAGTAACAGATGTTCAAGTGTCATAATTAACTTAAGGATTTAATCAAATTTGGTTTGTACATCTTCCATTATTGTTCATAAATAACTTTAAGTATTTATATAATTACACTTACTCTACTTTAATTCCTTTCACAACTTTCAACACTATACCTATCCTATATATATATATATATATATATATATATATATTATTATTACTATCATAATATATATATATATATATATATATATATATATATATATATATTAACAAGTATCATAAGACATATATCTTAATGTTGCTTAAGTAAACTTCATTTATAAATTGAAAATTCAACAAGCTTTATTCTATAATAAATACACCTATAAATACATACATATATGTCAGATATATGTAATGGAGCCACCCACCTTTAATTTGTTAAATTGTCTATAAAATATAGTAAAAAAAAAAAATTAATACGATAAGGAAATTTATTAAACTATTTCAATTTTGAAATTCCGGTTTTGTTTTATTACATCAAAGAATTTAATGAATGTGAAATAAACTCAAATTTTATACATTTCAAAACTAGGGAATGTTTATACATTACTTTATCTTATAGTGTGAAATTATAATGGCCAACGCACCTCATGCCTTGCACCATGTATATACACCAAATTTTAATGCGAGTCCCTCCATTGAAGATCGAACCATTTGTTGCGCCAAACAACGTGTTTCTGAGGCTAGTACAACAGATCTGAAGTGCAGATTCTGTAGAAAATAAAGGAAGGCTTTTTGAAGAAGTGTGTGGCATTGTTGAGAGGCAAACAAATGTCCTGAAGCTTGGCGAATGCCGGGACCCTGAAGTAAATGCAGAGCACGATTCGAGTTTGCTGAGTGGAGGAAGGAAAGAATTAGACAGGTACAAAATCATGAAGTGGATGCGGGTTCTGTAGCAAGAGCTGGATTCAAATCCAAGGAAGAAAAAGAGTATGCCCACAGGCATATACTTGGCTCCAAAGGTAGACTGGACTCTGTGTAGCATATAGAGATGGTATTTCTCAGATTCATAGGTATCCTAGTTTCACTTACTGTATAATTTTATCTTCAACATTCTGTATAAAGATTTAAGATTTAACTAATAGGCAATACTTATAACTTTTATCAACAACATAATCTTAACAGGTCCGAGAGTTAAACTTAGCTCTGATACCAAGTGTAGAGCCCTCAACTGAGACATTCAACTAGAATTTTACTACTTGCAGATTGAGGCATAAATAAAAATGAATTGAGTTAGGCAGTAAATTTAACTCACATAAATAACAAATTTATTCACAGAAGAATACCTGGGACGAATTTGGTGATGTGTTGGGTTGTGGCTTTTCCCGTGGGTGCAGCGGACGTGTTACCAAATCAATCTTTTCCTCCTAGCCAATATAGGATTTTCTAGAGAAATCCTAGATCGATAAGATATCCCTTCTGCCCCTGTGCTCAGAATTCCAAGAACAGTGAAGACTTGTTTCAGAACAAATTCACGCAACTCACTTTGTCCTCAGTCAATAGTTTTCTTCTGTGTGCAGAAACCATCAAAGAAAAAACCTCCTCTTTCTCATTCGTATTCCTCCCTTTTTATCACTTTGAATCACTGCCTTTCTTTCTCATTCGTATTAATCTTAATTACTTTAAGATTAACTTTATTATACTTTGTTTTTAAGTTACTTAAATTAAATTTATTATATTTTGCTTTTAAATTAATTAAATTAACTTTATAATTTTAATCAAATTATATTATTACTTTATTTATTCACTTAAATATAGTTTGTACTTAATTATATTTTTCTTGATCAATGCTTACCATGCATACGTATATAAGAGTGGTATACGTGTTAAGTACGTAGCTTGATATTTCATTATATCTCAGGAGATAGAAATGCATTACGATATTCAATTCGTTACCCTAACTTAGATTTTACCCCGATATTTATTAAAGATCTCACTCGACATATTTATTATATCAAGGTAGTTAAGGATCTATTTTCATAATTGACTTATTAACCTACTTAGCTATTTTCAATACTAGCAGGTATGTATACCAATGCGGTGTATGCAATGTATACATATGTAGCTACCATATGCATACGTCGTATACATGCTAATACTCTTTTGCTTATAAATCGAAATGGGTCATTACACAAAGGTTGGGTCATCTAGCAGGATTGTAGTTAAGAAGAGCGAAATGGACAAAAAGGCCAGAACTTATCAAAGAGGAAATTGGCAAATTTTTGCTCCACAAATTGTGGAAGGGGCCTTGCCTTCTACATCAACAAAGCATGGATATTTTAAGCAGCATGAGACAATTGTCCAAGAAAAAGAATCCCTTCACCATGACATTGAGATGTCGGACTTGGAGTCCCATGATGAACAAGAAACACTAAACCTAGTCATCAAAGAAAATGATGCCAAAATCAGAGAGCTACAAGACAATTTGGCAAGGTCCAAGTTTGTTATCTCCTTCCTTAAGCAAGAGAACAAACAGTCAAAGGAAAAGCAAATACTCTTGGAAAATGACTTGTTTAAAGCTAAGAGGCAAGAATTGAAAGGCAAAGCAGTGATTGAGCATGATAAGTCCGAGGAGCATGAAGAACAGATATCAAGGAGAAGACCAAGAACAAGGGGCCTAAAAGGAACATTGGAGCTAGAAAGACAACAAGAGGCACTTCTTGTAGAGGAACTCACTTTTGAGGAGAAGATTGCCATGGAAATCAATGAAGATAGCGAATTTTGGCTTGATAGTGTAAATGACCGCCTAGAGAAGCTCCTTCACAAAGCTAAGAGGGATAATAAGATGATGAGGCAAATAGCCCACCACTACTACACTAGAAACAAGGTCTGCAATATCAAATACAAGGAAATGCAAAACAAGCTAAAAGAAACCCTAATCACCAAGAAGAAGAGGGGCAAAATCCATTTTCTGGCAGATGCATCATTGATTGCATAGAAAACCTAATTTGGACCTTACACAACAATTTTGAAAGTTTTGAAGAAGTTTTTGGGCATTTTTGACATTTTGGCCAAATTTCACTAGCTTTTGCACATTCTGACTGCAAAAAGCGCAGAGTGGGTGTAATATTCCCATTTTTGGTATCACCCATGATAGGGCTAGGAGGGACTTCCAGAGTTAGGAGCAGACAGGTCACATGTACAGATTGGTGCTATCAGTGGGCTCAGGAGCTTTTCGGAGGAGTTTTGAGGAGTTTTCATGGTGTTCGAAGGCATTCGCTTGATATACTCCATCAACCGAGTAGTTTGGCTTTCGTTCTGATGCATTCCGATAAATTTCGGAATTTTGAGTTATTTATGGGCTTAACTCGGCTGATTACACTCAAGGTGGCATTCCGGGAGGAATACACGATGGAGCACCTTAGTGTAATAGCTCATTGGAACCGAGATGAGGAGACCTACATGATGGGACAGTTAGACAGAGATTTCAGTGACTGAAGGAGGCGTGGTAGTCGATTTACCCTTTTCTACATTAAAAAGGAATATTTTATAATATTTTAATAAAAGGGAAAAGTGCTCCATAAATAAAATAATGCTCTAGAAGGCTCCAAGGGATCTATAAAAGAAAGGGAGGAGGCCATTGGGAGATATCTTTGGAGTAGATCATTTTCTTGTGTATGAGAGGTTTGAGAACGTGGATTCTCTACTTCAGCCGTAGCCCCAGGACGGAAACCCTCGGGTGAGTTGTGAGTGTTGGACGGAAACCCAACTCTCTTTGAGGATACTTCATTCAGAAGTTTCACAGAGCTTCAGTGATATTGGAGTGAGGATCATTCAGATCTTCAACGGGAGCTTCAGTGGATTCAGTGGTAGCTGTTGCCGGAGGGAGAGGGCAACAGTTAGTTTTGGAGGCCATTATCGTGTAGCAGTGCAACAGATTGTATTGATGGCCAGTTTTCTATCTCAGCATTTTCTGGGTCAGATCTATATGTAAACCCCTCTTATTATTTATAATAAAAGCTGAGATTTCTCCTGTTTCTATGTGGTATTCGTTTGCATTATTTATGTGTTTAATTTTACATGGCAATCTTCTGTTGAATAAATGTTGATTTTTCGGTATGATTTGGGGTTTTAGTAAATTTCTGCAATTTTAGTCAAAATATCCCATTTGGGATATTACAGTGGTATCAGAGCATCAGACTTGGCTCAGCGTGCGGGGTTTTCACTTTTCAGTTGCAGCTATCCTTTTCCGAGGGTTTGACTACAGAAGAAGATCAAGGGTTTATCGAGCTCATTATTGTTGTGAAGTTTATCAAATTTACAAAACTTACAAAGGAGATGCTATTAAAATAGCAAGAGCCGCCATACAGATTCTCTAAGCGGCCCTAAACAAGAAAGCGGAAGTGGCTTGTTGACAGGCTAGTAAATTTTATGGATATTTTAGCCAAAATTAGCAACTTAATTTGGGTCGATCTGTTGAAAGTTGGGGCTGTGTGAAATTTCACGTAATTACTAGCAGAAGGGTCAAGCTTATTAAAAGGGAAGTCCAAATTTTATTAAAGCGAGTCTGCAAATCGATACTGAGGAGGACGCACAAGCAACGTGAAAGCCAGGACTACGTGGGAGCAATTGAATTCAAGTTGCATCTGAAAATTAATCTCTAGGGCCGAGAGCGAATTGAGCGAAACCATAATATTGCTGAAATGCATGTTGCTGAAGACAAGAGTTGATCTGTGCGTTGGTATGAAGGATGGCGTGAAAATTAAGAACAGGGGGGCCAACAAATTGTTGATTGGGGACCAAAATCCAATTGCATAGTGGGTCACGGACTCACGAATCACCGCATTTCATTGGTTGTCCATTCAATTGTTTGCATGGAATTTTTAAATCGGCCGCCCGAATCCTTGGAAGATCGGCCCATTGGTTGAGTCGATTGGGGGATCAGCGAATCGCAACAGTGATATGCAGAAGAACATCATTTTCTTGGGTCGAGCCGCCGAATTTCTCGGAGCACTGAGACAGAGAGATCAAAGAGTTTCATTACCAGTAGAATGCAGGCCGAATAGAGCAGACATCAAACGTTGATCGATACATTACAGGGCCAAGTCGGAGTGGCTGCAAATCAAAGGGGATTGAATTAAGGGTCACGCTATGGAGAAATGCAGTAAATATTTCTGATTGACGTCAATTTCTAATTGAACGCTGAGCAGAAGGGTATGCAATTGTGTCGAAGGCCGAATAATCGTCAGCACAATTAAAGATCGTTGACTTGTTGTTGTCACTGACGTCAGAATGGTGATATGCTTGGATCGATGACTTCCGTAGCAGATCACTGTGATGGGGTGTGCAAATAATACCTTTGCGTACCAGTGAATCATGAAAATTGAGAGCAAATTCATTGGGCCACAGTAATTTCCAAATTGACAATGCAAGGATGAAAGCGTGAAGATCAGAGAATGGAGTCATGGCTGTAGTATTTAACTGAGCGGTGATTGCAGGGGTCGTTTCATTATTCTTCCTGGAGTTGAATTCCCACCTGATAAAGTGCAACCAAATTTTCCAAGGAGGTCAGCCAAATTAACTTTTGTTTCGGATGTAAAGTGGAATGTGGGTACGATTGGTAATTTTGTTCCAGAATTGATGTTTCTTTGGGGCGACATTATACTTGCCAGAACTCGGAGATAGTGGTTGGTCCCGTTCTACAAGAAATCATTTTCTATTCACACCAGACTTAGAGTGGTGATCCTTCCATGTAATTTATAGATCCAAGGGCAAGACGTATTCTGTGAATAAGGAGCCTATTTCAGATGCTCAGAGTTTCAGGCTGTAGATTTCTTGAGCAAGACTTGTGTGCATAGTGTCAAGCCAGGAATGAGAGTTTAGTTGACTGCACTTGTGGAGTGTGTATGCACACAAAGAACACTCCTGTACGTATGTGGTAACCCATGCACAAATCCAAATGTTGTTGGTGGATCGATGGCAGAGAGATTGTGAAATATGTGTGCTACTGTAGCTGCTGTATGCCTGGAATATTTCAGTATCTTTTGATCAGATTCCCTCATTTTAGTTGCTAGACTATTCTTCCCATGGGTTCGAGTGATACCATTCTGGGCTTTTCAAGGGCAGAACTGCAACAGTGAGAAGGCTGCTAATACTGAGACTAAGACAACCAATCTGAAATTCTTTTCTCCAAACAAATATCGTACCTAGCAGTGTCTATCATTCATAAGTAGCATTTTATTTTTGGTGTGAATTTAGAGCAAATCTTGTGGTGGTCTCATTGAGAGTATATGAGTGCATATATTTTGTATTGTTGCAACAGTAAGTTCACATTGATTTCCTATTAGTGGCTAAAGCTGTGAAATATTTTGAGTGTGAGGTTGTCAGTTGTTGGCATAGCGACTAACACTCATATATGCATAGCAAAGCTTATGTCACAAAAAGTCCTTAGTGTTACCTATATACATTGTCATGATGCAGAGTCTTGAGCTGTCTATACTTGTCATTTATTTTCATATACTAGCATTTTCTATTGCATATGTAATGCTGAGTTACAATAGCTCAAGAATGCAATACTGAGTTGAAACAACTCAGAATTGCACGTACAACATTGTGCAAGCTATCTTTTTGCTGAAATACTTCACTGGGGAATATAGCAAATTCAGAAAATAATGTTTCCGTGCAAACAATCTGTGATGGAAGAACTCCTAAATAAATTGAGGAGATTGAACACAGAAATTAATCTCTTAAACCATGACACACACCCAGAAACTAAGCAGAATAGCAAACCCTCTTCAAAAGAGATTTCTGCCATCGTTCAAAAAGGACAGCCAAAAGATTTGTAGGGAACATTGGAGATGGGTCGCAAAATTTTTGCACTTGGGACAGATCTGAAACACATGAAGATGTCATGGAGAGTTTTGTTCAAACTAGAAGAGCTTAATGAACTCATGACTACAATAGACCAAGCAGAAGGGAAGAAGCTGATTTGGGCTCTAAAGCCTGCTATGCTTGCTCTTATACAGCCCAACTTCTTGGAGGAACCTTGTGAAGGGGTCACACTTCCAGTTGCAGCTTGCCTCAATAACATCATGAAATTGACCGCACCTATAGAGCCATATAATGATGATGTTATGAGGAGGATTATGAGGCTGATTTTAGAAACTTTTCAGGATTTGGACAACAGCACAGGCTCTACCTTCGGGAAGAAGCTTGAGATTCTATGGAGTATGGCCACAATCAAGACTAATGTCATCATGTTTGACCTTGAGTGTGATGACTTGATCCTGCAGATGTTCCAATACTTCTTTAGCATTAGGAGACATCATCCTGATACTGTCATAGCACACATGCAGTCCATCTTGTCATCATGTATGAGAGACCATGAGACCATTGGCTGAGAATTGCAGACCCGGTTGTTGAGCATTTGGAGGAGAGAGCAGTTGGTCTCGCCTACTGCTTATGAGCTAGCCCAAGGGCTAGTTGAGCAGAACATTGAGTTTCTCAGGAGACAGTTGACCAGGGAGGAGCGGCTCCAGTTTGGTGGGTCAAGCAGTAGAAATGAGCTGAGGAGGAAGGGACTTTGCTTCATTTGCAAAGAACCTTGGGGGCCTGATCACTCATGTTTGAGAGATGCAGATGAGGTGGCAGAGGTAGAGCAGGTAAACGTTCCTTCTGTATGCCAGGATGGGGACTCTTCTTCAGATGAGTCCATGGGATCATATGAGGATGCTTCTGGGGAGCAAGAGCAGCCATGCAGAGAGGATGACAGTAGACCGTAGTTGTGTTCCAGCGTGCAGGGTGAGTAGTCACGAGACTCTATGAGAGTTACTCTAGGTGATGAGTCACTTGTGACGATTCAGCCAGAGCAGCATATGATGGAGCCTGAGTTAGCAGAGAAGGATACTATGGACATCAGGCATGACATTTCCTTGAGTGAGGACCAGATGGGCGCCCACATTGAGTCCATGATGGATATGCGGCTAACCTTGGGGTCAGCCACTGAGGAGGAGCAGTCAGATGCACAGACACCGAGTACAGTGACGATAGTTGCAGATCCATATCCTTTAGAGATGTTGGAGGTCGATGGGATAGTTCTGCAGGGAGCTAGGAGACAGCAGGAGTTTTACATTCCCGATGAGAGGGATGAGTTGTTGGAGATGGTGGAGCATCCATCTTTGGGCCGACACATTGATGAGATGCCGATAGATGTACATACAGTCGGCCGAGCAGCAGTACTTTCAGTGAGTAGTACTCTCCATGAGTACATCGATGGGACTTGCAGCATGTCTTGCCCACTTTGGCCCACTATAGAGAGAGGGGCTTCCTTCTACAGGTAGCTTCCATTAGTATACAGGGCAGAGCAGTGGGATTTGATTACAGGCTGGCGGCAACACTTGGGGCATGTTCCATATGCAGTTGTTGCTACATTGGATTCTTCTTCTAGGATGAACTGGCGGGAGATCATGAGTTGGTACCCTCTTGGTGGTACGGTATTCTTCGTAGGGAGCACAGCAGAGTAGGGGCCCTTAGACATAGTAGCTATTACAGATTCCAGTTGGCAGGAGGGCATCGGTTGTCGTTACTTCAGGACTCCTTCTCGATTTCAGGAGAGCAGGATCAGCATGGGATTGAGTCAGGACTTGGATTGGAGAGAGGTGATGAGTTGGTATGCAGTTGGTGGGGCAGCATATGCAGTTACAGGTACAGCACAGCAGGAGCCCGGGAGCATTGATGCTTGTTGGTGGTCTTCACCTCTGAGAGCATCAACTATAGCTAGAGACAGTGCATAGCTTGAGCCGTGGGACTTGGGCGATGATTGGCAATGGTGGCGTTGGGATCTGGGAGGATTGTTTGTTGACTGGGACAGAGAGAGATTAGTTTGGGATCCCGGCATTGAGGGATCTGTTCCGAGAGGTTTGACACAGGTGCATAACAGCACCCAGAGGTTGGTATGGGATCCAAGCATTGGGTCTGAGATGCAGTGGGCCAACAGAGTGACCCACATATTTCGATTGCTTGAGGGCAAGCAATCTTGGAGCGGGAGGTCTGTAATATTCCCATTTTTGGTATCACCCATGACAGGGCTAGGAGGGACTTCCAAAGTTAGGAGCAGACAGGTCACATGTACAGATTGGTGCTTTCAGTGGGCTCAGGAGCTTTTCGGAGGAGTTTTGAGGAGTTTTCATGGTGTTCGGAGGCATTCGCTTGATACACTCCATCATCCGAGCAGTTTGGCTTTCATTCCGATGCATTCCGATAACTTTCGGAATTTTGAGTTATTTATGGGCTTAACTCAACTAATTACGCTCAAGGTGGCATTCCGAGAGGAATACACGATGGAACACCTTAGTGTAATAGCTCATTGGCACCGGGATGAGGAGACCTACACGATGGGACAGTTAGACAAAGATTTCAGTGACTGGAGGAGGCGTGGTAGCCGATTTACCCTTTTCTGCATTAAAAAGGAATATTTTAATAAAAGAGAAAAGTGCTCCATAAATAAAATAATAATAAAATAATGCTCTAGAAGGCTCCAAGAGATCTATAAAAGAAATGGAGGAGGCCATTGGGAGATATCTTTGGAGTAGATCATTTTCTTGTGTATGAGAGGTTTGAGAACGTGGATTCTTTACTTCAGCCGTAGCCCCAGGACGGAAACCCTCGGGTGAGTTGTGAGTGTTGGACGAAAACCCAACTCTCTTTGAGCATACTTCATTCAGAAGTTTCACAGAGCTTCAGTGATATTGGAGTGAGGATCATTCAGATCTTCAATGGGAGCTTCAATGGATTCAGTGGTAGCTGTTGCCGGAGGGAGAGGGCAGCAGTTAGTTTTGGAGGCCATTACCGTGTAGCAGTGCAGCAGATTGTATTGATGGCCAGTTTTCTATCTCAGCATTTTCTGGGTCAGATCTATATGTAAACCCCTCTTATTATTTATAATAAAAGCTGAGATTTCCCCTGTTTCTATGTGGTATTCGTTTGCAGTATTTATGTGTTTAATTTTACATGGCAATCTTCTGTTGAATAAATGTTGATTTTTCGGTATGATTTGGGGTTTTAGTAAATTTCTGCAATTTTAGTCAAAATATCCCATTTGGGATATTACAATGGGCCACACTACGCTTTTTCTAGAGGCCTCCAAATGATGCAAACTCAATTGGGATAGATAGATATTGGCATCTACATCACATTTTGACCCTTGGCAATAAAAAATCTCAGCTTTTTACAGGTGGAAAAGCTAAAAAAGATTATAAAAACAACTTTCTGCCAGTTTTTTCAGCCACACGCTGCACTTTTTGACCAGTTTTGGAAAAAGTGGTTTTTCAGGGGCTTAACTCCATCATTTTCACTCCTTAAGGACATTTTGGATAACTAGACAGGGACAACTTTCCAATGAGCTAGGTTGAGCTCAATTTGGACTTCTGCAAGGTAGTGAAAAATTAGCTTGAAGGTCACGTTGCGCTTTTCTCAGGGACACGTTGCGCTTTTTGCACTCACGCTGCACTTTTTCCAGTTTGTCTGTTATCTTTAGAATTTCATTTTTTTCTGTTGGTTGACAAATTTCATGAAATTTTACTGATCTAAATTTGTAAATCCAATGTAATTATGTCTATTATAGTTACTAAAGGTAGATACATCAAGTAAATTTGTATTTTTGGGTCAAGTGAATCAGTTTCACCAAAAAAGGGAGAGTTTGTTGACCTCCCTAGTCATCAGGATTCTAGTTGGGGATTTTGGGGAACAACTCCACAAGTCATGGATTCAACCCTTGAGAGTGGGGAGAAGTCTATTTTGGTCTATATCTTTCATTTTCTTTTCCATTGAAAGGGTTGGATGCTGTGTAGTTGAGCTTTGGAACACTAGTGCATTAAGTGATTTTGGCAAGAACTAATAGACAGAGTTTGCAGCTATTTTGGTGGGATTCATGTGGTATGTGTTTTAGCAGTGTTTCTTCTTCTGTTTTCATATGTTTGAAAGTATTGTACCTTCCATTTACATGTTCATGTCTTAATGTGATTAATTTCTAAGTTTGATAAGTAGAATTCATTGGTTTCAATGCTCTGTTTTGGAGAAGCTATCACAATTATGTTCACTTTTTTCTAATATAAACGAATTCATAATTCCTATGCTCGTTTAGAAACCCTATCACTCTATCACATTCACCAGAATACCTTAAAGTGCTAAAGTGTGTGCCTACCTTGCCCCATCACATCTCTGCAAGTTTGATTTTCAGTTTCCTGACCTAGTTTTTCCTAGACCTAATTCACCATCCAACACCAAATCCAAATCAATCAAACCCTAGAGCCTAGTATATCTAGCCTAAAATCTCCATGATCCAGTCAATTTGACTGTGAATCTCATTGAGAGAGCCCTCTCAGCCTAGTAGGGCTAGCTACTAGGTCAAAGTAGTATGTGGTTACCTTTGATGGTCTCCTTCTCAGCCTTCGGAGATCCAGTGGAGTGCTAACATGGGGTAGTATGAAATGTGCTCTAAGTCTCAAACCTTGTGGAGAGAATTAGACACATGTATTCCAAATAACCCAGAAATTGTTTGGGGAAATTCCACCCAGATTTTATTTTATTAGGAAATTTGATTATTTTAAAGTGACCCTAAGTCTAAACTTAGGAAAATAATTAAAGTGAATTAATAGAATATGGGTGTGTATGTTCTAGAAAAAACAGATCAAGTCAAAATATAATCTTAGTCATTGATTGGAGATCTAATCTCGGACGTTGAAGTCTCAACTAGAAGACTATAAAGAAGGCTTGAGGGTCATTTGGAAAAACACATTGAGAGATTAAGAGATCGAATTTTCTAAACTGAGTAGTGCTCAAGGAAAAGAATAAGGCTCGAGGGTCATTTGGAAAAACACATCGAGAGATTAAGAGATTGAATTTTCTAAAATGTGTAGTTCTCACGCAGTTGAGGGGCAGAGATAGTTTTGGTCGGAGGATCTTCTCCAGGGCCAAGAATACTCAACAGAGAGGCAGAGAAAGACGCACAGGAGGCAACGCAGTGCCCAGAGAGGGTGACGCAGGGCCACGAAGGCCACACGCAGAGGCAACGTAGTCTTCCTGAGCAATAGTCCGAGATTTTGCTGGGAGATTGGGATTTTGAGTCGGAAGGGCTGGAATAGAGTTTCCTGAGAGTAGATCGATTCAACAAAGGAGGTGACGTAGGCCTACACAATTACTGGGCAGAGGCAATGCATAGGGTGTTGGGGGTTCGTCGTTTCAACTACCGGATCAGCTGGGACTTGCAGTGTAGAGTGAGGTAATCTCACTAATTTCTTCTGTCGAGTGATATTCTCTATACTAGATTGCCAACAAGGCATTCAGAGATTGTATTCAGAAATAACTACTGCTTAATAGTAAAACCCTCAGATTTGTTGCACCAGTTTTCCCACATTGGGATTTTTCCGGGGACGTTTGTCCAAAAACAATAGTATCCAGTGTGATGTTTTTCTTTCTTGCCCAATTTATTGTTTCGGCATATTTATTTAATTAAGTGAACGTTGCAGTAATAATTTGCTTCAATATTTTCAGTAGAACACTGTAAATAACTTGTTTATTAAATAACAAGTAGGTGAAGTATTTTTAGTGGACTGCAGTAGGATTCCGGACTTGGAATTTTCACATATAGCTATTGAGAGTACCCAAAATCATCCTTTCTAGCTTGTGCAGTAGTTTTCTGGGCATAATTTCGTGGGCCAAATTTACAGTGAGGAGGAGCTAGTGGAGCTGGGGTTTTGGGCTTGAATTTCCAATGAAGCATTTTTTAATTTTCCCAGCCATTTGGAGGGAGGGAACAAGTGTAAATCAGCAATTACTCTTCAAGGGGGACACAAAACCAAGTGGAGGAGGGCGTAGCCCCAATTTTGGGTGATTTCGGGAGGTCGGAATTAGCCCAAAAGATTTATGGGTTTTGCTGGACTAACCTCAAGGAGTCTGTTCCTAATTTTGCAGAATTTTTGGAGGAGTTCTAGTGCCCAAACAACAGAATTATTTGGCAGCCAATTGAGAGGAGTGAGCTTAAATTTTGGGTCCTAGGTGGTCGGTAAAATTTTCCCAAACCCTTCCTGGGTTTTTCTTGGTTTGTGGTGGAGAGCCCAAGCTTAATTTGACAGTATTTTCTGAGCAATTTTGGATGCTCAAATAGGAGTTTCTTCCAGCCAACAGTGCAGAAATTCCAGTGCCAGCACAGTGCATTGAGGATAAGTCTTTCCTTTGCATCCGAGTAGCACTTTTCTCACCTGGGATTGTCTCGCTTGCTTTGGCAAGCCCAAGTGCACACATTCCATGCATTGTATACACCTTTATATAATATAATGGCTCACTTTTGGAGCAGTTCTGGTGCAATTCATGGGTGTTTAATTGCTGTCTAAATATTTTTGTGTTGTATGTGTATTTTGCTTTGTTTATCACTGTAATTTCCTTTTTGGTAAATTACAAGCAAGATGCCAATTTAGAGGGACAAGGATCATTACCCTCTAATTTAGCCAGGAAGCTAAGATTGCTTACCTAGTCATTGAAGGAATAGGAGAAAGTGGGAGCAACCAAGTCCACTTTTCAAGTGAGTCATTCACCTAGCCTAACGATTATAGCGCGAATCGGATTCAATGACGCAATCCAGATTACGATTACAAAGGAACATTGTTTGAATGTAGATTCTTTCAAGGGAAAGAAAGGGTCAATTGATATCGATCGTTTTACTCACTCTTCCAAATCGACTAGGGAGGATAATAACATTACCAAATGGAGAAATAATATGAAATATCTTACTATATCTCATTTAGAGACAGAGATAGGGGTAGCAGAGAGAAGGGGGAGTAGAGGATATTTCTACCACCCAATATTGAGCAAATATCCAATGAATAATGCTGATGGATATTACATAATAGGATTAGAACAAGGCATGATCTTGTTCTTCGAGAAGGGGATATGGCGGAATTGGTAGACGCTACGGACTTGATCGAATTGAGCCTTGGTATGGAAACCTACCAAGTGATAGCTTCCAAATCCAGGGAACCCTGGGATATTTGGAATGGGTAATCCTGAGCCAAATCCGGTTCATGAAGACACTGTTTCTTCTCCTAAGATAGGAAGGGGAGGAGGAGATCAATGGAAGATATTCTAACGAATTTTAACCTCTCTCATTTGGTCCAATACTCGTAGTTATAGAATGCTCATTTAAGCAACTCAAAGTGGAGAGATGTAGATAAGACTGACAAAACTGATTAATATCGAACTTGAACTTCTGTCTACAGCATTTTATTCAGAGATAGATCTGAAAGAAGTACCTTTTGACATTATGTAATCCAATTATGAACATATCTCATTCTGATGGAAAACAACGCTTTTTGAATGTCTGTTGGACGAGGATAAAGATAGAGTCCAAAAACGTAAGATACAAGTGGGTGATAAAGTAGCTGGAAGGCATGGTAATAAAGGTATTATTTCAATAATTTTGCCGAGACAAGATATGCCCTATTTGCAAAATGGAATACCAGTTGATATGGTATTGAATCCATTAGGGGTATCTTCACGAATGAATGTAGGACAGATCTTTGAATGTTTGCCCGGTTTAGCAGGAAACCTGATGAACAAACATTATAGAATAACACCTTTTGACGAAAAATACGAGCGAGAAGCTTCGAGAAAACTAGTGTTTCCTGAACTTTATAAAGCTAGTGAGCAAACAGCTAATCCATGGGTATTCGCACCAGATCATCCTGGAAAACATAGATTAATTGATGGAAGAACAGGAGCTGTTTTTGAACAACCTGTTACAATAGGAAAAGCTTATATGTCGAAATTGAGTCATCAAGTTGATGAGAAAATACATGCACGTTCGAGTGGACCTTATGCACGTGTTACACAACAACCTCTTAGAGGAAAATCCAAACGAGGGGGGCAACGAATAGGAGAAATGGAAGTTTGGGCTCTAGAAGGTTTTGAGAAACAGAATCTGACAGTGAAAACTTCTTGTGCCATGCCCTAAAGAATAATGTGAAATCAAATTTACCACTTCATTTTCCGCAAGGCCAGCAGATTGGATCTAGTCATAAGAGTAGAAGAATGTTTATGTAAATGAAAAATAACTTCCAACTTTGACCTCCACTACGAACGGCCCTTGGATCAGTGCAACGTATGGGATGTCTTTATCCATCTCCTCACGATGGGAGCAGCGCAGGTTCGAAAAAGGATCTTGGAGTGTCCCGGGGTTGGGCCAGGAGGGTCTTTCAACGCCTCCTTTTCTCATCAAAAGTGATTTCCATTTGCTCGCCGTTGGCTCGGTAAGGAAATAAAAAGAAAAGGAAGGGGAACAAGCACACTTGGAGAGCGCAGTACAACGGAGAGGAAGTTGTATGCCGCGTTCGGGAAGGATGATTCGCTCCTGAAAAAGAATCTATTGATTCTCTTCCAATTAGTTGATTGGATAGTATTGCAGGTGCGAGGATTTACTTCACGGGCGAGGTCTCTGGTTCAAGTCCAGGATAGCCCAGCTGCGCCAGGGAAAATCGTAGGAAGAAAAAGCAAAAGCGCCTTATTTTTTCATGTATGCTCCACTTGGTCCGGGTACGGGGGATATAGCTCAGTTGGTAGAGCTCCGCTCTTGCAATTGGGTCGTTGCGATTACGGGTTGGATGTCTGATCGTCTAGGTGGTAATGATAGTATCTTTTACCCGAACCGGTGGCTTACTTTTTCTCAGTAATGGGGAATAGGACCGAAACATGCCACTGAAAAACTCTACAGAGACAAAGAAAGATGGGCTGTCAAGAACGTAGAGAAGGTAGAGTGGGTAGTTGGTTAGATATAATATAGATCGTACATGGGCGATAGTTGGAGTCGGCGGCTCTCCTAGGGTTACTTCATATGGGATCCCTGGGGAAGAGGATCAAGTTGGCCCTTGCGAACAGCTTGATGTACTATCTCCCTTCAACCCTTCGAGCAAAATGTGGTAAAAGGAAAAGCCATGCCATGGACCGACCCCATCGTCTCCACCCCGTAGGAACTACGAGATCGCCCCAAGGATGCCAAAGGCATCCAGGGGTCACAGACCGACCATATACCCACCTTGATTCAAGGAGTGGAACGGACAAATGCCCGGCTCAGCTGGATGTGAAGTTAATATGGTTGCTTGAACCATGATATCGAAGTCTGTAAGTTTTTTTTGTTTCCTAGCTGCAGCGGTCTCCGTCCTCCGGGTCCCGTCCTCCGCCACAGCGCCCCCGTCCTCCGGGGTCCTCATCCCCGCTGCGTAATGGTCCTTGTCCTCTCGCCACGTAGCGGTCCTCATCCTCTCGCTGCACGTCCTCGCCCTTTGCCACGAATCATTCCTGCCCTCTGCCAGAGCGTGCTCGTCCGGGTCCTTGTCCTCTCGCCACGTAGCGAGCCTTTAGCTATAAAGACAGCCGCAGCTGCCTCTTGAACCATAACCATAGCCAAAGGCCTTTCGAGCGGTCCTCGGGCCCTTCCCTTACGTAACGCTCCTCTTATTATACATGTAGTGTCTTCTGCCCTTCACAATGTTAACGATCCTTTTTAGCCATAACCACAGAGCAGTCCTTTTTAGCCATAGCCACAGAGCGGTCCTTTTTAGCCATATTCGCAGAGCGGTCCTTTTTTTTGTTATCTTTTTTCTTTCTATGAAAAAGTAATGGGGATCTACCTAAATAGAATGAAAAATAAGAAATAAGTAGTAAACTAAAGGTTCATAGAATCCTTTCTGTTTTTGGGTCTTTTACTAGTGAACCTTGGTAAAGTTTTCAGACGACGTATTATTTTTAAACGAGGTCCCCGATAACGGGACATAGAAACTCCTTTTTCAATTAACAGATAGTGCTAGAAAAAAAAAAGAATAGTATAACTCGTATGAGTACTACTGGAATTCTTTTATAATTCTTTTATATGGAAAACAAAGATCTTTCTCCAATTTGTTATAGATCCTAATAGCTCCAATCATTTCATTCATCCCGTTCCTAGTTGGGAATAAGTGATCATGGCATGACGGACCCGACGAACAATCGTAAGAGTATTCTCCACTCCATCTTGATCTTAA